>JAHHUM010002108.1:101854-348890 GCA_036173005.1 Crenichthys baileyi | reverse complement strand
ATATTTAATATTAAAATATTTTATATATATAATATATATATTAATATATTATATTACGTATATATAAACTGTATTAGAAACTGCTTTGGGACTATTTCAGTTGAAATGGACATGGAGACAGAAGCGAAAAGGGAAAAAAAAGAAGCAAGAAAAAGAGAGAGGTCAGGCAAAAAGGAAAAGGGGAGAGAAGAAGAAAAGAACAGAGGAGAGAAAAACAGATAAAGAGAATACAGGATAACACCCTAGTAGACTGCTTCTACACCTGCAGAAACATACAGGGGTTGGACAATGAAACTGAAACACCTGTCATTTTAGTGTGGGAGGTTTCATGGCTAAATTGGACCAGCCTGGTAGCCCAGTCTTCATTGATAGCACATTGTACATGGACACATACACTCACTCACACTCCCCATTCTAACCCCCTTTCCGCAGGTCTAGGTACCGATATTTCAGAGGGGCAACCAGATCCTTGAGGTGGTCCCCTTCATTTCCGGGTGGAGACAGGCAGACTGCCCCAGCACCAGCCCAGACTAGTGCCGGCACCACCCAAACCTGAATGACCCCAGCCCAGACCCTGACCCCCTACTCCGACCCCAGCCCCCAACGACCCCAACCCCACACCAAGATGGGACAAACTCACCCAGCAAGCCGTGTATGATTGCTGGCCAGCAAGCGAATGCTGGTGACCACACATCCAAAAAGAGGACACAACACCTCCACCCACACACGGCAACCCCTCCACGCCACCCTCTAGCCTGCCCCTAGCTAGTGCCTGTCTCCAGCGGTCTATGGGTGAGAGGTGGGGTACACCCTGGGCAGTTTGCCAGTCTATCACAGGGCAACACAGAGACACACAACCATGCAAACACCCATTCTTATCTAAGGGCAATTGAGAGAGACCAATTAACCTAAGAGTCGTGCTTGTGGACTGTGGGAGGAAGTCGGAGTACCCGGAGATAACCTGGGGAAAACGTGCAAACTCCATGTAGAAAGACCCCAGGCTAGGAGTCAAAACCAGTACCTTGCTGCAAGACAACAGTGCTACCAACTGCGTCACCATGCAGCCCTGTTGTAAACGTTTTATATGAAACTTAAATCCCAGATGTTACAAAACGCATTAAAACATCATGATTTTCATAATGAAAAGGCAGCTGTTAAGTAGACGTTTGTGGAGTACTTTAAGAGCGTCAGGCCTGATAACTATAGGCTACAGTCTTATTTAGATTGAATAAGTGTATATTTACATCTACTGCTGTCAATTAACTAGTACAAGTAGAAAACTGTTAGTTTGACTTAATAGATGTGCTGCTGTAAAATCTTGCTTTGTGAAGCAGAAAAACAGCTTGGTTGATAGTTGCAGTCTGGCATTCAAGGTGTAGGGAGGCCAGCTGGGTCTGTGCTATCCCAGATGTTTGATGCGTGAGCCTCAGCAAAATTAGACCTTTGTTTCATGCATAACCGACAGTGAGAGCTGTCTGGGTTTTCTCTTGTGAGATGTTAATATGCTTTGAGTAATTTTCTGATGAGGTCTCCATCTCACTTCTCTGCAGCTTTGGCTCAACAGTCTCCTGCTTTTCCTGTAAATAACAAAGCATGTTTTAAACTTAGGGAAACCACCACAGTTGCTGAAAACAACCAGATGTAATTTTCAGGAAGCTGAATTCCTGGGTGCATATCAAGTCAGATCTGGAAGTTAAAATATGTGTATTGTGGTGACAGATGGACATGTTTGTGCTCTCGGTATGACCCTATGACATAAACAGCCAGTGCTTATACCCTGTCTAAGACTTTATTTCAGAATTAGGTTAAACCCTGTTAGCCATACAACAAAAGATAGGAGACCTATGTGCTGTGTATGTTTGTGAGCGGTGTGTGTGTGTGTGTGGATTTAGGGGTGGGGGTTGGTGGGGACTGAACATCTGTACTGATCTTCAAAATGATGAATTTTGAAGATCAGGACTCCTAGTCCATGGGCAGCAGTTGCTCAGTGTTGCTTAGTGAACATCTATAGTATACCGTTTATCGACTATTCGCTTATCTGCTAAAACTGCCGCTCGCTGTCACGTAGAGTCAGTGGGTGAGCAAACAAGTTGAAATGACTGCTTTTGACAGAAAAAAGCCTACTTGCACCAATATATTACAATACAACCAAAATACACCATTGCTCTCCTTTGTAAGCTACAATATCGGAGATAGACATAGACATCAGCTGCTGACCAGAACTGGACAATTTTCAGTCTAAGATCGTTCAACAGCCAGTTAGAAACGTAAAAATCTGATGTTTTTCTGATCAGTGCTATCAATTTGCAGTAACAACCTGATAGCACATATGGATTTGTATGCTGTTCATAGGGAAAGAAGATTTAAAGTTAGAGATGTTCAGTATCAGTAAGGGGTGTGGAAATAAAGTCAAGGGAAGCATAGAGATGTAAAAAACAATTTCAAAGCTGTATTTTCCTTATTATGTCAATGCATGTCCGCAGCTTTTTTAGGCTGCGAGAGAGACCCTTCCTTTTATCTACTTTCAGTAGATAAAAGGAAGGGTGACAGAGTACAGCCAAGTTACTCTGTTTTATCCTTTTGAGCTTTCAACCTATGAAACGAGCTGGATTTGAGCCTTTGGGAGCCTTTGAGCCTTTGGGAAATCTTAGAGTTGAAGTAGGAATCTACATTGTCTCTGGAATTAACATAGATACTGCTATTTTAGTAATGATGAAAAAAGATGCAAAGAGCTTAAAATGTTAACTATGTAATCACTTTGTCCATCATATAAAATCATAAAACACTGTTTTACAGCAGCTGCCCACATTTGAATGATGAAACTTCACATCTGCTCCTAGGATACAGCAATGATGCTTCATGTCAGGAAAGTTAGAAAAATGTTTTGAATGCTGTTCTTACATCTTGTCGTATAGTTCTTAAAGAGAAAGCAGGATCAGCAGGTCAACGCTTTACAAAAACACGAAATTGGACTTTGTATACTTCTAAGCTAGAAGAGATAAAACAAATGCAAAGACAGGGTTACCTTGACATTCTCTGGTAATATGTAGCATATTGAAAGGAACCAATGTTAGCTGGTCTTTTTGTGGGTTAGTATGTACTATGTATAGACATCTTTACAGCAATCTGAGCTAGTGTGATTTATCAAAACAGTACATAGCTTATCAGAGAGAAAGCATCAGGGGTAACATCAGGGGTAACAAGGGTTACACTGTGAACTTTTTCTTTTACCATAGACTACTCACTGTTACTTAGCATGCTATGTAAGTAGTATTATTCTTGAGCCACATATTGATCATAACAAAATATCCCCTAGTGGCTTCTGTTTCTGAAGTGGAAGACAGTTAAATTTTGCAGTTCTTCGTGAGCTTCGGTTAGGAAATTGGTTTTATTTTTCAATTTAGGCATTTCTACTATTGCTGCATTTAAAAATGTACCGAATAGGGCTTCCTTCAGGCCTGTTCCGCCCTCCATGGAAGATATTTTGGAAGTAAGAAATAAAGGCCTATATCTGAACTTAACTTTTCCCGCACTTTACATGGCTAAAATAACTTTTTTTAGAGTTAATCACAGTGTCTACAAATGTTTAATAAGTAATCTATGACGTCTTCTTGCCTTGGACTATACACATGGTGTCACTAAAGTGTCATTTCTCTTAAACTCACTTTAAAGTTGATCTTCAAAAGTCACAAACACTCTGCAAGAAAATATTTACTAACCATGACCTGCCTATATCTGCAGTCAGAGTTTTAAACATCTGTAACTTTGCTTATCTTGCTAACATTTACAGTTACCAGGATTCAATGTACAAAAATCTTCAAAGCTTACAGTTGGAAAACTGCTACAAAGATTGATATCTTGGATTCACCAAGTTTCTATTGCAACACATAGATCCAAGCTATATATTTAAAAAAGCCTTTTCTGTTCTACCATGTCAAACATGAACATGCAGAGTTTGTTAAACAATCCAAAACCTAACCAGAGACTGAGGTGGTTTCTTCTGCCAGGAAAACATGTTGTCATTAGGTTTTTCAGCAGAATAATGATTCAAAACATATTATCAAAATCAGCCCAATAATTCCCCTAAGAACAAAACAATAAATCTACTTTCTTCCATGGCCATCTCGGTCCCCAGACCTGAATCCATTGAAAATCTGTAGGCTGAGCTGAAAAGAGACGACCTGGTACCAGAGACTGTACAACTTGTAAAGGTCAAAGATTCCCCACACTACATGCTCCAACTAAATGAAATGTTGTAGAAAAAAAGGTGTTTTCCCGTTGGCAGAGAGCGGTTGTATTATCAGAGGCACCAGTTGGTTCTGGTAGAACCAATTGTTTCAGACCTTTTTCCCCAGTGAATAAATGTGCACAAATTAAAAATTGAATTTTTCCACATTTTTCAGTGTGAAATTATGCTGCTGCAACACAAGCTGGATTCTTTTAAAGGCTTTTTACATATCTTTAACAAGCACATAACTTGTTGATACTCTGTTGATTTAAATTGAAACTGAAGATAAGTTTTCTGTGATTTCATATTCAAAAATGCTGATATTCTGTAACATTCTAAACACTTTACAGTAAAAGTGAAAATAACTTTTGGTCAGAAGATACTGTTGTATCTATAACTTACTGTGTTTTGTGAGCACTGCAGATCTGTGAGGGTACGGATCATCTGTGACAGAGACAGATCTGACTGTTTCTGGTCCAGCTCCTGGATCAGACTCTCAAAACGATCCCAGTCCGAATTCCAGGGCGGGGAGGAGCTGTTGCCACTATGGGTGCACAGTTGATGTGGAACCTGGTGGCCTGTGTGTTTGAATGGCCAGGCCTCTGGACACTCAAACGGCTTCCACCTATAATGTCCCATCTTTGGGCTCCAGAACCCTCTTTCTGTTGGATCTTCATGGGAATTCCTGGTGTTCTGTTGTAGTTGATGTGGCTGTGATGGGGAAACAGCTTCAGAGGAGCTCTTCTCTGTCCTTCTTGAGAGGCTGATGCATGTTAGCCCTGTGCTGTGGTGTCTCACCCCTTCCTCCATGCAAGCTAAATATGAGCAGAGACTAGTTATTTTAATCACCACTTTAATACAGATAACTGAGCTGACAACTCTACAGTGACTCACCATGTTTCTTAGTTGAGCATGTGTTTCTGTCATTAACATTCTTAGGTCCGTTCTTTACGTGTACTAGATTTTGTAACTTTTTTAATTTTCCCGTGGTTTGGATGGTTTCATCAGAGTCTGTTCCTGTTTCCCCATTCTACATAAACAACAAATACATTCATTCAGCTTAGACGAGTTTAAAACCCATCCACCCGACAAAACTTCCCAAAAAATAGTAGAAAATGAAGAAAATAGTTTTCATTCAGTTCAGTTCAATTTATTTATATGGTTCACAACACACGTTGTCTCAGGGCACTTTACAAAAATTCAATTCAATCAATTTGTACAAACAGATTCCAAGTCACTTACATACATTTCAAATTTATCCCAGTTTTAATGTGTTTGAAGGGTGAGGAGAAGTGAATGAATGGGAAAAAGGGATTGTAATGAGGGATTATGAGGATGAAATGAAAACGGTTTTAAAGTAGGATGAAAACAATGATTGGAATGAAACTGACAAGAGGGATGAGGACAATGAGTGAATGAAATCCATTTGTAAAGGGATTCAAGGGCAATGAATGGGATAAGAAGTGATTGTAAAGCAGGATAAGGATGATAAAGTGGGTAAAAAAGGATGTAAACTGGGATGAGAAAAATAAGCTGAATGAAAAGGGATGGATAACAAAATCAAAAGCAATTACAAGAACAAGCGGGATGAAAATGGTTCTAAAAGGAATGAGAACGATAAATGGGATTATTAGGGTTATAAAAGGAACGAGAATGACAAATTGAATGAAAACGGGATGTAAAAATGGATGAGAATGATGAAAGGTATGAAAATAGGAGTCAAAAAGAGGTAGAAGGAAATGGAATCAAAAGAAATTGTGAGATACGGCTTCCAAAGGGATGATAAAGATGAGTGTATAGGAGTTGTAATGAAGTTTGGGTTCAATAAAAAATGTTTTTAAAATAATGACAGGAGGACAAATGGTGTTGAATCAATTCTAATTATGGATAAGGAAGTTATCCAGGAAAAGGGTAATTCAAAATGATAAGGTGAATGAGTGGGATAAAAAGGTTTCCTAACAAAGGATGAGGAGAAACGGTGGAGAGATATGACCTGTTTGGCCCTCCATCCTCGTCTAAAATGAACTTGCTGTTGAGCCAACTTACATTTGCAGCGGATCAGCTCAGAAGGTGGTGCTACTCTATCAGGTATTACGACCAACATACTTTATTTGGATAATAGGTTTCACTTTCATCATGTTTGACTGCACAAATAACTTAATAGGCGATATCACATGAAATAGATACCTTCACAAATTATCAGTGGTGGCTGAGACTGTTCTGTTCAGCACGATCAATTGTTTTGATTCTTATTTAGACATAATCACTTAAACTTTAATAAAGCTTACTTTTAAAAGCTATAAAAGATATAAAGAATTCAAGAGTTTCCCCACCTATGAAAAGATCTATGATGTGAAAACCTGCAGGCCATCGCTGTGTGTGTTTTAATTTAGCAAACATTGTTTAGTTTTCTGCGATAATGTTGTCTAATAAAATCCCCAGCTATGGAGTGTGGCACCATTATAGTGAGAATTTGACTTTAAAGGAATAGAGCAGGACATGACCTCTCAGACTGCTTTTAGGAAGCAATCTGAGGGGTAATAAGAAAGTATTAAACAATTTCTTTTTTCATACAGGAGGATGTTCAGATTTTTTCTTGAATGTGAAAGTCAAACATTTATGAGAGACATCAATGTGGCATCACTTCATCCTCAACTGCTGAAATTAAATCCTATAGTCAGTGGCAAATCCAGTAATCGCAAAGAACAGCGGGCAGATATAAAGAAGATAAATGAGGATCTGTGTGCCTTTTTCCTCTGTCTAACCTTCATCCTGACATTTCAATCTTGGCTAAGATCCAGGCCACACTTTTCTGTATTGCAAATTAAACAAACATTGTACAACCCAGACTAACATTGTAAATTAAAATATTTAAATCGTAATTCTGATTTGCCCAGAATAAAAGTATAATTGATACTCTCTAATGAGCATAGATTGACCTCAGTCATTTGTCTCATGTTGATCAAACAAGTGCACATGCATGCAGGTGTGCTAGGTGTCTACGTGCATGATGCCATATGGATCCAGGATTGCACAACACTCTGGCATCTGCACAGCTTTGCAAAGTTATCATTTGAGCCGATGAAGTCACCATTTGGTCATGTTGATGACCAGGAAGCACTCAAATGTTCTGGACCATGTTATTAACTTTTTTGGTCCAAAGCCAAATGTGGCACTAATGTTTAAAGAATGTTGAGTAAAAGTTACTTTTAACAGAATATTGTTCTGTACAAGTGTGAGTGTCCTGTCGTGTGATTTGTAAAGTGGTTCTACCTGAGCTGGTAGATCTGTCCTCCTTCTTTCTGAGACTGTCTCCTTTATTTGGACACTTCTTGTTAACACACCGCTGTCGCTGCAAGCTTCAGAAATCAGAGGATGCCTTGTAGTTCATATTAAGACCAAAAACACAAATCTATAAAACAAGCTTTTTAAATGCAATGCTCTGGGTAAGTCTAAATCATATATTCCAGATACCCAATACTTAACCTCAATGGGACATTATCTTGGCATTTAGTCAGGAAAGATGAAAAAATGATTAAGATTAACATTGTGGATATCAAGTTACTCTATAAGGACCATGTCATTTGAAGGCAAGGGATAACAAATTAAAGAAACAATCAAAGCAATCTAATGAGACTTCACTGAACCTCTGACACTCAATGAAATAAGAAATTATATGATGTTAAAGTGATGCTGGGTAATGAAGTCAATGTAATTGGCTCATTTCAATGACTCGAGTTCACATTAGATAACCAGATTGTTTACTTAGGATAACATTGGACTTTTACCAGCTGGGTAGTTAGAGCATGCTAGTGCTAGCTCAGTTCAGTATTCAAACTTTGAATTAAACATTAGTTAATATAGACAGGTAGTTTAGCAAAGTGATCCAAAGCTGTTTGTCAATAAAATTATTACTGATGTTGTTTTTATTTTTTTCTAATCAATGTTAATGCAGAAATAATTTACAATTAAAATTGAATAAGGTTTGCATGGTGGTGTCTTGCACCAAGAAGGTCCTGGATTCAAAACCTCTGCTCTCTGGGTACTCTCTCTTCCACTCACCATCTAAAAATATGCATGTTCCGATAATTAGCCTAGTGAGTGTGTGCAGTCGTAGTTATTTCTCCAGCAGGATTAACTCACAACCTGTCCAGGGAGTAGCCCGCCTTGGGCCCACTGAGCGCTGGAGATGGGATCCAGCACAAACTTACAGATGCTCCATTCAGGCTTTTCTTGGTGATACTGATTTTGACTTTTCTTGGAGTTCTGGGCTGCCATTTCCAATGTTTTGTCCAAAGAACAATATGCTGCAGGTTCTTTGAGTAGTAGTTTGGAGTCTGGCAGAAAGTGAAGGATCTAAAGGATATCCTCATTTATGCATCATGTCCCTTACCTTAATCTGTTTTTACTTAATCTTTCAAAAGGTTCATTAAAGGACATGCTTTTGGGTTGGTTAAAACACAGAAAATAGTGTTTGCTCTTAGTTGATACTTTTAATTATTTAAAAACAAATCTGACTTTTCAGTATTTGGTCAACCAATCACAGAGCAGAGCTTACCTCAGTTGAAAGTTGGATGATTCAGATTTTTTCACTCAGGTCTTAGTTAGCAAAACAACCCAGACTAAGTTACTTTCAGCAGAGTAGTTTTTAGAGTGCAGGGTTATATGATTTTGTACATACCAAATGTTTCATCCTCCAAGGTTATCTTTGCCTTACATGACCTGAAATAACAAATTGTAGTTAAGCAAGAGTTTTTTTCATGATTAAGAAATGAGTGAAAAAACTTAGAAACCTTACCTTCTGTTTTCCCCTATTGGTCTGGTTTTAGTGTGATGTTTGTCCTTGGGGAAAAAAAGCATTAATATGACTTAAAATAAGTCATACGAAAAAAAAAACTCAGACTGGCTACTCAAACCAGTCACACTGTTTCACCAAATTTCACTCCAGAAGGTTTTGTTCCAATGAATTTGCTCTCACAGGTTCCAAAATCTGACCTTTGTGTGTATAGAGGAGGCTTTTGTATTGTGGCCCTCAGTCTCCTTTTATATACATAAGCCGTGTTGAGCTATGCTATGTAAAACAGGATTAATTACTCAGAGTTCAGGTCGACGTCAGTGTCTGCTTATTGTGTAAGTTACACAGAATGGAGAAGAACTTACAGAGTTGATGGATGGATCAGAGCCGCCCCACTCAGCTTTGCATCTCAGACTCCCAGACCTGCACTGAGACTTTGGTAAGAATTCCTTGAGAGTATGGCTGTTCACTGGTTCATATATGCTTTCGGAGGATCCCTCCTAGGGAAACAAAACAATCAGATTTTATGTCCATATCATCTGAATGGGAAAACTACTTGAATAAAATTTTTTTAGTGGACAGCTGGACAAAAATATGGAGTTTAAAGTAGATTGACATGAGTACTAAATTCCAAAGTAATTTCTGTCAGCATAGTGCTGCCAGTCAGCTCAATACTGCTGAACAAAATGTAAAAAGATTCAGTGAGCAATGTTGTTGAAAAGATGATGGTTTGTAGAGAATGTGTCTGAGGCAGGTGTATTAATGTGCCCCAAAATACCGAGTCTGTGTGCTGTTGGATGCTCATCATGCTGACACCAGAGAAGATGGACTTGCAGGTGTCAGCAGCAGAAGGATCACTAGCGGTGATATGGGTGAAGGGGGCAGCAAAATGCTGTGCAGTAGACATCATTGTTGCTTTTACACTCATAACCATCTCACCAAAACAGATGGTGTCACTGGAGGGGGGTGACTGGGAGTAGCAGCCTCCCTGATTTGAACATGAGTGGTGTTTTGTTATTGGACTTCTGTGCTATCCATTGGTCCACAACAAGCAGCCTGTTTAGGCAATAGTGGTTTGAAAGTGTACTTTGTACCAGGCCATCCTGGGCCACAGTGTGATCACAGATTTTGCAATTGCATCATCAGACCTGTGGCTTTATGTCTTATGTTGAAGAGGTACTACTGACATAATAATCTGCCTAGTCAACTGATCACAAGTCCACCGCAATAATGTCCTATCAGTTATGTTACCTAGAAAAGCAAAAGAACGTATTATCTTTGATGCTTTTGCACAAATGTCCAAGGTCGAAATTTTACTTGATTTAAATCAAAGCAAATAAATTGGCAGCCTTAATCAGTGAGCTTTGCTTGGTAACATGGGAGTCTGACTGACAAACAGCATCAACCTTAATAATGTTTATTATCCAGTAATAGTTTGAGTTGGTAGTTGGTAGCACTGTTGCCTTTCAGCTAGAAGGTCCTAGGTTTGACTCCCGGCCAGGGGTCTTTCTGCATGGAGTGCATGTGTGGGTTCTCACCGGGTACTCCGGCTTCCTCCCACAGTCCAAATACATGACTGTTAGGTTAATTGGTCTTTTTACATTGCCCTTAGATGTGAATGAGTGTGTGTTTGGTTGTTTGTATGTTGCCCTGCGATGGACTGGCGACCTGTCCAGGGTGTACCCCGCCCCCCGCTCATAGACTGCTGGAGATTGGCACCAGCTCCCCCCGCACCCCAACCCACTATGGAAGAAGCGGTATAGAAAATGACTGACTGACTGACTGACTGAGTTTGAGTTGTTTTAATTCGTTCAAACAGGACATTTGTCTAACCAACTGTTAGCGCTCCACCACTGTGAGTTTTTAATTCACTTCAAAACCACAGCAATATAAACTCTTTTCACAACAGGTAAGGGAACCATTACTGATTATAGTTTGACTTAACCTCACTTCAAAAACCCAAACTGTTCACCTTAAAACCTGACCTGTTGTATTTAAAGGTGACCAAAGAAGTGATCTGAGCCCCTCCAACATTCCGAATCTGCATTTCCTCAATTCCACAAACAGCAAGTAAATTACAAAATAAGGGCTCTTTTTAAAAGTTGATTATTATTATTATATATTTCTGAAACTTGTTAATTTTTTACTTTAAACACAAAGATAAAAAACGGTTTTGTTTATTGCTGTCATCTCCTGTATTTTCTAATCTTTAATTAATGGGAAACAGTTGTGTAACATCTTGCACAGTCTAGGAAAACACTGTCTAAGGTTTTGTTTTTTAAGGTTGATTTGGTAGTTATAACCTCTCTTCTTTAGCAATGCATTATCATTATTCTAGGAAATTTGTCCATAAATTCCAAAATAAGGTTGACACCAAACATGGTTTGACTTCCTTTACTTAATGTTAAGTCTATAAAAATTATTTCCTCCAATTGTAGAATATTCAATAAGCTTTTTTTAATGTATCATTCACTGAAATAAAATGCATTTTCAAAAATCTCTAACAGTGTACAGCAAATACAAGCAAAGCAAAAGAAGAATGCTTTGCAGAAATCTTTCCAAGAACAGCAACACCAGCACCACCCCTGGATTCCTCAGCTTACTGGCTCTTTTTAAGCTCCTGAAAAACAAACTTAAAACATTTCAGAAGGTCAGCCTTACCAGTGTGAAGCAGAACAGGTTCATGTTGGACAGTCAGGGCTGGAGACCATGGAACCAAAAAACCTAAAGCTACGCTCTGTAGTCTCTGAGCAAACTCACTCTCAGACACAAACACATGCACACTAACACACCCCTGTGATGTAAAGAGTCACACAGCCCCCATGCTGTCTCCCATCCAGAGGCCTAATCCTAGTTTTAAATCCCTCCTATAATCCAATAGATGCAGTGAGCCATCACTGTCCAGCATTGGCCACAGACAGAGTCAAAGCTCCCCTAACAGGACAATAAACAACAGGCCGTCTTTGTTTGCCACGTGGCTCAGATGATTAAAATAACAACCTGAGACTGGGACTGAACAATCACTGTGATCTTAAACTTCATGTAATGTTCTTTCCTGAGGAAAAAATTGTCTTGGAGTATTGTCAAGGCCTCTAAAATGTTTTTTTTTGTGTTTGTATGCATGAAAATGTGTTTTTGATCATTTCTGAGTTCTTTATAAATGTTACCAAGGTCTTGCTACGTTTAGTTGTTTAATATTGTCATTAAGTTTTTGCCATATCAGTAAATTCTTTCTGTTGAGTTTCTGAGTTTTTTCTTGTGTTCTATTCTTTGTACATTCAGATTTATTTATCTTAGGTCATTGTCAGTCTTTTTCCTTTGGTTTGTAGTTCCTTTGTGTCTAGTTCAGCTTTCTTTGTATCAATTATTCATCTTCCCCCAGTCTTCCTGTTTGCTGTCCTCACATCTGTTCCACATTCCTTTAATTAGCTCAACTGGATCCTATGTCATTCTCCACTCTTCCCTCAGTATAGAAGCTCACTGGTTGTTATTGCTCATTACTGGTTTCTTCTGTTTCTCTGCCCAAACTCCATGTCCTGTTCTCCTCATGCAAGTTCTTTACCTTTTTTATTGTTCCATCATTAAACCATATGTCATGTTGATGCTTAGTTAAGGTATCTGTAATTAAACCTTTGCTTAAGAAACCTTCGCTTGATTGAAATGATTTAATAAATTACAGACCGATATCCAATCTTCCATTCTTATCTAAAATTCTTGAGAAAATAGTTGCTAATCAAATGTGTGAGCATTTACACACCAATGACCTGTTTGAAGAGTTTCAGTCAGGTTTCAGAGCTCATCATAGCACTGAAACAGCTCTGCTGAAAGTCACTAATGATATTCTGATTGCCTCAGATAATGGACTTGTGTCTGTACTGGTTCTGTTAGATCTCAGTGCTGCATTTGATACAGTCGATCATAATATTCTCTTAGAAAGGCTGGAATATGCTGTAGGGATCAGGGGAATAGCACTAGGCTGGTTTAAATCTTATTTGTCTGACAGATTCCAGTTTCTTCATGTAAATGATAAATCATCTTTAAACTCCAGGGTTAATTGTGGAGTACCACAGGGTTCAGTACTTGGGCCGATTCTCTTTACTATATATATGCTTCCAATAGGTAAAATTATCAGGCAGCATAGAATAAATTTTCACTGTTACGCTGATGACACTCAGCTTTACTTATCCATAAATCCTGATGAACCCAACCAGTTAGATAGACTACAAGCATGTCTTGAAGACATAAAAACTTGGATGACTTTAAATTTTCTGCTTCTAAATTCAGACAAGACAGAAGTTGTCATCTTTGGACCGGAGTCTTTAAAAAAGAAACTGCTTAGTCAATCACTTAACCTGGATGGCATTAATTTGACCTCCGATAATAAAGTAAAAAACCTTGGTGTTATTTTTGACCAGGACATGTCATTTAAATCCCATATTAAACAGGTTTCTAGGATTTCCTTTTTTCATCTCCGGAACATTGCCAAAATTAGAAATATCCTGTCCAGGATTGATGCTGAAAAACTAGTCAATGCATTTGTTACTTCAGGGCTGGACTATTGTAATTCTTTACTATCAGGATGTCCACAAAATGCGGTTAAAAGCTTTCAGCTGATTCAAAATACTGCAGCAAGAATTCTGATGAAATTTAAAAAGAGAAATCATATTTCCCCTACTTTAGCTTCCCTTCATTGGCTCCCTGTTAAATCCAGAATAGAATTTAAAATTCTCCTCCTCACATATAAAGCCCTTAATGATTTAGCTCCATCATACATCAGAGATCTGATTGTTCCATACGGTCCTAAGAGAGCACTTCGTTCTCAGACTGCAGGTTTACTGGTGGTTCCTAGAGTCTCTAGAAGTAGAATGGGAGGCAGATCCTTTAGTTATCAGGCTCCTCTCCTGTGGAACCAGCTCCCAGTTTTAGTCCGTGAGGCGGACACCCTGTCTACTTTTAAGACTAGGCTTAAAACTTTCCTTTTTGATAAAGCTTATAGTTAGAGTGGCTTAGGTTATCCTGAGCTATCTTCCTTATTTTAGCTCCGTCTTCTTCTACCCTTGTTGGATGGAGTAATGGAGAGTCAGGTTTAGCCTAAACCGGCTCAGTTATGGTTGAGGTGCAAACACACCCTCCATTTCTGCTACCTGTATGACCCCCTCTCTTTTCCAATGGTAATGGTCAATCTGACAGAGAGAGGTATCCCAATCGTTGTGGTTTTTAGTATAACAATGACCATCAGTGGGCTCTAGATGGACAAACTGTCTACTTTTAAGGCTAGGTTTAAAACTTTCCTTTTTGATATAGGTGATAGTTAGAGTGGCTTAGGTTATCCTGAGCTATCTCTGTAGTTATGCTGCTATAGGCTTAGGCTGCTGGAGGACATAATGACCACTTTCACCCTCTTCGCTACTTTCTCACACTACTCTTCAATTTTGTATTATTTGCTGTTATTTCAGCTTTTAACTTTGTTCTCTCTTTTCTCTTCCTAGAAGCTACACCTGGCCGGACTCTGTGTCTACTTGTAACACCTTTCTGGAGAGGGGAATCCTCCAAGCTCCTGCTGGCAACAACTTAATGCTCACCCTCTACCGATGTTCCACTTGGCCCTGTCTTTCAGTGTTTAACCCTTTCTCTCTCCTAGACATAGCTACTGACTGAGCTTTTACTGTAACTAACTCTATGTGCTCTCTTCAGACTCTAAACTTGAAAACTGGCTCAGAGTTTATCTGTTCTATTCTTTCTAGGTGAAACGACTAAAGGAGCTACATCCATTAACATTTACCTTTTCCTTCCCATAGAAAGTACTCCTGGATCAGTGCTTCTTTCTTCTCTTTGTGTCTCTGTACTGTTCTCTCTAACCCCCAGTCGGTCGTGGCAGATGGCCGCTCACACTGAGCCTGGTTCTGCTGGAGGTTTCTTCCTGTTAAAAGGGAGTTTTTCCTCTCCACTGTCGCTACATGCATGCTCAGTATGAGGGATTGCTGCAAAGTCAACGCCAGTGACTGTCCACTGTCTCTACATGCTCATCCGGGAGGAGTGAATGCTGCAAGTCACTGACTGGATGCAATCTGCTGGGTTTCCTTAGACTGAAAAGCTTTTTATCAAATTTGAATAAATAACAGAATCTGGCTGCACTGTTCAATGATTAAGATTAATTGGAATGTATGTACTTGACTTTTGTGAAGTGCCTTGAGACGACATGTGTTGTGAATTGGCGCTATATAAATAGGAACAGGTTCGACCAGCAAAGCAACCAACCCCCTACCTTCAGATCCTCTGCCTGCACTAAAGATCTCTGAGGAAGATGTAAACAGGCTCTTTCAGCGCATGAAAACAAAGAAAGCTGGAGGACCTGATAACGTCTCCCCATCATGCCTGAAAGCCTGTGCAAATCAACTCGCTCCAATCTTCACCCGGATCTTCAACAAGTCACTGGAGAAGTGTGAGGTCCCCTCCTGCTTCAAACGATCCACCATCATCCCAGTGCCCAAGAAACCCACCATCCTAGGATTAAATGACTACAGGCCTGTAGCCCTGACGTCTGTGGTTATGAAATCCTTTGAGCGGCTGGTGTTGAAGCACCTGAAAGACATCACAGGCCCTCTACTGGACGCCCTGCAGTTTGCGTACCGAGCAAACAGGTCGGCAGATGATGCTGTTAACTTAGGTCTACACTTCATCCTGCAACACCTCGACCACCCAGGGACCTACGCCAGGATCCTGTTTGTAGACTTCAGCTCGGCCTTCAACACCATCATACCAGACATCCTCCACCAGAAGCTCACTCAGCTCAACGTCCCAGCCTCCACCTGTCAGTGGATCAACAGCTTCCTGACGGACCGACAGCAGCAGGTGAGACTGGGGAGCATCTTCTCCCGAACCAGATCAATAAGTACTGGTGCCCCCCAGGGGTGTGTTCTATCCCCACTCTTCTTCTCCCTGTACACAAATGACTGCACCTCAGCAGACTCGTCCGTGAAACTCCTGAAGTTTGCAGATGACACCACTGTCATTGGACTGATCCAGGACGGTGATGAGTCTGCATACAGACAGGAGGTGGATCGCCTGATACACTGGTGTAGTCAGAACTGCCTGGAGCTAAACCCACTCAAGACTGTGGAGATGGTGGTGGACTTTCGGAAAACACCACCTCCATACACCCCCCTCACCATCCTCAACAACACGGTGTCGGCTGTGGATCACTTCAGGTTCTTAGGAACCACCATCTCTGAGGACCTGAGATGGTCTTCACACATAGACACTGTTCGGAAGAAGGCCCAGCAGAGACTGTACTTCCTGAGGCAACTTAAGAAGTACAACCTTCCACAGGAGCTGCTGGTCATCTTCTACACTGCCATCATTCAGTCTGTCCTGTCTTCATCCATCTCCGTGTGGTTCGGTTCATACACAAAACAGGACAGGTCCAGACTGCAACGAATAATCAGGACTGCAGAGAGAATCATCAGGGCTGACCTTCCCTCCATCCAGGACTTATACAGGTCTAGGGTCAGGAAAAGAGCTGCTAAAATCTCTGGAGACCCCACACACCCTGCACATAAACTGTTTAGAGTTCTGCCTTCAGGCCGACGCTACAGAGCGCTGTTCACAAAAACCAGCCGCCACAGAGACAGTTTCTTCCCCCAGGCTGTTTCTCTGTTGAACATTCAATAAAATACAAAACAACAGCATACAGATGTTGCAAATGCACCTTTTTATTTATATATGTGTATATTGTACATTGTAAATATGTATATTCTGTAGTGCAAAAACAAAAACCAAAGAGCAAAGTGTACCGGAGTCAAATTCCTTGTTTGTATGTACAAACTTGGCAATAAAGCTGATTCTGATTCTGATTCTGATAAACTGAATTGAATTGAATTGAATTAGTTCTTGTATGTAGTTTGACCCTCTTTTAAACTTCTTGCTACTCAACAGACACACAAAACTTGCTAGTTGTTTGACAGTATAGTTCAACTGTTATATTTCTTAGTGTTGGAAGAAGACCCTGTAAAATCTTCTCGTAAACATCTTCCTCACTAAGGTGAAGCACACACTTATGTTGACTAACAGGAAGTTTATTTTTGTAATGCTTTTATTTTGAAGACCTAACCTATCTCTCTTTGACGTCAGCATCTTGAAGGCAAGCTTCATGAAGTGAAGTGATTAGTCATTAATCATCCACCTCATTAGGGCAGACCAGATGGAAGTGGAGTGAAACTTCAGTTAGATTTCATTCTTTTTTGTTTTGTATATTGTACGTTTTATCTGTGGGTGGCCAGATGTACTCTGTGTGTGTGTGTGTGTGTGTGTGTGTGTGTGTGTGTAAACCAACTTTAGTGGAAAATGATATGGTTTTGTGTAAATGCACTGTTCAGGTGTAACCCCCCTAAGGTGCATCAGTGGTAGTGTAAGTAGGATTGTAGAGTAACTGAGCAGAGAATTATTGATGTGGAGTTTTTGAGAAAGCTGGATTCCGGCCTGACCTGCTGATGTTGTGACCTGGTGCCAGAAACTGTAACTAGGTTCTATAACAACCAACCTCTACAGAAACATTTTGTGGTTTTTGATGGGTTTAGCAACTTAACAGAAAGTTTAGAATTCCGGTTAACTCTCTTGGTTTGATTAAGTACAAGCATCAATTGGTCCCAGAGGCTGAAGCAAACAGCTAGTCAGAGCGGAAAAAAGACCAATCTTAAAAACGTCATAGTGGTTTATGGTAATGCTGTTTCATGAACCTTTAAACCACTTCCACGTTTGGCTTGGGTAGTGTTTGACACACAAAACGCAGTTATCTTCCTGCGTGAAACAAGCACTAAAAATGGAGCATGTATGATCGAGGAGCCAACCCGATCTGACCTCAGTTGCAGTCAAACATGTTTGAATTTTTTGTGAACCGCTCACAGACCCAACTGCATACGCGTGTTGCCGACAGCCAATGAAAAGAGATGCTGGAACATGGCAACACTTGCAGGCTAAATTTCTTTTTTAATGTATTCATAACTTTATAAACATAAACGCACAACAGCACATTATAATCACATAGTTTTAAAAACAAACGAAAACACAACAGAGACATGCTCACACACATAAAAGCAAAACACAGCAAATAATGAAGGGTCTCATTGAAATAAATCAAACAATTTACGTATGGAAAGTAAATGTAAAGGGAATTAATATAACAAATAGACATTTCTGAATTAAATACTTTCTACATAGAATGAACCTATTTATTATAACTTCTTCATGTTTTTTGAGCAAAGCAGCTCAAACAGGATATTGTTTTTTGTTTAGATAAAATGAATAAAATGTTCAGATTAAAGTCAACATTGGCAGCCATTCCAGAACTAGGGTTGGAACAATTATTACTGCAGTCAGGGATGAGTGTTCCCTCCCCCATCTTTCTCCCCTTTACATTTATCTGCACCTTCTCCTGTGTCTGGGAGATAGAAAGGTAACCTTTTATGTTGCTGTGATCAGAGCTTTGCAACAGAATTATGTCATAGGCTGTCTCTGTGATAATAGAAAACAAGGATTTTTTTTGTAAAGAATATTTGTGCTTCTTGGAGTAATAATTGATTTTAATGGGAATATTCCAGAACTGGAAATAATAAATCATCTGAGTCTTATCAGATGAGTGGAACAATGAGCAACCGAGAATATCTTTACGTTAAGGACACTAAAAAGGAACTCAAACCTTAAAGCAGCTGGATGTACTGCAGTTAGTATTCAGAGAATCTGTAAATCAGAACCAGATAATGTTATGTATGGTATTGAGAAAGATACAATCAAGATGTTCAGAAATACAAACACTACTTTCTTTATCTAAAGCCTCTGTGTGAAGTCTGTGTAAAAATACTTCAAATTTTTAACTGGATTAGTTTAGCAACTACTCAAGTAGGATAACACAGTTTTCTTTATTTAGAAATGAATATGGTTAATGGCGGTCCTACATGTTTGTATCATTAAACCTCTGTCCCAAAAGGCTTTTTTGGTAGGCGCTAATAATGATGAGAACATCACTCAATGTCCTAATCTCGCTCTCTCTCCTTGATTTTCTTATCCCTCTGGATTTGGATGAATATGGACACATCAAACCACCTACACCTTTTCCTGTTACTGCAGAGTGCAGTCTGACAAACTAAAGCTCATTTTGTTCTAGCCTCATTGTTAACTGTTTTTCTGAAGGCTGCTCAGCACTTCTTTAGAACCTTGCATTCCAACCATGTTTCATCTTGGCTTTTATTCATGTGCCTCAAAGTCATTTTGGATCACTCCCGACAGTTCTTAAGCCAGCTAGTTTAACTCTTCGCTGTATTATTTGCTTCATGCAGACAAATAATTGCAGCAGATTTGACAGACTAGGTTTAACCACATGAGTATATGAGCTTCTTAAATGAAACTGCTCAGTCTCAAGGATGAACATCTCCTTATCAGGGAGATATTGCATATTTTTAACAAGCAATGAGAGGGCTTTGTACATTCGCCAAAAATAAATTAATTAACAGTCAAAATATTTAAGCATGATCAAGGACTATAAGGATTAATCATCCTATGGCAGTGGTGTCAACTTTTTGTCCTGGAGATCAAATAGTCAAGATGACAGTTCTTGTGGAGTCACAGATATTTGATTTCAGAAATCTTTTTTTTAAATGAATTATAATAAAGTTGCAAGTTGCGGTGCTCCTTTATATGACATTAAAATGAAAGGAAAACACATGGCAAATTAAAGATACATACTTTGTGTTGTGCCAGGTATGTTGTATTAAAAAAAAATCTTATTGTTCTTAAATTAAAATATCATGTGCATCAACTGCTTGTGTTGGGTAGAGGGTGCAAATTTTTTACCATTCTTGCACTGTGGCCACACAAAATTGTTCCAAGGTTCATGGTGCTAGCAAAAATTACTGCACAATCAAACTGGGCTGGATTCATCAGGTCTGGTTCTGACTGGTTGGGTTGTTTGGGGAAGCAGATGTCACCAGGCCTCTCAACCAATCAGAAGAGGACTGGGAAATGTGTGGCCAGCTTGTAAAATTGGGATCCGTTCTTATTCCTAATGCATGTCTTTGATCTCAGAGAGAACAGAAATATGCAAACAATCACTGCTGAAGATAAAACTACTCATTGCTACCAGAAGCTGCTCACTCCTTCAAGGTTTCACCCACGGAAACTTTGACATGGATTGATAGGCATTTAATCAAATAGCGTCTTATCCTAAAAGTAGAGTGAGGTCTAAAACATATTCAGATGATGAAGGTTTTGGGATATTATCTGCAGGATAAAAGGTAAATCTGCCCAAAACTAAAGTCATGGTAAAAGAGCAGGTACATGTGTGTGAAAGATTTGAGGTTTCCTTGGTCATTACTTCATTTTAAAATGGAACAATGACTTTTCCACAACCACAGGACATGAGTTTTGATTTGCTTATTAAAGGAACAGGAACCTATTAAGTCAGTTTCTCACAGTTAAACAAAGTCTAATTAGCTAAAGCATATCACTGCTGCTCTTTAGTGGTTGGCTCTTACTTATTTACTTTGAAAATACAGGAACTCCTTCTTTTGCCCACGCATTGAATTGTTCGTTATATGTCAAATAAATAGAAGTAGTGTGTTCTTTCTTGTCTTGTGAATGCCAGACGATTTTGCTCTGTAGATTGTGGGAATCAGCTTTCACTCTGTTTCTAATGTTTTAGGCAGGAAAAGAAAAAAGGGAATAGTTTACAGAGTATGTAGTGCTGACTAAAGGTTTAGTCTTTTGATAACTGTTTTTTAACTTAATGGTTTGGAGCTCAGTGGGTTTCTAACTTAAGAATATGGTAAATGCCTCTTAAAAGCTACTGTGGAGTACGCTTGAGCTCCACACTGATGTGCCTCAGGCTTGTAAAGCTGCTCTGTGAAGGTAAGATCTTAAGAATAATCAAAATCAAATACTGAGCACCTAAGTGGTACCAAGGGAGTGAGACACATTCAGTCTTACACAATTTTGGAGACTGATAAAATGTTTTAACTTGAAATGTTACAACCCCGGGAAGCTTTTTGACATGATTCATTTACTGTTTTTCTTCATGAATTCTGTATGACAGCCCACGTGATTTAATATTTAATGTTCACTCGCTTTGGCTTTAGATGATGAAAGAAGAGCTCATCCAGGACATGAAGGACTGGCCTCTGCTCATGTGGTTGAACTGGAATGCTAAGCAACAAGCATTCACACAAAGGTAATCATGATGAAGAAATAAGAGAGCAGCCTAAGTCCTGATACACACTCCACAGCAAGCTGTGTATTTTATCTATTGCTGCAGTCATTAGTAGTTTTACATTTGGCCTCAATGTATAATGTTCACTATAAATCACAAACATTCAATAACACGGTCATTGAATATTAGTGTACTGCCCTCTACTGTAACCAGTCAGAAATACAAGTTCATGCATCCCAGCACTTGGGGGCCTTCCTTTAATTCGTGAATGTTCCTGAATGTTCCAATCTAATAATGAGTGCTGACAAAAATAGCTTCTGTTGTTTCTCTTTGTCCACATGAGACCGAGGCACTGACCTGAGATCAGCTTCACAGTGTAACACCACAGCACATCGAGCAGGAGCTGTTATTTTGTCGGATCATATCCCACTGCTGCTGCTAAATAACAAGTGTTTTGTGTCCAGATGCTTGGACAACAAGCCAAACAAACAAAACTTAAACAGAAAAACTTCTATGGTGTCGACTGTTCAAATTAAACCAAGAAGATTTTATTTAGGTGGAATTTAATTGATTAGGTGAAAATGTTTAGTGGATGAAAGACATTTAATATATCTGTAAACTTCCAATATGTATTTAAAATGTACTATTCAGCTAAATTAGTTTAAATTCTAACTATTTATTAATAGTTTTTATCATAGGAATTGGTTTGTGATTAAGGCACCTAACATGACTAAGCTATTCCAACAAGGTGGGATGTAAACTGTTTCCTTGACAACCCCTCTAAAGATGTATCATTCATTCACAATTGTTTGCACCCTATAAACCTAAACTTGCTAGCAAGCTTGACTTTAGCAATAGAGCCATCATTCAACTAATTCAAGCTGGATACAAACTGAAATACTTGCTGCAACACAAAAATCCCTTCAAGCACAAGCCTTCTGACAGTTCTTACTTTTAACAAAGTTAATAAATTCATCCATAATAGAACCCATAAGTCAGCCTTACTGTTCTCTGCATCACACATGACAAATGAGATCAACGGCAGATTGAAGCAACATCTTTAGTCAATATGTTTCAGTAGGACATTTTGTTAGAATCTGTCTGTTGTTGAATTATCTATATACAAACTAATCGGCTTAAATAACATTAAAATCATTTTAATGATTAATATTTACTGCTTCCATAAGTCCTATTTTTAGCCTAAATACAATAAATATATGTTGCCTAGGAAGTCATATCTCTAACACTCCTCTCCTTCTTTGTGGACTGTTTGGAGATGTGTGTTTACACAAAGTCTGAACCCTAAGGAGAACCTGCAGTACCTGACAGCTCATAAAAGCTGACACTAAAAAGTTCAAACTAGCACTCAACAAACTATGAGGAAAATACAGTTTTGCTCTTTTAAAATGTTAAAGCATGTTTGTTATGTAACCTTCAGTCGTTGGTACATTGTGGGAGAAAGTAGGAAGAGAAATTATTCATCTTCTTGATAGAATAAAGTTAAGCTGGTAGCCTGACAACATAACAAACATAATATTTTTAGATGAATTCAAGATAGCACACCTTAATTAGTTGCAACATAGTTTTTTGTTTCATTATGCTTCCATAAGATTATGCATCTCAAAGCACTGATTGAAGTCCCCCCCCAAATAAGGTTTTGACCCTACCACTGACTCTCAATGGCTGAGATGTCTATAAAGCCAAGGGTCTAACATGAAGTTAGTTGTGACTTCAGAAATCCACTGGTATGATCTGAAGAGAATCTTTCAGGATGCATTCATTTTAACGCTGACATCATTCTAATTGTTCTCTATCTCTCCTGTAGATGTCAGTGTCACATCTACCGATTAAACAGCTTTGTTTTCAATTCATTAATCAGGTCTTCTGTGCAGCTTCAGGTTAGTATAGTTGAAGGCCATCTCCGCTTAATCTGTTATGCTAAATATCATTTTTGTGTCTATCTGAATTATTAAATATCTTATAGTCTTTTAATGCATTTTGCAAAACTGCACTTTTAGTCTTGTAAAATGGCTATCATGGGATCTTATATTACGCGCATAAATTTTTTGCAGTGCAGCAACACTTACTCTTAAAAGATTTAATTAAACCCACTAATTCTTCTGTTGACGGACTGAATATATTATGATCCATTGATTCCCCTTAAACACCTTCCACTGATGGTAATTAGAATATTAAATCACAGCTCCACCTTCAGTCTGCTCCTGCCTCAGGTAAAGCTTGACCTCCAGCTGGCAGAAAAACAGAGTGCAATTCCCCTTGATTCCGACCTGTTCATCCAAAAACAGAAGATGGAGACCACACTTCTGACCCCAGCTTGCAACCTCTCGTTTACCAGGCATTCCTGTGATGACCTCTGACCCCAGGACGCACAGAATTTCAGCCCAGGGCTGCAACCTGGTGCCCTCTGCTGCGACCTTTTAACCTTCTGACACCCCTCAAGTCAAAAAGTGAAATAGCTCATCCCCTTGGAATAAACGACCCCTCGTCCTCTTGTCTGGCAGAGGTATGTGGATATGTTGACCTCGCTCAACCTTTCATTAGCTCTCCCTTTTATTACACCACTTCCACTCTGCTACTTCGTCAGCACATCATAGATGGGGGTGGGTGGTGGAGAAAAAGGTGTGTGTGTGTGTGTGTGTGTGTGTGTGTGTGTATGGGGGGGGTATGGGGGTATGGGGTGGCAGAGGGAGAAAAAGACAGAAAGCAGAGAAAAGAGTAAAATGTGACAGAGAGAGGAGACAGCGAGAGTGGCAGCATCTGCTGTGCTGACTGAAATGTCACTTTTAAATGGCTTCCATGTCCTTGATGCTGGACATCCCTATCTGATCTCCATTCTCCTTGGGAGTTGTAGTTCTGATGACTTCAGTAAGGACACAAGCAGATCGCCTGCAAAACATGTTCAACATTAGCTATGAGCACAAATATTTCTGATGCGTCCAGTGGCTCTGTGATGTTTACTGTTACTGACCTTTTAAAAGTTAATTCAAAGCTAGGATGTCATGAGTAAACAAGATAATTTCATTTTTTGCTTTGTTGACACTTGAGAGCTTTAAATGTAACTCAACAAATGACACTGATGAATTTTTCATGTTTTGTTTTGATGTGTTACAAAATGTATCGTATTTTCCTCAACATTGCACTACAGTATGTCAGTACAGTATGACCAGCCAGAGCAATATTAGGCTGAGTTATAACTAGATACTGTTCCCCTTTCACATAGACATGATGTGTCTGGTCAGAGGATTCATGTTCCATGACCTTATATGTTTATAAGTAATAAAATGACAATATATAGTCAATTTTATAATTCATACTCCCTAAAACCTTCTCCATTTTGTCACATTAGAATCATACATTACAATGTCATTTACTGGGATTTTATGTGATAGACTAACACAAATTACAAGTGGAATGAACATCACTACCTTTTGTTGCAATTGCAGCTGCAAAATCTTTTGGGGTTTATCTTTTCCAGCTTTAAACATCAACATATACAACATAAATATTTGTCCATTCTGCTTTGTAAAATATCTCAATCTTAGTCAGATCATATCAGATCAGTCAGTAAACAAAAGATTTCAAGACTTTTAGTTGTGAGGTCACAAATACTTTAATCGGATTTAGGTCTAGACTTTACCTGGCACATCCTAACACATGTGTATGCTTCGGTTTAAACCATTCCATTGTAGCTCTGGAGGTATATTTAGGATTTTTGTCCTGCTGGAAGGTGAACCTTTGCAGTTGACTAAAGTCTTTTGCAGCCTCTAACAGGTTTTCTAACTGGGTTGTGCTGAATATAGCTACATCCATCCCTCCTTCAAGTCTGATCAACTTCCTTGTTTCTACTGGAAAAATGTATTCCAACAGTATGAATCTGCCACCAGTGTGTTGGTGTGTTCAGGGTCATGCACGATTTGTTAGTTTTTCACCACACATGCAAATTAGACCAAAACATTAAGTTTTGGTCAAAGCACCTTCATGCACATGATTGGTGTGTCCCCTACATTCCCCTGCCTTGTGGTTAACTGCAAATGAGAATTCATATGGTTTTCTTTCAACAGTGGCTTTATTCTTGCCACTGTTCTTTAAAGGTCAGATTTGTGGAGCTGCCTGTCAACAGATTCTCCCACCTGTGCTCTGGATCTCTGCAGTTCTTCCAGAGTTATCATGGGCCTCGAGGCTGCTTCTCTGAGTAATGCCGTCCTTGGCCTGCCTGTCAGTTTAGCTAGATGCCAATGTCTTGGCAGGTTTTGTTGTTGTACCATATTTTAATTTTCAGATGGTGGATTGAATAGAGCTCTTTAAGATGTTGAAAGCTTGGGAAATTGTTTTAGAACCGAACTCTGCTTTAAACCTCTCCACCACTTTCTCCCAGACCTGTCTGCTGTATTCCTTGGTCTTCATGTTGCAGTTTGTTCTCAAATGTTCTCTAACAAACCTCCGAGTTTATTACAACAGTTGCATTTATACTAAGATTAAATCACACACAAGTGGACTTTTTTTATTAATTAGGTGGCTTCTGAAGGCAATTGGCTTTACTGGATTATAAACATGGATTTCAGCGTAAAGGTGGCTAAATATAAATGCATACCAGTTAGCAAAGAAAAAAATTACATTCTGTATCCCTTTTCTTCCATCTCACAGTTACGTGCTACTTTGTGTTGCTCTATTACTTAAAAGCATGATAAAATTCTTTGAAGTGTGTGGTTGTTATATGAAATGCGAATACTTTTGTGAGCTGCTCTACATGAGCCTCAAGGCGGGAGCTGCACATCCACATCTGGAAGGTAGCAGATCTCGTTAGCTGGAACCTGACATGGGAAGCAGCTGACACGTGTAAGAGATCTGCATGTATGTGTGGTCATGACATTGGCGGGGAGGCAGTCCAAAGCATTTTAGGGCTAAGTCAGATTACACTGACATTGCCTCGATGTGGTGGCTCACTACAGGGCACGTGGGTGCCATGCAAGATGACATTTCTATCTTTTATGTCACTCTCTGTAAGCCCTTCACCAACTACTAGCTCTCGCCCCCAGGGCCACATTCACCCTCCAACCTTACAGTAACGCTGCAATGAGGACAGGTCGACCAGATCTTGTCTTCACTTCTCTAAGACAGCTGTTTACTCCTTTTTTGCATAATCTGTTGTGTCACTGTAGGACGTTAAACTGAGAGATACTGTAATAAAACATATAATGAGGCTCAGCAGACATACTGTGGGAGTTTACGTGGCAGAAGGTGTTTGCTTATCAGGTTTTACCGTTGGCCTTAAAGTGACATTTGATCCAGTGAGACCCAGGTGTCACAGAGTGGCCTTTCATTCACAGCGGTGTGGTGACAGTCGGCCTAATTACACGGTTTGTCTGTGAGAGCCATAAAAGGAGTCCTGGCTGGAGGATCCCAAAGACCCATGAAGCTGGTGTTCAGTTACTGGTGTACTATTGCTGTTGTCAACAGGATTTATCAGTAAACAAAGTGTGGAAATGTAACAACACAACCCAGAGGGAATAGCATGTGGCTATTACAGAGTTATAGAAATTTAATTTGGATGAGAGTTATTTATTTAGTTTTCTTTCTCAGCTGTATGCCACATGCAAAGTTTTTGTGTTTATTTTGTTCTAATTTAATAATTTAATGTAAACAAAGCTTAATGCCAACATGCAATTAGGCAACAGTTCAACACTAAATTTTAAATATTTTGCTTGCTTTCCTGCCTCCCCGAAAAAGGCTTAAATTTTTACCACAGGTGGACATAAATTCAGGTGTTTAGTTAATAGAACCTAATCTCACCATATCCACCATCTATGTCTTATATTTTCTTCAGAGGCATTGTTCAAAAACTGTGTTCATTATGAAGCAACAGTTTATTAAATGTAAAAACACTACTAGAGAATTTTAAGAGACATGTAATGGTATCAATTGAAAAACCAACCTTAAAATCCAAACAATTCTTCAGTTTTATGGCACTTTTAAGAAGTTGGAACATTCTTGCAGATGGAGAAATATAGGAAAGCAAGGAAAGACTGCATCATCCCTGGGAATTCAGTGAAAAGTGCTTTAATACCTACCTTTAATATCCACAGGATTTAATAACCTCAACAATCACCTCAAAATTCAAAGACGATTCTGAGCTCAAGAAAATTCTACTAAAGGAAAAAAAAAATGAGTCTGTGCTTTGTTTGACACTTTTTTCCCTCAGTCAATAACTTATTCAGCTAGTTTAATGGATCTAGATTCTGCACAGTGAAACAGATGTCAAAAAACAAAAATTCTGTTTGCAAGTGGATTAGAACAAAAAACACAAAATTCTTCAGTAATCACTCTTTTCTATCACTTTTTCATCTAACAGGCAGATAGAAACACAGACTAGAATCTAAGCCTCAATAAGACAGATGCTTTATGAAGCCCAGAAGTTACATTAAAAGAAAGTCTTGAACCCTGAGTTGGAAAAAAGTCTAAGGGCCACACCCAGAATTTTTTGATGTCAACAGTGTTTTGTGTGGGTGAGATCACAGGTTGAAAGGAATCAGAGTTTAGGAGGGTACACTCTGTGGGTATTTTATTAAAAATAAAACTCAGCCAGTGGGGGACACAATGGGGGAAATTAGGGAAAGTTTGATGTTAAAATAATAAATGCAGAAATAATTTGGGAAATAAAAGTAGATTAAACCATAACATCTCTAAATATCACAAAACATGAAACCGAGAGTGTATGACAACATCAGAGGTAAAGCCTAGCTTTCTTTGATAAAGTCACTAACCTTAAAATGTATATGTTTGAAACATTAGACTGCTGGATGACATAATGAGCACTTTTACTCTCTCTGCTACATGCTCATACTGCTTTAGAATTTTGCATTATTTGCTGTTATTTCAGCTTTTAACTTTATGTTCTTTCTCTTCCTAGAAGCTACACCTGGCCTGACTCTGTATCTACCTGTGACACCTTCCTGGAGGGGAGCATCGGCTGAGCTGCTGCTGCCAACATTTTAATGCTCACCTTCTACAGATGATACACTTGGCCCTGTCTTTCAGTGCTTAACCCTGTTTTTCTCCCAGACATAGCTACTGGCTGAGCTTTTACAGTGACTAACTCTATGTGCTCTCTTTTATACCCTGAACTTGAAAACTGGCTCAGAGTTCATCTGCTTAGCTAGATGAAGCCACTAAAGGAGTTATAACCATTGATGTTTCACTTTTCTTTCCTATAGAAAGTACTACTGGATCAGTGCTTCTGTGTTGTAAAGTGCCTTGAGACGACATGTGTTGTGAATTGGCGCTATATAAATAAAACTAAACTAAATTGAACCATATAGCCTTTAGTTTGCCATGTTCTATTAGGAACAGTGAGTGAGGAACCAGTGAGGAACAAAGAGAACCATTATGTATATATACTGAGGCAGGGTTTGGAGAAATGGCAGGAAGACCAGAATAGGAAAGAGCAGAGACGTGAAAGGGAGAAATGACAAAAAATAATATTGTAACTGAACAAAAAGCCCTGGGGAAAATGCCAGAGATATATCAGGAAACAATCTAAATGTAAAGGATCACAAGGAAAACACAATGAATGAACTAAAAAAATACACCTAAGAATAATGAGCACAAGGAAATGAACTATATGACAAAATCCAAGTGTCAAAAATAACAGAATATGGCAAGATCTAAAGAACATAACAAGGAACATGCTAAAACATATGAACACAAATGAAAACCATAACCTTAGGCTCTTGACATAATGCTTATATAGTGGGGTTAGAACTGTCTAGTCAAAGTCCAGACCTTAATCAAACTGGGAATTTGTGGCAACACTTGAAAATTGCTGTTCACATACATTCTCCATCCAATAAAATTAAGGTTGAACTATTTTTTTACAAAAAAATAATGCTTAAAAATCTCAATGTCTAGATGTGCAAAAGTGGTAGAGACATAAAAGACTTGCAGTTATGATTGCAATTCTAAAAAGTATTTATTTAAGGGAGCTGGATACCAGTTCTCTCTGCACATGTCAGATTTTGCATGCAAAATATTCTAAAACTTATTTATCATTTTCCCTCTATTTTAAAATTATGCATTACTTTTTGTTGGTCCATCAAATCCCCTTAAATTCAAATGTGCTTGTAAAATGACAAAATGTAAAAATGTTCAAGGGGTATGATAACTTTAGCAAGGCTCTGTATTTTGTGGATGTGTATTTTTTTATTCTGTGGGAGGAGTATTGAGAAGAAGATAAGGGTGTAGCATATGTGTATTCAAAGGTTTTCCATTTCTCTCCTCAATATTGATTGTCATTCTTCCAATTTAGCACTATTGAAAAGCATTATATGAATAAACTGTATGATAGAAGATTGTAACTTTGCCTTCTTTATGGAAACATAGGTGCTTTTTATTCTTTCCATGCATTCAGTGTTTTAATTGAAGGTTTTAAAGTTTCCCAGCAGCACTAGAGAGCAGATACAATCAAAGAAGATCTAAATATAAAATGCAATGACAGTTGTGTCAAAAACAAACGCAAAACACATAATCCATTTGTGACCCATTTCTGTCCCTGCATGTTTTCATTGTTTGAAATAATAAGAATTTTTCTTTTTAAATCTCCCCCAGCCGCTCAAATATCTACAAAGCCCTTATTACTGACAAAGGAGCCGTCATTTTGGGAGTATGAAGAAAATGAGATGTTCTGAGCAAACCGGGAGATAAAAATTGTCACTTTTTTATACCACCAGTATTATTGTCTTCTGATTTAGACATTCATATATGTGAATCTCCAAATGCATGAATTTCAGAGTATTAGTGTTGCTTTTTGATCACATGGCAGCATGGGAAGAGCACTGTCAACACGTTTGTTTTTTTAATTGGATAGAACATAAAGCCTAGTTTCAGTTCAGAAACCAGAGATTCATTGGGCTTCATTTAAATTGGGGAAATCTGTAAAAAAAAATGCTTTCTATTGCTGCAAGAAAGAGATATAGACATAGACAGGGTCTCAAAATAATCACTTTTTAGTATTTACATTTCAGTATTTACATTTTAGTATTTACAGTTTTTCCTCCTAACCCCTGCTTGAACTGCACTGTAGCTGTTAATGCTATCTGCACACACCCCTGGTTTTCACTTTTTATTTTCATTCAATGATAGTTGATATTTTCAATAGCTTCTGTTGGCTTTCAGGTGCACAAAGCTGGTACTCTCTTGGCAGGGGGGAGGGGTTATTAAACACCTTTTTTCTGATTTGCTATCCAGCATACACAGGAAGTCCATCACTTTTTCCAAACCTTATTTCGAGACCACCGTGCTACCCTACAAACCCATTTCTAAGTTTGTGCATCTAGGAAAGGACTCTACATTTACATGTGAACAATGTAAGACGTCAAATCGTTACAAGAGCAGCTGTGTTAAAATGGCATCCATGAACAATGTTGTAGTAAAAGGTGCATATTTTGACAATAATCTTCTTCAACCCTTGCCATTGAGGTTTGATATTTAACCAAAACCAAGACAAGTTTTTGTAAAACCTTAATAAGGACAAGACCAAAGATTCTGGTTTTTTGTTCGCCATAAATCCAACTTGTCAGGAGTTGTTGTGGTAGAGGCTCGATAATGGAAAAACAGCACAGAGCAAGGCATAACTATCCCTTTTTGTCGGGGTTTCCATCTGAGATCTCCCTTTTCCATGCACTGTGTCCCACAAAAAGTGTCAAAGAAGACATCGCGAGCGAGGGGGTGTGTTGGTGCAACTGAAGATTTATGTGGCGGATCACAGACGGTTATATAAATCAACACATTCCAGATGGTAACTGCTTGTGGAAACTGAAATACCTACGGATTTTAACCATTGTGCCAGCTGTTTCAACTCTGCTGCTAAATTGGCTGAGTGCTTATCAACATCGTTGGATACATAGCTCCAGAAGAGGCACAGACCATAACAACCGCCATCAGCTAAAACGTTTCGTCTCCTCACCCAGACAGAGCAGAGCAGGAAACCTGAGCAGGAAACAGGTCCAGGCTCCAGGAACAGACTCCACCAGCAGCCACCAGGGGCAGGCTCCACCAGCAGGCTTCAAGCGAGGTCCAGGTTCTACCAGCAGCCAACAGGCCTAGGCTCCGCTAGCCTTTAGGGAAAACTGAAATTGAATGAAATCATAATAATTGGAGACTTAAACCTGTCCTGGTTAAAGCCAGTGCCTGATTTAACCTTTTACAAATTGTTGAAGTGCCCAGATAAATCAGCTTTGATTGATCTTATTGTTATAAACCACCAACCATAAGTATACATCTTTTTCCATATTTTCCATTGAAATCAATGATCACTGTGTCATTGCTAAAGTTAGACAAATAAAACAAGACACAAAACATGTTTCTGTACAGGGATTTGGTCATGATCTACATCATTTTCACTGGGATAAGCCTTATCTTATTCCAGATGTAAAAAATGCATGGAAAGTATTCTATGAGGGTTTTAATAAAGTCATTGATAAACATTCAGAAAATATAGAGTTAAAAGTTGTAAAAATCTTTGGTTTATCCCTAATCCTTTAAAGTTGGTTGATGAGTGTAATGTGATGTACACATGAATTCTAGAATTGCGCTGCTCAAGGTGGCAGCAGGTTGGAGTAGCTGAGGGAGGACAAGAAGATGAGTACTGGAAGGTCGTGGACCACTTTGTGGCATGGTGTGGAAACAATCATCTCATCTTGAACGTGACTAAAACAAAGGAGATGATTGTAGATTTTAAGAGAAATAGGAATAAGTCAAAAACTATTTCCATCATGGGAGAATGGTGGAGATGGTGGAGGAGTATAAATACCTTGGTGTTCACCTTGGTGTTCACCTGGACAACAGACTGGAGTGGAGATGCAACTGTGAAGCCGTCTACAAGAGGGGACAAAGCAGACTATACTTCTTGAGGAAGCTTAGGTCCTTTGGTGTTTGCACTATAAGTCTGTTGTGGAGAGTTTGTTCTCTTCTGCCATCATCTGCTGGGGAAGCAGCATCATAGCCAGGGACTTAAAAAAGCACAACAAGCTGATAAAGAAACCTGTTCTTTTCTGGGTACTCCTCTGGAACCTCTGGAGATCATTGTGCAAAGACGGATTCTTCATAAAATGAAGAACATTATGGAGAACCCAGAGCATCCTCTTCATGAGACTGTTGTACAACAACAGAGTGTCTTCAGTCAGAGGCTTCTTCAGATCTGCTGTAAGACAGGCCACTACAGGAGATCCTTCCTGCCCACAACCATCAGCATCTGCAACAGCTCTTTGAAGAAACCTACATAATGAGCTACAACAACATTTAATTTCCCTTTGGGATTAATAAAGTATTTTAGAATTTTGAATTTAATTGAATGTGGGCCAAAGCCAGAAAACCAGATGCTAGCTCAGATTGGAAATGTTTTAGGGAGCTCTGCAATAAATTCAGGGGCTGCATAAGTTATTTTAGACACTTTAAAACATTTAAACCACCCCTTAAATTTTGGAAAACAAATAAGTCGCTAGATGAAAAACATTCTGATTCAGAGTCCCCCATGTACAGCAGGGAGAACAAGTATTTAAAACATTGCTGATTCTGCAGGTTTTCCCAATTGCAAAGCATGTAGAAGTCTTTATTTTTATCATAGGTTCTCTTCAACTGTGAGTGATGGAATCTAAAGCAAAAATCCAGAAAATCACATTGTGTGATTTTTAAGTAATTAATTAGCATTTTATTGCATGACATAAGTATTTGATCACCTAACAACCAGTAAGAATCCCGGCTCTCACAGGCCTGTTAGTTCTTCTTTAAGAAGCCCTCCTGTTCTCCACTCATTACCTGTATTAACTGCACCTGTTTGAACTCGTTATCTGTATAAAAGACACCTGTCCACACACTCAATCAAACAAACTCCAACCTCTCCACAATGGCCAAGACCAGAGAGCTGTGTAAGGACATCAGGGATAAAATAGTAGACCTACACAAGGCTGGGATGGGCTACAGGAAAACATCCAACCAGCTTGGTGAGAAGGCAACAACTGTTGGAGCAATTATAAGAAATTGGAAGAAGTTCAAGATGACGGTCAATCTCCTTCGGTCTGGGGCTCCATAAGATCTCACCTCGTGGGGCATCAATGATCATGAGGAAAGTGAGGGATCAGCCCAGAACTACACAGCAGGACCTAATCAAAGACCCAAAGAGAGCTGGGACCACAGTCTTAAAGAAGACCATTAGTAACACACTACACCACCATGGATTAAAATCCTGCAGTGGAAGCAAGGTCCCCCTGCTCAGGCCAGCACATGTCCAGGCCCATCTGAAGTTTGCCAATGACCAGCTGGATGATCCAGAGGAGGAATGGGAAAAGGTCATGTGGTCTGATGAGACAAAAAATAGAGCTTTTTGGTCTCCATCCGCCGTGTTTATAGGAAGAAGAAAGATAAGTACAACCTTAAGAACACCATCCCTACAGTCAAGCATGGAGGTGGAAACATCATTCTTTGGGGATGCTTTTCTGCAAAGGGGACAGGACGACTGCACCGTATTGAGGAGAGGATGGATGGGGCCATGTATCAGGAGATCTTAGCCAACAACCTCCTTCCCTCAGTAAGGGCATTGAAGATGGGTCGTGGCTGGGTCTTCCAGCATGACAACGACCCAAAGCACACAGCCAGGGCAGCTAAGGAGTGGTTCTGTAAGAAGCATCTCAAGGTCTTGGAGTGGCCTAGCCAGTCTCCAGACCTGAACCCAATCGAAAATCTTTGGAGGGCGCTAGAGGTCTGTATTGCCCAGCGACAGCCCTGAAACCTGAAGGATCTGGAGAAGATCTGTATGGAGGAGTGGTCCAAAATCCCTGCTACAGTGTGTGCAAACCTCGCCAAGAACTGCAGGAAACGTCTGATACCTTGGATTACAAACAATAGTTTCTGTGCAAAAATATTAAGTTTTGTTTTTCTGATGTATCAAATACTTATCTCATGCAATAAAAAAGCTAATATAATCACACAATGTGAATTTCTGAATTTTGTTTTAAATTCCGTCTCTCACAGTTGAAAAGTACCTACAACAAAAATGTAAGACTTCTACATGCTTTGCAAGTGGGAAAACCTTAGTTAAGTTTTCAGTCCAACTTTCCTTTCATTTTCTTAACAATCATTTTATCATTCATTTTCATTTTTGGATTTTTTTATCATCTTATCATTTTAATTATTCATTTTTATTCTCTTTATATTATTTGTGTTTGTTAATGATTTACTTACCTTTATGCCACTGTAATGTGCTTTTCCTAATATATCTTTTTTTTCTTTTTTTTCATGTAAAGCACTTTGAATTGTCTTGCTACTGAAATGTGCTGTATAAATAAACTTGACTTTCCTTGAAAAATCAGCAGTGTATCAAATACTTTTTTTACTTTACTTACTTTTTTACATTGTTTTTTGATTCTCTTAATATCTCTGATAACAACTTGCCCTTGAGTTCTCTAGGCCACTGTTATGTTTCAAGTTCTTCTGTCGGTCTTCTGTTCAGTTTTAGTCTCAGAGGTACCCACATAGAGCCCTAAAATGTTTAGACATAACAAAATATGCTGGTCCGGACATCTTGGAGTCATATTTTTTGAAACAGGCAGCTGGTTTTATTGTGCCACCTCTGACTTATATTTTTAACCATTCAATGGATACAAATGAGATTCCTGCCATTTGGAAGTCTGCTTTTGTTCATCCGTTACTTAAAAGGGTTGATCCAGCAGACCTGAACAATTACAGGCCTATACTGAACCTGTCAGCTAAGATCTTTGTGTTTCTTGTAAGAAGGGGTATCTCACTGGTCATGATATCACATTACAAGTTCAGTATGGCTTCGCTTGCATTGACTTTGCAGCAATCCCTCATAGTGAGCATGCATGAAGCGGCAGTGGAGAGGAAAACTCCCTTTTAACTGGAAGAAACCTCCAGCAGAACCAGAACCAGGCTCTGTGTGAGCGGCCTCCAGAAGCCTAAGCCTATAGCAGCATAACTACAGAGATAGCTCAGGATAACCTAAGCCACTCTAACTATAAGCTTTATCAAAAAGGAAAGTTTTAAGCCTAGCCTTAAAAGTAGACAGGGTGTCTGTCTCACGGACTAAAACTGGGAGCTGGTTCCACAGGAAAAGAGCCTGATAACTAAAGGATCGGCCTCCCATTCTACTTCTAGAGACTCTAGGAACCACCAGTAAACCTAGAGGCTGAGAACGAAGTGCTCTGTTAGGAACATATGGAACAATCAGATCTCTGATGTATGATGGAGCTAGATCATTAAGGGCTTTATATGTGAGGAGGAGAATGTTTAATTCTATTCTGGGTTTAACAGGGAGCCAATGAAGGGAAGCTAAAATAGGGAAGCTAAAATAGGAGAAATATGATCTCTCTTTTCATTTTCATCAGAAGTCTTGCTCCAGCATTTTGAATAAGCTCAAGGCTTTTAATTGCATTCTGTGGACATCCTGATAGTAAAGAATTATAATAGTGCAGCCTTGAAGTAACAAACGCATGGACTAGTTCTTTAGCGTGGCAATGTTCCGGAGGTGAAAGAAGGAAATCCTAGAAACCTGTTTAATATGGGATTTAAATGACATCTCCTTGTCAAAAATAACGCCAAAGCTTTTTACTTTATTACCAGAGGTCAGTTTAATGCTGTCCACAATAATTGATTGACTAAGCAGTTTCTTTTTCAAAGATTCCTGTCTAAAGATGACTTCTGTCTTGTCTGAATTTAGAGGCAGAAAATGTAAAGTCATTACAGTTTTTATGTCTTCCAGATATGCCTGTAGTCTGTCTAACTGGTCGGGCTCATCAGGGTTTATTGATAAATAAGGCTGAGTACCATCAGCATAACAGTGAAAATTTATCCTATGCTGCCTGATAATTTTACCTATTGGAAGCATATATATAGTAAAGAGAACTGATCCAATCACTGAACCCTGTGGTACTCCATAATTAACCCTGTAGTTTAAAGATGATTTTTACTTTACATGAACAAACTGGAATCTGTCAAATAAGATTTAAACCAGCCTAGTGCTGTTCCCCTGAAAGTGTTTTGAGTGATGAATTATTTGACTACACTGCTGAATATGCTATTGGACTTTTTCCTTATATTTTGGTGATCCCCGATGTTTTATAATTTGTCAAATTTTAAGAGTAGTGTTTTTTAGTGCTGTTTTTGTTAAGGTCACCCTTGTAACTAATATTTTAAATATTAATGGGTCTCTAACTAAGAATAAATAATAGGACAGAAGTCAAAGGTCAAGATGAGTTTGATCAAATCTAGGTCACTGGCAAATAAGACCTTTGTGCTAAACCTGTTTTTCTGCCTCCCGTAGATTGGACTTTTTTTATTACTGAAACCTGGCTACAGGATGGTGATTGGACATCCTTTCCTGAACTTCTTCTCTTATATTGTGTTATTTAACTGTTTCAGAATGACTAGAATGGGTGGAGGCCTTTCTGCAATATTTGAATCCTGCTTCCGCTGTCGGCAGATTTTCCTGGAGCTTTACTCCAGCTTTGAACTGCATTGTACATCTAAGTTTCATAAGGATTCTTTTAGAGATTGTACTTATTTCTTGTTTGGGTTGGTATGATTATGTTTTAATTGTTTGAAGATTTTAATATACTGTACATGTATGCTGTGACAGCAAATCCCTGGTCCAAGATTATGTTTATTTGGTCAACTCCTTCAGCTTCATTCAAGTTAGGCTGGTCCTACCCATGATAAAGAATAAACAGTGGATCTCGTACTGTCCCATGTACTCTGCGAACACCTTAATAACATATGTGAGAATAATAAATCTGACTATTTTCTAGTTCTCTTACCCATTTGAGACCCTGCTCTGGATGTAAATTCCTGTGCTCCACCACACCCTTCCCATCTAATAAACTCTTCCACAGTTCTACCGTTTTCCTCCACCTTTAATGAAAGTATGCTTTCTGATTTAAATGCTGTTGGTAACTTTAATGCTGAGGAGCTTGTCTCCCTGTTAATCCCATCGGTGCTAAAATCTTGGACACTGTGGCTCCTTTTAAGAAAAAAATAAATAGACCATCATCAGAGCTCTGGCTAAACGAATTCATTCGTGGACTCAGGCTTGAATGCAGAAGAACTCAGAGATGATGGAAAAAAGGCTAACTTCATGTGTCCTTAGAAATCTTGAAGGACTGTTTACATTAATTTTAAAATGTTGTAAAGGGTGCTAAATCAAGCTTTTTCCCAAACCTTTCTATATTTGATGGATTACTGACAATAAAACTGTTTGTGGTACTGATCCCTCTATTTCAGCTGGGGAGTGTCTGGGAAGTACATCTCCAATGTTCCCTGATGATTTTAATCAGTTTGAGCCTGCCTCTCTATGAGTTTCAACTGATATTGTGAAACATCTGCGGCCCACAAACTCTTCTTTAGACAGTGTTCCTGCTCACTTATTTATGGAAATTTTTCAATACATTGTTTTATTTATTTTGTTATTGACAAACACTCCCATTATTTCAGGGTGTGTCTCAGCTGCCTTTAAACATGCTGTGGTGCAGCCACTTTTCAAGAAGTAATATTTAGACTCTTCTGTCCTGTTGAAATTCAGACCTTTTTTCAAGCTGCCTTTTCTTTCCAAGATTATTGAAAGAACGTTCCTTATACAGCTGCAAACTTTTTTACAGGACAACTGTATGAAAAGCTTCAGTCTGGCTTTTAAAAGTATCACAGCACTGAAACTGCTCTTTAAGGGTTTTAATGACCTTATTAGAACTGTTGATTCAGTAACTCAAGCTTTTCTGAGGATTTTAGATCTATATGCTGTGTCCAACACTGTGCTAGTGTCATTTTTGTGGCACTGGCAACACAAAAACTCAACTAAGTGACGGTGGCAATGGTGGTAGGGTTTGTCCTGTAATCAGTGGGTTGCTGATTCAAACCCCAACTCAGTCTGTCTCAGTCGTTGTTTTCTTAGGCAAGACACTTCACCCACCTTGCCTGCTGATAGAGGTTAGAGGGCCCGGTGGTGCCGACCGTATGGCAGCCACACCTCTGCCAGTCTGTCTCAGGGTAGCTGGGGCTACAATGTAGTCAAAAGCTGTCAGTGTGTGAATGGGTGGGTGACTGATTGTAGTGTAAAGCGCTTCGTGGTTCTCAGGACTTGATAAAGCGCTTTACAAGTGCAGGACATTTACCATTTAAAAACAGTCCCCCATTTTCTATTGTGTAATTGACTTAAACTGGGACCAGTATTCTACGACTGTATCATATCCACTTGTTCCTTTTTTCAATTACCAAGAGGGCTCTAACAATGGTTCCCTCCCCCCATATCGCAAAAGTGTTTGCCATCTGTCTATTCTCTTTAGGTATTCTGTTATCTGCTTCTTTTTCACACTTCAGTCTTTCCAGTGATCCAACATTTTTATATCAAGGATCACCTGAGAAAATACAAAAACTCCTTTTCAAATTATGATTTTATTTCGCAATGGGATAAAAAGCTATCCAAACCAACTTGGTCGTAATAAAAGTAATTGCTTGCTTGTTTAACCATTAATTAACTGTAAATAAACAAATGTTTATGGTCAAATTTTACTAGCTACACCCTGGCCTATTATATCTTGATCAGCAGAGTTAGGAAATGATTAAACTAGAGCCTTTCTGACAACAAGCTACAAGATCTCAACAAACAACCCATCTTTTTCATGATCAAAAGAAAATGTGCAAAAATGCTTCTATGGAGTTTCAAGACCAAAACCTCATGACCAGAAAGGAAACACATATAACTCACAATTACCAAAAAACATCCTGAATGATTTCCAAGTCTCTGGAGAAAATATTCTGCTGCAGACAAGGCCAAAGTAAGACTTTTTGGAAGGTGTACTCACCATTTCAAAGGAACATACTGACTGTCAGGCTTGGTGGTAGTGGGATAATACTGAGTTGTTTCTTTGGGACCTGGATGACTTCCTGTAATTGTTGAAACCATGTATTCTGCTCAAAACTAGAAAATCCTTTACGAAAAAATCCAACTATCAGCTTGTGACCGTAAGCTCAAGCAAACCGCCAAGCTTAGGCTGAATGGCTAAAAAAAACCAAAATGGCCATTTTGAAGTAGCCTGTTTAAAATACAGACACTTAATCTTAAGGGTTTGCGTGTGGTTTTGTACATGCAAACCTGTTACAAAGCTGATCTACAAACGAGGTACTAATCGGATTGGGTGTGTGAAATCAGTGGAACAGCGGGCGCAAAGTTTTTTGCGTGTTTGCCTTCATAAATATGCAAAACATATAATAATGACCCAAACGTGCAAATAATTTATGGGTGGAGGATATGCAAATATTATCCATGCCATCCGCAACACGATTTATCAAACCTGAAAGGGATTGCGGGTACTGTTTTTGCATCTAGATTTAGCATATGTGAAATGCAGGTGCTAACTGTCACGCAAAAGTGTCACTGTGGCCAGAAGTAGGCACAGACTGCAGAGCAATTGGAGCTGGATCAGTTTGATTACATTTTTTGAATGTAAATATATTACATCAAATTTTGTTCAATTTAAATTTTTTGCAGGACAGTTATGTGACGTTATGTTTTAAACTTAGCAAACTTAGCAAATTATAATATAAAGATATCAACTCTTACAACAACTATTTTTATGCTGTTAATCTTTCATTCAGGCTTAAATATTTTGGCTGTTTATGATAAACTCCAAACTCGTCAATCATACTCCCAAAACAAAAAGAACACGGTGATTCTCCGACAAGAATTAAAAGTTCAATGGAGGCAAACCGCTAATAAATTAATTAACAGACATATTTTTATTTATTTTTTTATTGTTTATTGATTGGCCAATTTCTAAGCTGCAAACATTGTGAGTTACGTCGAGCAACACAGTTACCAAGCTGTGCACGCTCCTGTGATGCAGACGCAGCACTAAACAGCTGCCCCGTGTGCACACCGATGGCACATAGCTCTGCCCTCCTGTGCAATGGCCTATAATCCAATATTTTTAATAAAGGTGAAGCAGAATGTATTCTTGGCCTCACTGGATTCACCAAACATAAAGCATCTGCTTGCAGAACAACTTAAAACTCAGCCTTCTGCATGCACAATTACACACCTCGTCAGGCCACAGGCAAACCTCCTGCTGTGAATAGCAACGACAAAAGTTAACAAACTGTAAAAGTTTAGAAAAGCAGGAGCAGAACGGAACAGAAGGAAAAAATCAGCAACTGGATCATTTATAATGATGCAGCACAACAACACCTGCATGCTTCGAGCAACACCGCTTTTGTTCATTTTTCTCTGTTGCTCCACTGGGGACAGTAGCAGCCCGCCAGTAGCACACACAATTTCCTCATTTAAATAGGGCTATCTGCACCTCTTTTGCGCCTGTTATTGTGCAATAGATTACAGGAAAATTGAAAATAGCACGCAACACGCCCACTTACTGCACGTGCATTTATTTTGTACAAGCAATTTAGCTCCCCCTATTTGGGATCTTTGAAGATCAGGGCCTTAATGTTCTCCTTATGCAGATGATCCACTTTGCTCTGTCGTTCAGTGTTTAACCCTATCTTTCTCCTAGACATAGCTACTGGCTGAGCTCCTACTGTGACTAACTGTATGTGCTCTCTTTCATACTCTAGACTTGATAACTGGCTCAGAGTTTATCTGCTTAGCTGTCTTTCTCTCCTACATGAAGCCACTAAAGGAGCTATAACCATTAATGTTTCACTTCTCTTTCATATAGAAAATTTAGTTTTTCTCTCCACTGTCACTACATGCATGCATAGTATGAGGGATTGCTGCAAAGACAATGCAAGCAACTGTCCACTCTACATGCTCATCCAGGAAGAGTGAATGCTGACTCACTGACTCGATGCAATCTGCTGGGTTTCCTTAGATAGAAAAACTTTTAACCAATTTGAATAATAAACTAAATTTGACTGCACTGTTTGATAGTTAGAATTAACTGGAACGTATGTACCCGACTTGAAATCTGTATGATTCGAGTGAATCGACTTTGTAAAGTGCCTTAAGATGATGTGAATTGGCGCTGTATAAATAAAACTGAATTGATTTGAATCTTTGAGAAGGTAAAGCAGTTGTAAGCGATGCTTTCTCTCAGTCACATGCCAAATAGGGGGGTTGTTCAAAGGCTGCTGTGCAACTGCATAGACAAACGATGTTTGAATGGAGGTTGTTCATAAAAGCAAAGTGGAGTGCATAGAGAGGCCTCAGGGGCAGGTGATGTGCCACTGTGATGCTGCCTGACATCTTCCTCAAAGGTGTTTTGGCCAACAAATAGCAGGTCTGTCTGCTGTCAGCCTGCAGGCCACCTGGGGGGTCAAGCCTGACACTCAGCTTCTTGACAGCGAATGCACCCTCCGCCACCATCCCCACCCCCGCTTCTCATACTTGCAATCCAGGGCAACGCCGGAGCCCGAGATTGCACTGGGAACCGTCACAACTGATGAGGAGTGACGCCGTTGAGGAGGGAAACGAATCCCTCTTTCCTTAAGGTGCAACAAAAGGTCAGGAGCCCGGTATCACCGGGAGAATTACTCACCACACTGCCTACCTTGACATCGGCAGAGAGCTGACCTGCAGGTAGCAAGACAGAATGAGACAAGAGGGGAGAGAACAGGTGGAGGGCTGGAGAGCGGTGGCAGATAGGTGGTGAGGGAGTAATGAGTAGGGGGAGATGACAGGGTCAGGGGGAGGTAGAGAGGCAGGCCAAGGTAATCAGCTGCACAGAGTGTGTATGTGTTTCCTGGCATTTTGAAGTCCTGGTGTGTATGAGGAGGTCAGGCTGGTTTCTGGTGGGGGTGAGGGGAGGGGGTTCGCTGGGTCATTCAAGACGTCTTGGCCTTGCAGCACTTTACCACATTTAGTTTTTCATCCACGCTTTTTTAACTTCTGTATTTTTCTGCTCCAGTTGGCTCTGGGCAGACAACACGATCAGAATGGTCCTATGTAGGCATTGTGCAGGCATTTTGCACTCTTTTACTAAGGATTTCTACAGTGTGCACCTTCCCAAGGTCGATGCCCTAATGAGAAATCTCCAGGGACACAGGGAATTATCAAATAACCAGCAGAGTAAAGCCACTCACAGTTCCTCCTTAGGTTACCCTTGGTTTTTATCATTTGCTTTGATTTAAAGGAGAGTATTTTTCTTGCAATTTCAATTCACTGAAATCTGTGTGGTTGTCAGTTGCAGTTAGGCACGGCCACACTTAAATTCTGGAACCATCTGCTCCGTCACACATCCTCACTAATAGCTTTATTTTCCTCCATCAAAACTGTCTTACTATCTGACATAATGTAGTTTTGCATGAGACACTCAATATTCAACAAAGCATTTACTATCTGACTACACTGCCATGCAGCGCTCTTCCAACCTGCCCGCACATAATAGAAATTTAAGTACAAGAGCACTTGGTATTTGACTGCTCTGGAGTCTGAGGAACGTGGAGGAGAGCTGAGTGGAGGACTGAGATTGATCAGCGGTGAGACAGTGGTTGTGCCGCTTGCTGAGTGTTTCAGATTTTTTAAGGTCACCCTTACCGGAGCCAAAAGGGCGCATCAATTTTAGAGCCCTCATGAGGAGGCACCGCGTCTCATCCTCGATCACTCAGCCCCCCGTGGAGAAACGACATCTGAAGGTGCACTTGATTTGTGTGGAATCTGTACGGCGCATGATTGGAATAAGAAGTAAACAAGCACAACCTGGGTAAACAGATGGATAGCATTTCAACATGAGGTACCTGACAGCTTCAGAGAACATGGAACAACTGGGAGGTAACTGATTAGTGTGTTGGCAGTTATCAAAAACAACAAGCTGCTCGCTAAGTTATGCCTATACTGCATGTCAAAAAAGGGTACAGGGAGTTTTAGGGTTGTTCTGTTTTGCTTTCATATTTGTATTTTTTCTGTCTGTATTTAAAAAAATTAATATGAGCCAGAGGACAAGTCCAGATACATTTGTCATTTCTAGAACAGAACAGAATAACTGTCAGTCTTTCTTCCAATAAGTTATGGAATGAATATCAGCAGTAACACAGCCACTCTATTAAATACTAACATCTCATTCAAAAAAAATGCACAGTGAAGTAGTCTTCAGTAATATATGCACAAATGGGAAAAAGCTGGGACAGCATGGGAAATGACATTTTTTATCTGGCCACAACGTTTTAGACATGTTGGCATGTCTAAAAAGTTGTTTTATGTTTTTATGTGGATGAAATATTTGTCACTTTTGATCTGTCTCTCTTGTACAATGCATATGTATTGATATAAAGGGTGTACAATTTGGTGCGCTCTTATTGGGTACAGTATATTTGCTGTGACCATCTTGTTAATTTTTTTTTTTCCAGAGTCATTCTTGAGATGAAAATTCACTGCTTTATGCAGAATCTGTGTCAAATTATTATTAGCTGAATTAATCAGACAGTCAGTTGGAGCTGCTCCAAGCATTCAGCATAGCGAGGTGAGTGAATCATCATCAGTGCAGACAGACCTTCGGGTGAACACTTGCTTAAATGCTGTAAATGCTTTGACCCGTGCAGCAGTGTTTTATGATTACGTTTATTAGGCAGCCACAGAGATTATGTTTTGTCAGCGTTGGTTTGTCTCTCTGTTCGTCTATCTGTTCATCTCTTAAAAAGTCATAAACAGATTTGGATGAAATTACAGACAAGGTATGTATTAGGACAGGGATCATGTGATTCGATTTTGGTGGTGATGCGGAGCACCATTTGGATCCAGGATTTTTTTGAAGGATTCTTTAACAAGTTGTTACCCCGCAAGCAGCTGATATGCAGTGGCCAGACATCATCCAACGTATAGCTCATCAGTATGGGAAGAACTTATATATGTTAGCTGTGTTTCTATTCTGAATAAAACCATCGTAGAAGCTGCTGCTGCTATTGACTGCTTTCATTGTCTTTAACATATAAAGTATTTCTGGACCAGGGTTTCTGTGTTTTTTTGGGTGTGTTCTGTCTCCTCCAAGCCCCCAGTTGGTCTTGCCAGATGGCAACACACACTGAGCCAGGTGCCGCTGGAAGTGTTTTTCCTGTTAAAAGTGAGTTTTTCTTTCCACTGTTGACACATGCATGCACAGTATGAGGGACTGATGCAAAGTTAACCACTCAATGCAATCATTTGTCCACTGCCATTACATGCTGATTCAGGAGCAGGGATTGCTGCAATCAGTCACTGATACAACTGACTGGATTTCACTACATGGAAAATTTATACCAGTTGGCAAAAATACCCTGAACTTGACTCCATTGTTTTATTACTAGGATTGGATTGAAATCTATGTAATTGACTCTGTGGCTGTCTGCACTGACTATACTTGTCTGTATATAAACTGCATCTGTTTGTCTTGTAAAGTCTACTGAGACATTTGTTGGGAATCAGCACTATAAAAGTAAACTGAGTTGAATTAATATGAATTTGAATCAACAGATGACAGACAAGTGTAAACATGACTAATAAACAGTCAACCATAGAAGTCAACCATAGAAGTAAAAACTATGGAATCAGAACTAAACTCAAAGGATAAGTACTCAACAACTAAAGTCCAAGCATCATGACAGGTTGAGTACATAATTGTACAATTAGTTCCAAGTGTGCTGGACACTTCTAAAGCATATAGGACTGAAACTGCACACCTGAGATCCAGACAACTTATAGCAACAGAAAAAAAGGACTTGAACCTGGGACAGCCACACTGAGGACCATAGCCTCTATATATATGGTCGTACGCTTAACCCCTACACCACCAGCACCGCGCCTACAATGTGATTTTTTTTTTTTTTATTTCTTTGAAATGGATCTTTAATGACCAAATACTTTTGGTTCTTTGGTTAAATGAATTTGGAGAAACATAGAAAAAGTGTCTCTAAATATAGGTCAGCCATTATGCTAATTGTTTGACTAGATTTCATTTTTTTAAATTTAATATGGTTTTTTAACGCACATAATACACCATTAATGTTACAGCAGCTTACTATAATGATCCGTTAGCAAACCTTTTCAGAACAGTGTTGTTGCCAACATGTCTGTCGTGTGTCTCTGGTGTCTTGTTGCCAATTATTCCCACTGCTGTTTGTAGATGCGTGTCGTTCATCAAACCGTTTCCCCAGAGAAATGTCACTTATTACAGATGGATACAAAATGGTACTCAATGTAACCTTTTTCATGTTAAAAGAGACAAAACAAGGTCAAGATGATCTATTTCCCTTTAACACAACAGGAAGATTAGCTTATCCTTTAGCCCCTTTTCTACTGTGGAGCTGCATTGAAAGAAATCCAACAGCACAGAACATACACAAAAATATTTCTTTAGTCCAAATGCTGGGTTTATGCTGTTGGGACAGGAGCTCGTTAATTTTATCCAAACACAGTTTATCCAGTTAGTTGTGTTAGAGAAAAGACTGAACCGACTCATCATTCTTCACAGGTGCAGAGCCCTGAAAATATGTTTGGAAAAAGACTATGTTTAATAATAGGCATGTTGATTTTATTGATCAAGCATTTATTTCAGTTGATATTTGGTTAAAAACAATTCTTCTTGTTTAGGGTTAAATAGGTGCTAATGCTGTTTTATTTTGTTATTCATTTTGTTATTTAATGGATTTCTGTCATAAAAATACCTCTTTAAGAGTGATACAATGCATGATGGGAAAAAAAGGGGTTCATGACCCATGATTGTGTAGTATGGCGGCAGAGAACTACACACGCTGTACACTTGTGCCGTTGGTTTTGTTTAATAAAGTTGCACAAAAACAAAAAAATCTAAGTGATTTTTTTTTTTTTAGCTCTTTTCAAGGGTGCAACACAGGCCGCCATTTTGAACCATAGAACAAAGTAATCAGACTTCTGGACCTCCTTCAGAGGATGAAACAAGAACTGGTACGAGGTAAAAACTTGTAATATTAGTGGGTATTGTTATTAGCTGTAGTTCACACTACAGACCAAGTTTGTTCACTTAAGATAATATAAGTCTTCTACCTATTAAGTAGTTAGCACAAGATGATGCTAGTTCTGTTCAGTATACTCACACTTTGACCCTTTAACGATCTGGTCAGAAAGGCTAAGGCTATGCATCTATGTTGTCTGATTGTACTCACTGTATTTATGGATCTGATTCATTTTACACTGTTCTATTTTGAGTTTTAGGTAATTTCCACATTAATAGAGATATTTTTGAAACATTTTCTTCTCCATTTGTACCTACTGCCCACATGCATACTGGGTTTTTGGGTTTTAAAAAAAATATATATTTTCAAAAACGGTTTTCAAAGTGGAGATTTTTAAAAACCTCTATGTTGGTTGGTTTAAACACAGTCCTCTAGATGAACCCTGGCTAGACGTAGAGCAGGCATTATGCAGTAATATTAACATTTCAGACCTACCATTTATTAGCTCAAATATAAAACGACATGTATGCTTTAAAAGCCTCAATATCAGCACCTCTCTAGCAGCATGGTGGGAATATCTAAAAATGACAGTGTCTTCACTAATCCCATGCAGACATACACCCATCTGGAACAACCCTGACACCCTACAAATAATAATATGCTACACTTCCCAGATTGGAAGAGTAAAGTAATTGAATACCTGGAACATATATTTGAAGGAATTCAGTTCATCCCATTTAACACAATTATACAATATGGGATGGACAAGAATAAATTTTTAGAATAGCAAAGAATATCAAGAATATCAAAACAAATTAAATCTATAATAAAAAATAAATTTAGGCTTAAAAACATTGGCTTACAAATGCCATCAAGTGTAGTAGAGTTCCTAAAACTCAACCCCCTCAAATTAGTGTTTAAGATATACAGGACACTGTCTAATAGAGATGAATCAATTTCCCTTCCTATTATGAAATGGGAGGTGGGCTTATCAGTTAACTTTGACCCAACATTTTGGTCTCAGATATGTTCCGGAACTTTTAAAATGACTAGTAACACCAGTTTACAATTAATACAATATAAAATCCTTCATAGAGTATACTATACAGGTCAACGGATGTTCAGGATGGGTTTTGCACCGTCTAATACTTGCTTACACTGCTCAGGCAATATACCTGACAATTACATCCACGCACTATGGTTATGTACACCTGTTCAGAGGTTCTGGCGTCTGATATGTGAAGACTTAAGTGTCTGAGATGTAATATTTCACCTTCCCCATCAGTTTGCTTGTCATAGAGACAAATTCAGTTCACATGATTTTCACTGCCTTATCTATCGCTAAGAAAACTATCCTCATGAATTGGAAAAATAAAAACCTTCTTAATAGTAACCAGTACAGAAACCTTCTGTTGGATCATATAAGTCTTGAGACAGCCTCTGCCTCCACATCAGATCAATCTCTCTGGGTTCCTTTAATGGGCTCCATCACCTAGTGGGGGTGGGGCGCCTTTGACTTCGTCCTGTCTAGGTTTGGGGCATTTGGGGTGTGCCTGGGCTGGGGTCACTGGGAGTCTGGCACCAGGGGCTGTGGCCCAAATTGGGTTGAGGCTTTGGTGGCTCTCGGGGGCGGCATCTGGTGGCTGCATGCAATGCTTTTGGGGAGCCTGTGTCGGTGGACACAGGTTACTGGCCTGGGATGGACTTGGGGGCTCTGGGTCCCTGGGGCGTGTCCTGGGCCGGAAGGACTTGGGTCCAGGCAGGTATGACACCGAGGGATTGGGCCAGCGCATGCTCTGACACCCAGCGGCTCTGGCCTCCGTGTGTGGGTGCTGCAGGGTGGGTGCCGCTGGGCTCAGTGGTTGCATCAGGCTTCTCTGCCTTATACTGAGGCGGGATTTGCTTGTCTGCTGAGTGGTTCCTAGTGGGTGGTGTGTGCTTGGGGTTGGTGGTCTTCACCGTGCCCCAAATGTATGGAAGGATGTGTGTTGTTGCCGTGGCGTTGGCTCCGGGGGAACTGCGGCTTGGCTTGGCTCTGTCATTTTTGCTTGGCTGGCATGGATTTGGTGGTTCTGCGTATCCGGGGGGAAGGCAGCCTCTTTGCTGTGTGTCATGTGGCCTTTCTGTGCCACCCTTTTGCTTGCTTGGCTGGTGTCTTTCCCTTGGGCACGGTGGTGGGCGGGGTGGTGCATGGCGGGGTCTACTTGACTGCCTGGCTTGCCCTGGGGGTTTCCCTTCATTTGTCTATGGGGGGTGCATCTGCCTATGCTGGCTTGAGCTTGCATTTGGGTGGGCCAGCAATTTTGGGTTGGGTGTTTCTTGTTGGCGGCCTCGGTGTTGGTGTGGGACGTGTTTTGTTGTCCCACTTGCATGGTTGTGGCTGCGGTCCTGTGCCAGGCATCGGGGACTGGGTGATCTGTTGGCTCGGTGGGTTCGGGGTGATTGGGCATTTTGGTCATATGCCCTCCTTTGTGTGGCATATTATGGTTGCGCTGGGCTGGCTGGTCTGCTTTTTTTTCTGTAGTGGGGCCACACTCTTGGTCGTTGCTGCGCACGTCTCCGGGTGGCTACTTTTAGTTGGGGATCTGTGGCTCCTTTGGGCGGGGGACTGGGTGTCGGGGCTGGGGATTGGGGTTTGAGGGTCTGGGTGGGGTGTTGGTCCCCAAGGGTTTTCCCTTGGCCCTCCTGGGCATGGTGGCTAGTTGTCCCTATGGGGTATCGGCACCTGGACCTGGGAGTATAGAGTATGTATGGGGAGTGTGAGTGAGTGTACGACGTCCATTGTTGTTTGTCTTTACGATGGGTGTGAGTGTTTTTATGTGTACGCATGAGGGTGTGAATGTGTGATTGTGACTGCGTGTGCCTGCTTTTTGTGTCAGGTTGGGTCTTGGCCTGCTCCCTCTCTTGGATCAGTTTAGGCCCCCCCCATCAAATGTGGGGCCTATTCGCTCCCCGCTACACTACCTGCCGGTGGTTGGTGTCTCTGCCCACTGGTGTACTTGTGGTTCTCGGTATCCAGGGCTGGGTGCTTTGGTGTGTGCTGGCTCACTTCCAGTGGCTGCTTGCCGGGGCCTGGACCCTGGGCTCTGTTGGGTTTCTGCTTGGGGAGTGATGTGTCCCGGGGTCTCGTGCCTCTGGGTCCATGGCTGGATCTACTCGGGCGTAGACGGCTGCCAGCGGGGCCTGTGGGCTCGTTGCTGCAGCTCCCTGGGGCTTCTGCACTGTGGCTGCTGGGTGTTTCCCCAGGCATTCTCCCCTGCTCTTCTCTGGGCGGATTGCGGTAGACCCGACAGTGGTTTTTCTGGGGTTCCTGTGCTCTGGGGGGGCTTTAGATGTTTATGGCTCGAAACTCCTCCGTATCTGTCCCGGGTCCAGGGGGGCAGGTCTTTGGCTCATCACACTCACTATTGCATATTTTTATGGAGAAACATTGTATACACAAGCGCCGCTCACACTCAGGCCCACAGGTGTTTAGATTCAGGTGTTAACAGACACACAAATGTTCTATATTGAGCCGCATTTACCACTAAATACATCTTGCATCGATAAGTACTGTGCACTTTTCGGTAAAAAAGCTGGTAATAAGAACGTTTCTGCAGGTGTAGAAGCAAGCAGGGTGTTATCTTGTATTCTCTTCATCCTTCTTTCTTTCCTCCATTCTATTCTCCTCGTACATGTATTCGTTGTCTTCCGCTTATCCGGAACCGAGTCGTGGGGGCAGCAGACTCAGCAGAGACACCCAGACGTCCCTCTCCCCAGACACCTCCTCCAGCTCCTCCGGGGGGAGCCCAAGGCGTTCCCAGGCCAGCCGAGAGACATAGTCCCTCCAGCGTGTCCTGGGCCTTCCCCTGGGCCTCCTCCCGGTGGGAAGTGCCTGGAACACCTCCCGAGGAAGGCATCCAGGAGGCATCCGGTATAGATGCCCGAGCCACCTCAACTGGCTCCTCTCGATGTGGAGGAGCAGCGGCTCTACTCCGAGCCCCTCCCGAATGGCCGAGCTCCTCACCCTATCTCTAAGGGAGTGCCCGGCCACCCTACGGAGGAAGCTCATTTCAGCCGCTTGTATCCAGGATCTCGTTCTTTCGGTCATGACCCAAAGTTCATGGCCATAGGTGAGGGTAGGAACGTAGACCGACCGGTAAATCGAGAGCTTCGCTTTTCGGCTCAGCTCTCTCTTCACCACAACGGACCGGCACAGCGCCCCCATTACTGCGGCAGCCGTCTGTCGATCTCCCGCTCCATTCTTCCCTCACTCGTGAACAAGACCCCGAGATACTTGAACTCCTCCACTTGAGGCAGGAACTCCCCTCCAACCTGAAGAGGAGAAGCCACCCTTTTCTGGTCGAGTACCATGGCCTCTGACTTGGAGGAGCTGATCTTCATCCCAGCCGCTTCACACTCGGCTGCGAACCGCCCCAGCGCATGCTGTAGGTCTTGGCTAGAGGGGGCCAGCAGGACCACGTCATCTGCAAAAAGAAGAGACGAAATCCACTGGTCCCCAAACCAGACCCCCTCCGGCCCTTGGCTGTGTCTAGAAATCCTGTCCATAAAAGTTATGAACAGGACCGGTGACAAAGGGCAGCCCTGCCGGAGTCCAACATGCACCGGGAACAGGTCCGACTTAGTGCCGGCAATGCGGACCAAACTCCTGCTCCGCTCGTACAGGGACCGGATGGCCCCTAATAAAGGGCCCCCGATTCCATACTCCTGGAGCACCCTCCACAAGGCATCACGAGGAACACAGTCGAATGCCTTCTCCAGGTCCTCAAAACACATGTGAACCGGTTGGACAAACTCCCATGAGCCCTCGAGTACCCTGTAGAGGGTATAGAACTGGTCCAGTGTTCCACGGCCGGGACGAAAACCACACTGCTCCTCTTGAAGCCGAGGTTCGACTATCGGCCGGACTCCCCTCTCCAATACCCTGGCGTAGGCCTTACCAGGGAGGCTGAAGGGGGACCACCACCCCGGTCTGCCAGTCCAGAGGTACTGTCCCAGACCGCCATGCAATGTTGAAGAGGCGTGTCAACCATGACAGCCCCACAACATCCAGAGATTTGAGGTACTCAGGGCGAATCTCATCCACCCCCGAAGCCTTGCCACCGCGGAGCTTTTTAACCACCTCAGTGACTTCAGCCTGGGTGATGAAAGAGTCCAACCCCGAGTCCCCAGCCTCTGTTTCCACCAGGGAATGGGTGATGGCAGGATTGAGGAGATCCTCGAAGTGCTCCTTCCACAGCCCGATAATGTCCCCAGTCGAGGCCAGCAGCCTCCCATCCCCACTATAAACAGTGTTGGTGAAGCACTGCTTCCCCCTCCTGAGGCGCCGGACGGTTTGCTAGAATCGCTTCGAGGCCGACCGGTAGTCCTTCTCCATGGCCTCACCGAACTCCTCCCAGGCCCGGGTTTTTGCCTCTGCCACAGCTCGGGCCACAGCACGCTTGGCCTCACGGTACCCGTCAGCCGCCTCAGGAGTCCCACAAGCCAACCACAGCTGATAGGACTCCTTCTCCAGCTTGACAGCATCCCTTACTGCCGGTGTCCACCACCGGGTTCTGGGATTGCCGCCGCGACAGGCACCGCAGACCTTACAGCCGCAGCTACGGGCAGCAGCATCGACAATAGATGCGGAGAACATGGTCCACTCGGACTCTATGTCTCCAACATCCCCCGGAATCTGGTCAAAGCTCTCCCGGAGGTGGGAGTTGAATACATCCCTGGCCGAGGGCTCCGCCAGGCGTTCCCAGCAGACCCTCACTATGCGCTTGGGCCTGCCAAGTCTGTTCGGCTTTCTCCTCCTCCAACTCACCACCAGGTGGTGATCAGTGGACAGCTCAGCCTCTCTCTTCACCCGAGTGTCCAAAACATGCGGCCGAAAGTCTGATGATACGACAACAAAGTCGATCATTGACCTCCTGCCTAGGGTGTCCTGGTGCCAAGTGCACTGATGGACACCCTTATGCTTGAACATGGTGTTCATTATGGACAATCTGTGACTAGCACAGAAGTCCAATAACAAAACACCACTCGGATTCAGATCGGGGAGGCCATTCCTCCCGATCACGCCTCTCCAGGAGTCACTGTCGTTTCCCACGTGGGCGTTGAAGTCCCCCAGCAGAATAATGGAGTCCCCAGGAGGGGCACTATCCAGCACCCCCGACAGGGACACTATTCTCCTTCTCTCCCCTTTTCCTTTTTGCCCCCCATACTCTCTTTCATGCTTCTTTTTTTTCCTTTTCATTTCTGTCTCTGTGTCCATAACAATTGAAAAAATCCCAAAGCAGTTTCTAATAAAGTTTCTTTTTATAAATATCAAGCAGAGCTTTAAAGCGTGCTGTAATGCTCCACTGAAAGTAAATCTGTTAGGCTTCTTCTTGGCACTCAGACAACAATTCTGAGCGCTACTCTGCCGGACAGGACACAGTTAAAAAAAAAAGAAAACAACAAAAAAAAAAAAAGAAACTCTATGTGGTGTTTACATGTAGACTGGATATCCAGAGAAAGACAATGACATAGTTTCATTTCCAGATTGTCCTCATCTGTCTTATTTCGTCCCTACAGTGCCAGCTTCCAGACACCCTACCGAGAAATAAAAATAAAATAAAAAAATAAATAAAAAACAGAGAAACCGGGCAGGAGAGAATGTAATTAGAGATGCGGATGTTTTTTTGGGAGGTAGCACAAGAAGATTCTTAAGAGCATGCTGCATGGCCTATACTGATGCTGGAGAGAAAATTTTGTGATGGTGCCGACCAGGCTGACAGCGAATCAGGACAAAGGTGGTGAGGAGGAAGCTGCCGACAACAAAGAAGAAGCTGAAGCTGTCGCCTTGGATGCTGGTACCACTCCCGGGAGGGTGCACTCTGCTGGGAATGCAGCTTGGGCTCTGGCACTCAGAGGCAAGGCTTGGGATAAGGTCTCGGACACTTAAGCAGAAGTAGAGGTGTTGACTTTATCCTCAGGGGCAGGAATGGAGACATAGTGTTCACGGTGATGCCTGTGGTGCAACTCTGAGGATGCTGCAGGAGGAACTGAGACAGCCTGTGGGTTGGAGTTGTGGCTGAGGCAGTAGGTGGAAAATCATTGCCAAGCTCCATCAGCTCCAACAGGCACAGTAATGACTGCAGGGGATGCCACTTCCAGAGCAGAAGGTAACTGGTGGACTAACCCTAAAATAAGAATCTAAACCAATGCACAAAAAGCAGAACATAAGTAAGAACTAAGAAATCCAACACAAAGAAAGTAACTCTGTATGGAACTGCATTAGTGACAAAAATCAACATCCAAAATAATTCAAATACAAAACCAAGTGGCAACCATAAATGCAAAGACCCATGTGTCATAAGAGCTCTGTTAAATCAAACCAGGGCTGGACTGGTCCACATTAAACCAGGTCTGGCCTAGCCAAGTAACAGAAACTGGGTTGTTTTTTTTTTCCCCAGCAGTTTTTAGTATGGAAAAAGAGCAACATGACGTAACCAGGGGGAAAATATATAAAATACAAGAACTAACCTACAATGTTTAAAGATCAGTTTTCTGTGGTAATTCTTCGAACTATTATGAATGTGTGTTACAAAAGCAGAATAATAGACCGAACCTGGAGAAACATAAAGTATCTTTAGCCACAGAATTCAGTTATTCAGCAATTTTGTTGGGGACTGAAGGTTTAGAATGTAAGCCTTCTTTGTTTTATTTGAACTGATAATCTATCTACAGTATGCAGGCTCATGGTTTATAAGCAGGCAGATCATATAGCTACAGCAAAGGCTGGAGGGTAAACATGGATCAGACAGTCACAGCCTGCATTGCTCAGAGCTAAAAATTGTCATTAACATCATTTTAACTTCTGCTTGCAACATCTCATCTGCCTCACAATGCACGCCAAAGCCAAGTGCCACAATTATATGACGCCACTAGAATAACTAGTAGACAGGAGCTCCATTCATTTCTGATTACAATCATACACATTGTGAACAACACCTAATCTTTTTATTCACTGAGTAAAGTTACATGAAGTGTAATTGGCCTAAACATGACCTCTTGTCCTCAAAATACAAGAAGGTCAATCAGAGGGCAGAATTGCACAAGATCTCCATCCAGGAACACACAGTGGAAAGCCCTGCAAGGACAAAAACAATGAGGTGTTCATCTCTGAGACAGCTTCGGGGAACAGCGAGGAGTGGGAGGAGAGTGAAAAGATAACATCACAGAAAAAAACTCTGACAAGAAAAAAGGAGAATGATGGGAGAGCAAGAGGAGGAGGAGGAGGACAGTCATCAGAGATCAGGGTGACCCTGTGCCACTCAGGAACACGTTCTGCCTATAAGCTAAAGGAAAGACCTAAACTTTACCACTGAGTAATCTCTGCTGTCAGACTCCCAGAGATTCGGCCTTGACAGCATCCCAGCAGTGAACAGAGTGGCCATGCTTCTTTTAAACTCCTCATGACATGTCTGAAACATATTTTTAGACGGAATGTATAACTACTGTAAGGCTGTAGTCAGGAACACACACACACACCACTGCTAAGCTAGAAAAATGTACAAAAAATTCAAACTGAGAGGAAAAAGTCTTTGATCACAGCCATAATCTTCATTTACTTTTCCTAAAATGAGCGTACACCACCAGAGTAGCACTGCAAAACTTCAATACCTATGTGTTTCCAATGTGCATATAACATCAAGCAAAATAACATTTACCAAGAAAGCTTCAATATTTTCTAAATTCAGCCACTTTAGCCTAATCTAAATAACACCTCAATAATACTTAACAGGGAAAAACTAGCCATATCAGCCTTAAAAGGACAGGTTGTTTTATTCTGTGGTGTAGTTGTGTGTAGTATGTAAAATGTCACTGTTTTTTGTCATTGTTTTTTAGAAGACAGGTAAAACTTAGTAACACTTCCAGCAGTACATTCAGTTGGATGACGAAGACAAAGAGTCCAATTTGACCCAGTTAAAATGCAATTCCAAATATTTCGATGCAGACCAGTGAGTAAAAACTTATATAGTTAAGTAATTCAGTAGGTTCAATCAAATCTCAAAGTTGAATTAATAACCTGTCCAGAATAAGCATGTCGCGACAATGGGAGGAACCACTCCTTTTTGAGAAGAAGAAACTTCCAGCAGAACCAGGCTCAGAATGTGACACAGATAAACACTGATGCTGTTGTCAATGAATAACTGCAGAGTATGAACAATTCCAAACTAACTAACATTTATTGAACATTTCATTCAAAGGAAAGTTTCATGAAAAGCTATTCAGTGCGTTTGGTCCTCCATGTGCTGTAGGTCCAACTGTCTGGACCTACAGCAACAGTAATTTTTAACTGCAAGTTTTTAAAGAAAGGGAAGTTTAAATCTAGTCTTAAGAGTTTCTGCCTGCCTTGTTGCAACTAGTTTTACATGAGAGGAGCCTGAAAGCTCTGCTTCCTATTCATCTTTTAAGATGCTCTTGGAACCACAAACTCCCTGATGTTGGAAATCATGATGCTAAACTTGTCCAAGTTTAGCCTCAGGAACCTAGTCCTCTGCACTTTATGTGTTGATTTACTATATTAAGCTCTGACACAGTCTAGATTTATAAGTTGTAGGATGTTTCAAATGGTAAAATGTTGTTCTAATTACTATGTTAAACTAAGCTAGTAAACTAACAATGTAACTAAACTACTCTGCTATACTAACTACCTGAGATAAAATGTGATTTTTGGCCATTGTGGCAGATTAATTGTTATTATTATTTGAATTTGAATTTGATTATTAAGAGTATATGAAGCAAATTGTTACCTATAAACAGACATTATAAACTGTGTTGGACACCACATTTTGCCTCTTTTTTTGTGTAAAATTAAATAATTACTAGAAAATATACAGGGGTTGGACAATGAAACTGAAACACCTGGTTTTAGACCACAATAATTTATTAGTATGGTGTAGGGCCTCCTTTTGCGGCCAATACAGCGTCAGTGCGTCTTGGGAATGACATATACAAGTCCTGCACAGTGGTCAGAGGGATTTTAAGCCATTCTTCTTGCAGGATAGTGGCCAGGTCACTACGTGATACTGGTGGAGGAAAACGTTTCCTGACTCGCTCCTCCAAAACACCCCAAAGTGGCTCAATAATATTTAGATCTGGTGACTGTGCAGGCCATGGGAGATGTTCAACTTCACTTTCATGTTCATCAAACCAATCTTTCACCAGTCTTGCTGTGTGTATTGGTGCATTGTCATCCTGATACACGGCACCGCCTTCAGGATACAATGTTTGAACCATTGGATGTACATGGTCCTCAAGAATGGTTCGGTAGTCCTTGGCAGTGACGCGCCCATCTAGCACAAGTATTGGGCCAAGGGAATGCCATGATATGGCAGCCCAAACCATCACTGATCCACCCCCATGCTTCACTCTGGGCATGCAACAGTCTGGATGGTACGCTTCTTTGGGGCTTCTCCACACCGTAACTCTCCCGGATGTGGGGAAAACAGTAAACGTGGACTCATCAGAGAACAATACATGTTTCATATTGTCTACAGCCCAAGATTCGCGCTCCTTGCACCTCTGAAACCGACGTTTGGCATTGGCATGAGTGACCAAAGGTTTGGCTATAGCAGCCCGGCCGTGTATATTGACCCTGTGGAGCTCCCGACGACCAGTTCTGGTGGAAACAGGAGAGTTGAGGTGCACATTTAATTCTGCCGTGATTTGGGCAGCCGTGGTTTTATGTTTTTTGAAAACAATCCGGGTTAGCACCCGAACATCCCTTTCAGACAGCTTCCTCTTGCGTCCACAGTTAATCCTGTTGGATGTGGTTCATCCTTCTTGGTGGTATGCTGACATTACCCTGGATACCGTGGCTCTTGATACATCACAAAGACTTATTGTCTTGGTCACAGATGCGCCAGCAAGACGTGCAACAACAATTTGTCCTCTTTTGAACTCTGGTAATTCCCCCATAATGTTGTGTGCATTTCAATATTTTGAGCAAAACTGTGCTCTTACCCTGCTAATTGAACCTTCACACTCTGCTCTTACTGGTACAATGTGCAATCAATGAAGACTGGCTACCTTGCTGATCCAATTTAGGCATGAAACCTCCCACACTAAAATGACAGGTGTTTCAGTTTCATTGTCCAACCCCTGTATATTGCATATACTGTGCCATTCTCTTGTTCCATACAAGTCATTTTGTGTTAAAAGATGGGGGAATATTAACAAAAGGAAGCATAAACAAAAATAGATCCAAGATGTAAGACAATGTGTGATGTGTTACAATAATAAGTAAATATAACCACCTGCAATTAATCCACAAATAATCTTTTTAAATATGCCAGATTTACAAGAATGTACAGATATTGTATATTTATGCAATAAATAGTAGCCTTTCTGGTTGTATTATAAAGTCAATAACTTTCTTCCACAGGCAGATGTAACTGGTTTTAACACGAGGCCTGGTTAACTGACACTGGAACCTCGTTGGTGGAAAATTCCTAGCTGAATTACAATGGTTACCGCTACAGGGGAATATCCATAGGTGGCTAAAGCAAGTGGTAAACAGGTACAGAGGGGTAAAAGAAGTTGAAAATGTCAACATGGTTTTCAGTTTAAATATTTCAAATGGGGCTTCTCACCAGATGTTAGCAACAACCTCAGTTTTTACACCACAGCAAAAAATTAAATAAAATTAGTCCACAAATGAAATTATGAGTAAAACTTGAATTGACACAGAAAATAACTATTGAACCCACCTACAGAAATGTATCAAGCACTTTTTGGAGAAGCACTTTTTGGTGATGACCTCTTCAAAACCTCTTCTGTATGAAGAAACTAGTCACATGCTTTGGTCAGGTGTGAATTTTTAACTCTTCTTTGGCATAAATTCTCTTCAATATTTTTTTAAGGTTATTTTTGCGGCACTATCAGTGTTATTTTATTTTATTTTTTTAAGTGAACAGCCAGGAAGTGGGATTTAGAGAGGGGGAGCACATGCAAGCTCCAGTCTCTTGGTTAGGGACTCAAACCCGAGACAGCTGCGTGGAGGATTGAAGCCTCCGTATATGGGTCACATGCCGTGCCCCTGTCTTCAAATCTTGAAGGCTCTGGGGGTCCTTTCTATGCATCCTGATGTTAAGTTTCTTCTTTTGATTTTTCAATCGAATACAAGTTAGGGGACTACCTTGGCCATTCTTATCAAAACTGTTCCAGTAAATTTCTCTTTTTATCCTTTACTTTAATTACATGAAGTCTGTCATTAGTGTGTAAAACAGTTCATACCAGGATGTTCCCACCTACAAACTTCACTTTTGACATGCTAGATTGGGGTGATGTGCAGAAACATTCTTCCTCCAAACATGATGTGAGCAATGACATCCACAGAGTTCATTTTTGGCCTCATCTGACCAAACTATATTATCTTAGTATTTGACTGGCTTGTCCAGATCTTCTGCAGCAAGCTACAAGTTTCAAGATGATTTTTCTTCAGCAGTGGAGTCTTGCACAGTGATTTTCCATACAGGCCATTGCAGCTTAGTACATTGCCCATTGTTTTCATGCGAAAAACTGTATCTCCTTATACAGCTCTTTCTGAAGATTTCTGCGAGGGCTCCTTGGCTTTTGAACAACTCTTTTGATAGTCTTTTGACTCCTCTGTCAGAAGTCTTACAAGGTGCATCTGGCTGGGGCTGGTTTATAGTAAAATTATGTTCTTTCCATTTATGGATTATATTCAGAAGTTTCTAAATGTAGCTTTAATCATTGGCATTAGTATGGTTTGCAACATGAAGACTTTCTAGTGTAGGTCTCTTTGCATCTACCAATTGTGCCAGACTTTAATACTTTGGTAATGAGAAACCTTTTTATAGACCATCAGTTAATATTAAATTATATCAGTTAGATTATAGCAAACAGAGTTATTTCAAAGTACTGACAGATTACAGCTGGTTTCTTGGCAGTGTGTGCCTTCCTTCATGCAATTTCCTTCATGTGCTCAATGTTTATCTCCTGTCTGCCAACTTTTTATCCATAACTTCATTTGTGGACAAATTTTCTTTGATTTCTTTGTATGTGTCGATTACTTAGGTTGATGCCGACATCTGGTGTGAATTTAATCTCAATGGCCCCGTTACAAACATTTAAACTGAGGAAAATGTTTAAGTATTCCATATTTACTTTGTTTTTTCTCTGGGTTGCATTTAGTACTCAATCCATGGAATCTCTGACAGGTTGGCTGATCTCTTTGATGCAGGATGGAATCGTAGGACCAGCGGTGTACTCCTGTGGATTGAAGTAAATTTCCAGGTAGGTATTGTTTTGTGGTCTGAACCAGAGAAAGACTTAAGTATGTGAAGAAAGCTTCAATAGTAGCTTCAGATAAGTTCCAGGTTGGTTGTTCATGAGCACAATGGAAATTGATTTTTCGACAGTCCGGCAGCATTGAGGAGTCCTGCAGGTCCTTTTAAGCTTCAGGTTAAAATACATGATTAGAAACCGGTGAGTTAGCTGCACAGTAGGAGCGGTCCCACCCATAAGAATAATTGTCAGCATTGGGAAAGGAAGGAGAGAGAAGTGAAGAGGTGGAGAAGACAGCACAGAAAAACGTATAACCCCAGACATGGCATGAACGGTTTATAAGGCCATTTCCAAGCAATTTGAAGTTGATCTTTCTACTGTGAGAGAGATCATACACAATTGGAAAACATTTCAAAGAGCTGCCAATCTTCCTGGGACTGGTAGTTTCAGTATACTGTGTTATTTTAGATATTGCACTGCTCAGAGAAATTGAATAGAAAAATCTATAAGATACATCACACTACTGGCCACAGTTAGCTTAATAAAACGTATTGTTTGTGAGAGTACAGGTAGAACAAGATTTAATGATTTCAGCGTTTTTGGAAGGGTTGCCAAAAAATGCCTCTTCTGTCTAAGTAGAAAATGGCAGCACAAAATAGGTTTGCAAAGTTGCCAATATAGCATATAGCAGAAGACCTGTGGAACAATGTCCTGGACAGATAAAGTCAAATATGAGATCATCTGTTTAACAGCTGAAGCTTGGCCCAAACTGTATCATCAACAGGACAATGATCCCAAACACAACAGCAAATCTACAAAATCCACAATGCAATGACTGAGAAAGCTAAGAATTAAGAAGCTGCAGTGGCCCAGTCAAACTTCAGACCTCAACCTGACTGAAATCGTAAAGACAAGAGGGACAAATTCCACCCCAACAATGTAAAGGACTAATAGACAGAAAACTACTTGTGTGGTTCTATAAGTTATTTAATCATAAGGGGTACCTAGTTTTTTACTGGCAATCTTTTCATTTTGGTTCCATCTTTGTTTAATAAATTGTAACAGGGTATAATCTGGTGTGTTTTTGTACATTTAGTTAGTTTTAGAACCTGGTAGTGACCAGATCATTTTTATTGTGTCCTTATACATGAACCATAACTTATTTTCAAAGGCTTCAGGTTTTTTTTTTTTCTTATATCATATATGTAACTCTTTTTTTCTGCAGAACGTAAATTGAATTCTGTATCACGGTTTGCATTTGATCTTTCTGAATGCCCTCATTCCTTCACTACTTAGACAAACTGTCTCATATTCATGTGTATTTTCTTTAGCAAAGCCGTGTGCTACCTTTTTCTGATAGATGTATTGAAAGCTGATAGTCTTATAAAACATAATCTCATCTGCTACATGGTTCACCTTCGTTGTACCCCTTCCTTTGCTTCTAAGCAATCCAACAAGCAACTACAGCTGGGTGAGGGCAGCTTAAAATGGATGACCCCACCAGTAAAGGCTGGTCGGGACTGACCCCATCCATAAACAACATGAGTGGAGAGCTGAGACCTGGGCACATGCCCAAATCTGTCTGGTTAGGATTTAATGCCGAAGCTATCCTTTCTTTGTCTGACCTTTTAGAAACAAGCGTTCCCATAGGTCCTTTGTTAGTACAGCAGCTCTTCGGTTTATGCTCTCATTTGCATTTAAGAGATCTTAAACAAATACCCACCCATGGCTTCCTCTCCCTGCCACCCACTGTGAGTCTTCACTGCCACCCACTCTCCTCTCAGGCCAACCAAAGGTAATAGCTGCTACACTGTGCTTTAAGAGGAGGGAGGTCTGCTCCAAACGCTAAGCTGAGAGAGCAGGGTCACCAGCTGAAAATTTAGTATGAGCGAGAAAAAGAAATACTCAACAAAATTGATGAAACCAAGGTTTTTTTAGTTAATTCTTGAATGGAACCTGACACCACACAGAGCTTCAGGCCCCCATTAGCTTTACATAGAACCATCCTTGTATGCATTCGCCGATCACATCAGAGGAAAGAGGGACATTTTTTCTGTCTGCATTTTTTAAAATTACATGACCTGCGCTGTCACCGCCTGAGAGTGTAGGACTGCAGATCAATAGCCAGCTATTGGGCAGACAGTTGTGCTATACTGCAGTGCAATCAGGGAGTTTCCTCTGGGGAGGAATAGGTCACCAGGGGTACAGAGCGTCAAGCTGCTCATGTTGTTTAAGATGAGAGTACAGGCTGGTGCTGCATGTTTGTGTTGCAGCTGCTGATGCGTGAAATGGAACTCAGGTAGCTGGACGAGCCTTGGGCCTTCGCTGTATCTTCTGCCAAGTGATTACTTTACTCCATTGATTTTTCTTCCTCCTCCACTGATCTGAGAAGATCACTGGAAGCAGAGAAAGAAAAAAGACAGATGAACCACTAATTGACTTAATAATAAGTATGAAGATTCAACAGCTTATTGAACCTTGACTGGTAATGCTCCATCTTAGCCTTCTAATGATTTGTATTATACAGGTACACCACAATCACAACATCATCAGAAAGTGAAACTTACATCATTACACACAGAGTGAAAATATTTCTAATTAACTCTGTTTATTTTGATTATTCTTGGTTAAAAGTTATGAAAACCAAAAATTCTGTTTCTCAGAAAAGTCAAATATTACATAAGGCCAGTTAAAAAATGATTTTTGATACAGAGATGAGATGCTATGTCCTTCACAACCATAAGGAAAACTGCTGACATAACAGCTGACAGTCACTGTCATAAGCAGAGACCCTCCACATGCAGAGAAAGCTACAAAATGTCACTGCTAAAGAAGCTGACTGTCCACAGATTGTTGTATCCTAGCACACTTTTATGGAAAGTTGAATGGAAGGACAAAATGTGAATAAAAAAGGTGCACATGCAACAGGGATATCTGCTGGGAGGATTCCAAAGAAAAGATGAATAAAGGGTTTGGGGAGATTTACAAAGAGCGGACTGCAGCTGGAGTCAGAGTTTTAAGAGCCACCACTTATATGTAACATATATAATATATGTGATATTTTAATTTTCTAAGTACCTGAATGTTAAGATTTCATAAGCTGTAAGCCATTAGCATAACTAACCATAATCATAAATAACAGTAACACTTGAAATAATATCAGTCTGTTTAGAATGACTCTAAATAATTTATGACTTTCAGCTGTTTCTTTTTAAAGTAAAATGTTTAAATCACTACACGAATAAAGAAAAATAATATCAGGACTCCTTCCCTGCGCAACATGTTTCACTCTTTACACAGTCTGTTTCTTTTGACTCACTTTCATTTATTCCCGCTGCCTTCTTTTCCTTGAAGTGAGATTCATTCTGGAGAGAAATATTTCCCATAATGCCTCAGTCACAGCAAAATCAGAGAAACTGTTGGACTTCTTGACCAAATAATAACCCCAGCGTGCAAATATGAATGCTCTTCATAAAAGATCAGCACTTTCTGACTTCCTTGGGAGAGAAAACACATTCAGTGTCCAAAGGAGGAAAATAACGCTCCCACATCAGCCTCCTATTCATTTAACACTAGCATACACACTTTGATTACCAGCTAAGACAGGCTGCTACGGATTCTTTGGAAAAGTTGAAAAAATCCACAACATGAGCGCCGCTGCTGTTGTTTAAACTGCACATGTGCAATGCTGCAAAAGAATCAATGCAAATGCAAGCTAAATATTGCAGAGCCAAAAATAACATATCCTAATCTCATATATCAGTGCATAAATCTTGGCATGGTGAGCTCTTGAACTGATTGTACCTGAGATTCTTTCTGAATAATTTGCTTGAAAATTATGTGACCGCTTTGGGGATCTCATCAAGCATTGAAATTGCATACCCAGATGGTCAGTCAGTCCATTAATATGAAAAAAAGGTAAAAATACACAAGACAGGGATGTCACAGAAAGGTAAGGTGCACCAATGATCTCAGTTCACACCACTTAGAACAAGAGCACATAAAAATCAAGACACATGATTCAAAGACATAGGTATACCACAAAGAATGTGTTTTTACACCAGCACAAATTGCAAGATAGGAAACAGAGTGACATTTGACATTTGATGCAATGTTTCTCTGGAGATTTAAGAGGAATCTGCAATCAGGAAAAATCATGCTAACCACTCCTTAAAGTAGGGGTCGATTCAAGAGCAAAGTTTTGTCCTATAAACAACTTTAAATTAAAACCTTAATTACAACTTAAGAACACGCTTTGTTAGTATTTTTCCAATTTATTTGTTTAAAACTGTTTATTTAAAACTGATATCCTCCTTTCACTCAGCCAAAAGGCCAGTTATCTTCTGTTTGATCACATTTTTTTCAGTAAAGACATATTTTGCCAAACAAGCACGCATGTTTTTGAATTATGAAAATGTAAACTGTTATTTTTTGTGAACAATGTTTAAAAAGTTTGGATTATCTTAGAGTTTTAGTCGAAAAACTGTTGTTGAATTGATCCTTGTCTAAGTAGCAGATGCTTTAACTGATTTGCAGATTAGAGATCCAGCCAGATTCTTAAAACTGATATCACTCTGACTGCTGTGTACTGTGATACAGACTATTTATGGGTACTCCACACAATCTAAGATATAAAACACTTTCAATACCTGGAATTACCAAAACCTACTATATGGCCAAAAATATCAGGATACTTCACACATGCATGAACTTAGGTGACATCCCATTCATAATCATTTGGGTTTAATAAGAAAAGGGTCCACCATTTGCAGCAATAACCGCTTTAATTCTTGTGGAAAGGCTTTCCACAAAGCTTAGAAGTGTGTTTATTGACATTTTTGACCATTCTTCCAGATCAGCATTTCTTAGGTCAGACACTGATGGTGGATGAGAAGGCCTGTATCACAGTCTGCTTTAAATCATTCCAAATATGTTCTATGGGGCTGAGGCCAGGACACTGTGCAGCCCAGGAAAGGTCTACCTCAGAAAGAGAATGGATCATCACTATACTGTTCCCACAATGTTGTCCAAAATGTCCTGGGAGGTTACTACTCCTCTATTCGCTGTAGTGTCTTTGCAAATCCAGGTGACTAACTAGCATACACACACACACATACACACAAATACACACACACAAACACAATATGAAGAATGGGTCTCATTCACACACAACTACTCTACACACACACACATTCACACTGGAAAACAAAAGACAGGTTCTGTTTACTTTGATGCCTTGATGAAACCCAGATTCAAGTAATTGGTATCCCATTTCCAGATATCCTTTTTGTGATAACCAGCTTCTTTATGTGGCATGCTTGATATTATTAGTGTTATCCAGTGTCCCTTTTACTGGAACTAATTGGCTGAACCCAACTCCTGCAGAAAAGCCCTACACCATCATCGCATCAGCACCTAACTTTACACTTAACACTATGCAGTCAGGTTAGTGTCGTTCTCCTGGTAACTGCTAAACCCAGACTCATTTATTTGATTGCCAGAAAAAGAGGCATGATCTGATCACGTCTCCACTGCTCTATAGTCCAGGGGCAGAGTGCTTTGCACCACTGCCTCCAACACTTTGCATTGCACTTGGTGATGTAATGTTTGGAAGCAGGTGCTCAGCCATGGAAACCCATTCCATGAAGTTCTCTACACACGATTCCTCAGCTACTCCGAAGGCCACATTACGTTTCAAGGTCTGGAGCTGTTTACTCAGCAGAAACTGAGCAATTCTGATTTTACGATGTCTACCACTTCATAGCGGAGTTGCTGTCATTCCCCATCGCTTCCACTTTGTTATAATATGACTGTAGAATATTTGGTAGTGAGGACTCATGACTGGCCTTAATGCACAGGTGGTATCCTACCACGGTGCCACGCTGGAATTCGCTGAATTCCTCAGAGCAACCCATTCTCTGTTAAATGTTTGTAGAAGCAGTCTGCTTTTCTAGGTGCTGGAGTTTATACACCTGTGGCCATGAAAGTGGCCCGAATACCTGAATTCAGTTGTTTTGATGGGTGCTACTTTTGGCAATATAGTATCTTTACTATATTGAATATTGTGTGTGAAGAAACAACTCATAGCATTATAAATATTTAAGCTACAAATAAACTGTTTATTTGTCTTCACATGTGGGAACCACAGACTAATTGGTGGTTTGTAGTACAAGGGGAAGGCAATTATTAACAGTTAGTAAATAGGGAACAAAAGACTAAACCACATCAATAAAATAATGCAGTAATATCACAGTTCAGTACTGTAAGAACCAAGCTTTGTTTGGAGAATTTGGAATGAGGTTCTAAATTAGTTTTAAAACTAAGAGTTAAAAAAATCTCAATCATTTACTTCATTGCTTGGTGGAAAGGCATAGTTTTTATTATTTTATATCGGTGTTTCGCCTTTGAATTATTTGATTATTATCTAATCATATTGATGACTTTTTATGTTTTATTATGTTTTTTTTTGCAATATTGATAAATTATAATGTGCTGGGACATGTAATAGTTCTTATTTATTATAATTTATTCTTAGCTCCCATGCTTCTATCCGTGTTTCAGTGCGGTTGTTGTATTTCGTTGATATTTGTCTGGACGGCAACATGATTTTGATCTTGTCTTATACTACTGTGTCTGTATGTTATTTGCAGTCGCTGTACTAATGCCCACTACAAATTTCCCTTAGGGGAAATAAAGTGTATCTTAATCTTGAGAACAACAGTTGCTATGTATTAAAACAATCAGTTCACAATGTAAATTCGAAGGGAAAATATTTTTAATCAAATAATATTTTGAAAGAAATATTTGCCGAAAGAGAAATCAATAACTTTTTGGACAATTGATTGTTGATGTTGTTAATTATTCATCACAGTGGAGTTTCTAATGGAGTGACTGACTACTAACATAGTGCCTTAAACCAGATATAGACTCACAATTTGACCGTCAGACAACAAGTGGCTTGATGATGTCATATCCAGATTAACGGTTCAGCTAACACGAAGGAAATAGTCTCTTTAGCAGCCGTTGAAGTTCCACATGTACCTTTAAAAATCACTGATACAAATATTAACACGTATATGAGAGCTGGCTGTATGTTCCGTTGAATCACAGGGCTTACAGAATAAAATGTGTTTTATGCACAACTGAACTAATCTTGCTACGGTTGGAGCTTTAGCTTTTAACCAATAAAGAAGACACGATTTAACATGTTTTAAGGACTCTGTTGACCTATTTCATGAAGGTTATTAAGAAGAGGTTAGAAGGGCGTGGTGTGGCACGCCGCGTCGCAAAGCGTTGTGGTAGAGTGCACGACCCATATACGGAGGCTTCAGTCCTCAACGCAGCTGTCCCAGGATCGAGTCCTGACCCAAGAGACCGGTGCTGCATGTCTCCCCTCCCCTTACTTTCACAAAATAACACAAAATTGAAAAAAAATAAATAAATAAAATGAACAAAGCTGTGGCAGCTGCTCGCAGTAGCAGCTGGGAGGGGAAGCTTCTGCTAGGACTGCACACTTCAGGCTGTGGGGAAAAAACATTTCATCAGGAACACCATCTCTTCTTGGGGAGTTTTTGGCCCAGATTGTTTTCTGCAGAAGCTCAGAAAGAAAGGATAAGGTGGATTGGTCTTAATTTTTGCCAGGATACGGTCGCCAGGTACACAAACAGCAGACCATATTGTAGTTCGGATCCAAGATTCCTTAGAAAATGTCTTTTACTTGGCCAGTAAGATCAAAGGCACTCACGTGAGCATGGCGGCAGGTGAGCATGGCGGAGCATGGCGGCAGGTAAAAAAGGGTGAGATGCTGCTGCACATAGAGTTTTATAGATCTATGATGTCACAGGGATTCCAGCTGACTCCTTCTTCATACGAGCTGTTAAGGAGGATGGGAATCAAAGTTTTTAATCAGTCTTTTGTTCTCTCTGTGTGTAGTTTAGTGGTTGTTCCATACTATGGCTGGCCCAACAGCTTCAGTATCTAATCCCAGGTGGGCCTTTCTGTGTGGAGTTTGCATGTTCTAACCATGCATGCTGTAGTCTTCTCTGGACGCTCCATTTTCTTTAAACAGTCAACACTAAATAACCCTTGGGTTTGACCTCTTCTGCGCATATTTATTTGCCTCTATGTAGGCCATGTGATGTCCAGGTGTACCTTACCTGGACATAATTACGGTACCTGGAATTAGTGCACAGAAAACAGACGGATAGATCTTTCGTGTACTGTACTTGAGTGCTCTGCATTGAAATATCCCAAAGCTGTGGGGACAATATGTGCACAAAAACATAGACCACAGAAGCACAAATAAGTGAGTATACATATTTAACAGCTAAATAAAGGAGAAATCTAATTTAAGCCATGTTTGTAACTTTACTATACTGTAACATTTATTCCTGTATAAGAGGAACAAGTCTTTGACTGCCAAGTTACACAGAAGGTCAAACACTGAAGCGTTAAAAGAGCATCATTAGGTGAGAAACCATTTAAAGGCCACCGTCATAATTAAGACCTGGGATCCGCACCTAACACTGGTACACTCTGGGTCTGGAGAGTGATAAGTGCTTGATCCTGACTAATAGGATGCGCAGCCCCGCTGCCACTTGCAAAATCAATATTGTTTTATTTGCTGTTACAATCGGCTTGTCTGGTTGCAAATGAGGTCTGAACCTCATAGTTACTTGGAAGTGAAGGCCTTACCCTAACACCTTACCAACGTCCCCTGACCTAGGACTCTTTAAAAGGCCAATAAGTATCGGCACAGGTGACCTGTTCAGTTATTTGTTTTGATTTCATTAAGAAGCACCTACATTGTAAAAATATTCAAACCGCATGAACCTTTTCACATTCTCTCACATAACAACAACAAACATAATATATTTTAGTAGGATTGTTTGTGATAGACTAATACAAAATGGAAAACTGTGAAGTGGAAGAAAAAATGCTGCATGATTTTCTGTTGTATTCAGCCTTGTTTACTGTATTACTCCTAAATAAAGCCCAGTGCAGCCAATTGCCTTCAAAAGTAACCTAATTAGTAAACAAAGTCCATCTGTTTATAATTTAATTTCAGCATAAATCAGTTCTGTTACTGTCCTCAGAGGACATTTGTTAGAGAACATTAGTGAACAACAGCAATATGAAGACCGTGGAACACAGCAGACAGGTCAGGGAGAAATTTGTGGAGCAGAATTAGGTTCTAAAACAATATCCCAGACTTTGAAGATCTCACAGAGCTCTGTTCAGTCCATCATCTGAACATGGAAAGAGTATGACTTGCTAAAGGCTGCAAATGACTTTCCACCCTCTTCACAGTTATGCACGTCTTTATATTGTTGTTTGTCTGTGGTTGAAATATGACAAAATGTAGGGGGTATGAATATTTATGGAAGCATTCCTATTCAGGGAGGGGTTACAGTTTTTAAAATACTGACAAAAGAATCACCTTGAATTAGAAGTTACTGCAGTGATTCGGCTCAGTTAGCTCCGTATGTCACAAGACAACTTCAAATAATGGAGCACATTGTGTCCATTAATCCTCCTCACAGATTTTGCAGAAACACAAGTGGGATGAGTTAATCTGGATTTAGCAAACAGGAGTCTTAACACTGAGCCTAATTATCACGACAGAGCAAAGCAAGGAGACGAAAAATGATTTATATGATAGGAAGGGTCTGAGTTATGGATGAAGCTGGGCACTTCAGATTGGAGAGAAAAAGGTCCTGAACAGAGGGGTCATTAATAGACTCAACAAATCTGCTCATACGGAGAGAATGTATCGAGCGTTCCTCACACAACACCAGCCCATTCTCATCTACAAATCATTTCGTAATGCTTCTGGCAAGATTTCAACGACTACCCATCCTTGATGTGCACTTAATCTCTCCTGGTAATCTATATATTGTGGGGAATTGACATATATCAACAGGCAATTTTAGTACTCCAAGTCTCCACCGGAGTCATTTTTACTATCCCACAGCAGCGCGAGTTGGCACGTGACGTGCTGCTGAATTGTTAGACATATTGGTTAACTATAGCACTGGTGTTATATCTGCTTCGTCTGATGGTGACAACATCAAGCTGAAGAGATTATTGAACAAAAATAGTTTATAACTATTTTTGGTAATCACAATTCAGAATAGCGTGATTTTTAGATACTCATCAGTTAACGTTACTTGACAAATCAAAGAGGTTATTATAATAGTTAGCATATAAGTTGTTATCTTTTAACCGTGAAACACATACGATGCTAAAATCTAGCATTAAAAGCATTAAAATGGTTTATTTTTAATATTGTCATCCAAACAGAGTAAATAGACATAAGGGCAACATGTGTAAGAGAGTACAGTTTTCACACGAGTCTTTATAGTGGAGTAGTCTATCTTTTTTTAATTTTTACAATTCACATTTGTCCACATCAGTAATGAAGTACCAAGAAGGCTTTGGGATGTACGGGCATTGGCAAAAGTATTCAGGACTCTTGACAACTTTTTCTTTCACATTTTCTTAGCTAATAGTCCCTATTTTACATACAAAGTTGATGTACGTGTCTGTAGGCTAAAGTAGGGAGTTGGACAATATTCTTGTTACTTTTTGCAGCAGTCAAAAGTTGACACGGCAAATAGGTGTATTTGAGTTATTTAGTGGTTAAGAACCATGGAGAGAGTGGAGAGGAGTCCATGGGGCGAGTGAATGTTATTAATGCAAGGTCATATTTTCCATGTACATTAGCTACATTTATTAAATGTCACAACGTGTTGCTTTCCAAAACAATCATTCCAGTAGAAAGTACATATTTAGTTACAAACCAAAAAATATCATAGCTTGCTATCATAATGTAGAAATATTTAGAGTTTTGGAGCTACAATCACTAGCTTGAAAGCTCATTATATCGACGGTGTTGTACTGATGTGTCTCCCCCATGGCTGGTCGGTGCAATGCTCTAAACTAGGAATTTGTCAGACGTTCCGTTATCTTTCAAGAATGGACCAGCCCATGGAAGTGACAGCGCAGACGTTATAAACTAGCGAATCAGATGACACAGCTCGCAACGCGACAGGACTATGGTGAGGAGTGAAGTGCATGGCATGCATGAATCCTATTAACAGATTCTCCCTCATGAGGCTGTGATAAGTCATCTGCAAAAATATTCCTTCCATCAGAGTCGATATGTACACATGTTATGGCTGCTTCTCTGGCTGGTTCTCGCTATCAATTTAGACAGGCACCCATGTTTCATCAGGTTTGGAGCTGCGCCATGTCTCCTTTCCACTAATGGCGGTGATGGAATTAAAAGTGTTTCACACTGTGATATCTCCACAGTCATACCTACACTGACCATTCCTGTGATCATGCGCCGTTCCTTCGATTGATTCAATGTGTGCTATTTGTTGGCAAATGTATCTTCTAACTAGACCCCTACATTGATGGCCTCTCACTGGAATAAATCTGAAATTTATGACTGAGATTAATTCACACTACAGGTGGACCTTTTTTTGCGCTAAATGTACAATTATGCCATTACATTTGTGTTCACATCAATGAACCAAATATGTCAATACTTCTTTTTAAGTTTGTAGTTGGAAGTTAAGTTGTTAGGCTTATCTTACTGTGCTCCCAGAAACAGACAAACAGGAGACAGGCTTCAGCCCAGCCATGACCACAGCACCTTTCCTGCTGCCATCATCCTCCTGTCACACATGGGCCTCCTGTGTTCCCTATTATCACAGGCACTCATGCAAACAAATCAATGATTCTGCACTCAAAGCATGTTCAGCGCTTCCAGATTTAAAACCCTGACATACGCCACCAACTTCGTCACAGCACTTTGCCAGAATCTGCCACCCCTGTTGTAATGCCTTTCTTCCACTTGCTGTAATTCACCTGGGTTTAACCTTTGGGGGCGCCATTTTGTCTCGACCAAACGAGGGCGCTAATAAGGCTCCATAGCTGTCTGTGACTATTAGCAGTGACAGGTGTGGTCAGGGACCAGCAGCTCTCTACTGCCCCCCCATCTTCATCAGATGCTGTTAGCCACTTGCCCCCTTGGCTCTGGTCAGGTCACACCCTTGCACCCTCAGACAGTCCAGCACACTGCGTGCAGACTTGAGGAGGTTGGCTGCTGATACCCACGGCACCGGGTGCTGCAGCGAGGCCCTCCACGGCCCCTAGGCTGTTCTGTCTGTTCAGCATCTCCCTTTAACCTTCATCTCGGAAACAATAAAGCAAGAGCACAGAGGGTGAGGACAGAAAGAGAGGGTGTAAATTTGTGTGTGTGTGTGTTGCTGTTCAGATTACATGTGTGTATGGGTGTGGATGGGGGGAAGGGGCGAAATGCTGTGGACATTTGACACATCTCCTTAAGCCAGTGTCTACTTTATTATCTTTGGCAGTCCTTATTGGTTGCACTAATCAAGTGGAAGGCAGTAGTGCTGTGTCGGGGGCTAATACACTGCGTGTGACAAATATATTATTAACAGGAGGGAGACGGGCGACCTTGGCCGTGTCACCTGAGGACCCCGCTGGCTCTCTCTTTGCCAGCAGGAAACGACCTTCATATTAAATCCCTGCAGAGGTCAATAAACTAAATAATTCACAAAGGTTGTATGCTTTGCTCTGAAATCTGCTAAAGAGAGGGAGACAGGGAGAAAAAGAGAGGAGAGGCAAATCTTTTAACTTGTGAGCAGCTAAATGAGAACTGGTGTCCTTGTCAGAGTGTGGTCTCTCTATCGTGGGAGGGGGGTCGTTTATATGAGCGTGTCAGAGGACGATGTAAATCCTGAATCTCGCTTTATTTCCTCACTGCTGTCATTCTTCAATCGATGCGTCATTCTGTGGCAGGGGAGGAGATAGAGAGGTGGGCCATAAGTGCAGGAGGGTCAGTACACTCCAATAACGCACAAGCCCAACACATTATGACCCGCAGTTTTAGATATCAAAATAGGAGTCTTTATCTGTACTGATTTTTGTATATTTAAGAAAACCTGCAGGACTAACTTGCCTTTTGGAGATCATGTCTGCTTTTATAAAGGTACTTTCTTACTTGGCTATGATATGCATCGCTACTGAAGTTGGCAAATCCACATCTAAAGGTCACAGACAGAAAAAGAAAGACCTGCCTTTGCATCATTGGCACTCTTAGATAAGAGGGAGGGTATCCCCAATTTATCTGTCCTTCTGTATTGGCTCCAAGTCACTGACAATTACTTTTAAAAGGTCACAGATCTTCAATAAATATTGTTTACAGTGCCTTGCAAAAGTATTTGCATCCCATTACCTGACACTACAACCCTAATCTTTCATGGATTTTAGTGACATTTTATGCAATAGACCCTCACAGAGGGAGCACAACTGCAAAGAAAATGAAATAATTTTTTTTTGCAAATAAAAATTTTTTAAAGTGTTGGGTGCCTTTGGGCTCAGCCCCCTTTACTTTCACACCCCTAAATAAAATACAGTGCAACCAACTGCCTTCAGAAGTCACCTAATGTGTGTGTAATGTAATGTCAGGATAAATTCAGCTGTTTTGTGATGGCCTCAGAGTCTTTTTAGAGAACATTAGAGAAAAACACATATGCAGACCCAAGAAAAACAGAACCGGGCAGGATAAAAAATTTCAGTCATTCAAAAATACATCCCAAACTTTTTAACAGCCCTGTTGAATAGAAAATGAAAAAATTATTTAAATTTTAAAATTAATATTTTAATATTTTACAAATAAAAATTTTGTCTGTAAGGGGTTTTCCCGCAAATTTCCGCCTAGTAAGGGGGGTGGAAAGGACAAAAAAAAAAGGGAGCCAAGTCTGACATTTTTGAAAAGAAAAAAACTGCACACAATGGAAAAGATTCACACAAAATACAATTTTATTTCAAAAAAAAAGTCAACTAAAGTCAAAATTATTTCAATCAAAAAAAACTTTTACTATGCTAAAAAACCCCCCAAACACCAAGCAAATGAAAGATAAAGAAGGCAAGGGGTAGTCACATAAACAAGTTGTCAAGTGGTTGAAAACCATGCCCAAAGGGTGATGCAACATCCATGAAAGTTTAGTTGAGACCCCAAGGATTATTTGAAAAATCGGGAATTTGAAGTTAAGTTAGTTTTGGAACAAAACTTAGGCAAAAATTGCATATTTTTAAACCCATTCACAATGAAAGATCGATAAAACATTATTTAATAAAAATAATTTTTTTAAAGAATTTTTTTCTGAGTAAAACCCCCCTTCTGGATGACCAATTTCTAAAAGGGTGTTTAAATTTAGCTCCCTTTTTTTATTAAAAAAATATTTAAAAAAATATTATTTAAGGAAATAGAAAAATTTTTAAAGGGAAAATTTTTTGAATAAAACCCCAAAATTTTTCTGGAGAAAGGGCTTAATGGTGTTTATTTTTCAAGTTTAGTAAAAAAATATTTAGGGAAATATTATTTTTAGATTGAAACTAAAAACCTTTTTGGGAAAATGTTTTTGCGACTTTTAGTAGGCAAGCAGTGTTCTTAGCTTTAGCGGTTAAGCCCAACAAAGAACTTATAGCTTTCACAGAATCAAAAAAAAACTTTAAAATACCCTAAAAAAGGGGTTAAAAGCATAAACGTGGATGGGCGTTTGGGGCCGTCTTCTGTGTTTAAAACAACCTTTTTAAAAAAGTTTTTCTTTAAATTAAAAAAAAAAACACAAAAAAACCAACACAAAAAGGCACATGTGCTGGCAGATAATTCTAGCCCAAGATGGGTGAGTTTTCAACATAAAAAAAACCAAAGTCATAAAACGAAAAATGTTTAGATTATTTTTATTTAAAAATACTTTGCTCTGCCAAAACACAATTATGTTTAACCCTGTGAAAAAGAAATTTTCCCAAGGGGCGAAGGTAAAAGAAAACTCCACATAACCAAGGGGTTAACTTGAAGTAAAACCCCGTAGCCCTGGGGTGAGGCGCCTTGTTCTGTTGGCGGGCCAAAAATGCACGTTCCTGCTGTAACCCGGGGAGCGGGTTTTCCCCTTGTCCCCTTTAGACCCGGGGAAAAAGGCCCCTCGGGGTTGTAAGACAGGGGCCTGCTGGGAAATCTCTGGTACAAAAGTTTGCTTCTGTAGACTCAGAGAGAAAAGTTAAGCCCGCTGTCCTTAATTACCCCGTTCTGAATGAAACCATACACAAACAGCAATTCATTCACTTTACTTAGTGCTATGATCACGTGGTATGACCCTTTTGGGGACCCATTTTTGAAGAGTTTATGTTGTTTGTAAAAGGCATTAGCACGCTGGTCCCCCCTTTCATTCCCTTCGGCCCCTGGTGGAAAGGTCAGTTTGTTGAAAAAGGGGATTTTTTTTTTTGGACAGTGCGTACGAAAAGTGCGCATTAGCCTTTTCCGGCGTTGCTGGAAGTAGGTTCTTTTGCGATTTTATTTTTTAAAGTTCAGAAAAGTTCGTACGGGCCCTTTCATTTTGTCCCCATGGCTGGGCCCCAAATACGAGGGTGTTGTTGCCATCTGAAAACAGAACGAGTATGGCACAATGACAAACCTATTGAAAACATCCCCATCCAATTTGGGAGGGGTACAAAACACAAGTGGTTTGGAGACAATTTTGGTCACTTTTTGCGTTGTGTGAAAAAAACCCCCTTTGTGAGGGGCCCAAAACTCATTTTGCTTTTGGCCACAATTTGTAGGGAACCGGCAAACTGTGGAAAAGTTGCTTGGTCGTTAAAACCAGATTTAAGTTTTGCCTTTACCAGCGATGTCTAGAGGAAAACTAACTCAGCACATCCCCATGGAGACACCCTTCCATTGTGACAAATGGTGGTTGCAGCTTTATGTTGCAGGAATACCTTTCTTCAGCAGGGACAGGGAAGCTGGTTAAAGTTGATGGGAAGAAGGATGAAGCTAGATAAAGAACAATTCTGAAGAAAAACCTGTTGCTGAGGTTGCAGAAGTCTTGAGACTGGGTCAGATGTTCACCTTCCACCAGGACAACAACTCTAAATGCTGCAAAAGTGTGGTTTAGATCAAAGCATATTCATGTGTCAGAATGACCCAGTCAAAGTCCAGACTTAAATCCAATTTTGTGTCTGTGGCAAGACTTGGACTATATGTTCACTTATGCTCTCCATCCAGCCTGACCTATTTTTGTTTCTCTAGATCTGTAAAGCTGGTTGAGACATACCCCAAAAGTCAGGGGCCTGAATAAAAATGTGCAGTTCACCTTCAAATTTCTGTTTGCAAAGAATATTCAAAATCGTGAATCATTTTCCTTCTACTTTACAGTTATTCTGTACTTCGTGTTTGTCTATTACATAAAATCCCAATAAAATAAATTGTGTTAAAATGTGGAAATGGTTGAAGGAGTTTGAATAGTTTTGCAAGACACTGCGTCTACCAGAGAACCAGTGAGGTTTTTCTCTAGTTTAATGAGCCGTGTCGCAATTACCGGCATTGCCTTGATACCAGCTGACAAGGGCAAGTGGATTGGAAATGAATGACATGATCTAATCTGTAAGTGTATCTTGATGAGTGGAAACTAGGTAATTTAATGCTTTATGGGATATTCAGCAGGTATGATCTGTATTATTTTCCTTTAAAAGGAAATTATGAGGGTATTGAATCTAGACTTTAGGAGTTGAAGTTGCATGTAATCCTTGTGTGTGCCTCTATTCTATCCAGGTATTCCAGATTTCTATCACGATCCTCAGGGTTTACCCCAGCGCCCGTCCTTTGCCTGCTGAGACAGACTCTCAACCTCTGAACAGGAATAAGGGGGTGCAAAAAATCTGTGAGTGGATGAACAATGTTTATTTGAAAACTTTTGGCAGGAAAAAACTTCTTTCTTAAGGAAACAGGACAGTACATCACAAGGTTACATTTCAACATGTTCTAGAAGAAGCAAGACTAATGTAGAGATGTTGGTCATTGCGCACAGCTCCACATTTGGAAAAAAACAAATACACACACAGCATTGCAGCTGTCAAACACAGTGGTGAAGGAGTGATGATTTAGGCTTGTTGGGGTCTCTGCAGTCAGTGGGCTTAAAACTTTCCTTTTTGATAAAGCTTATAGTTAGAGTGGCTTAGTTTATCAGGCAGGGAACCTTCCTCCCTCCCTGTTGGATGGAGTGAGGGGGAGTCAGGTTTAGCCTAAACCGGCTCAGTTATGGTTGAGGTCTCCTACCAGTATGACCCCTTCTCTTTTCCAATAGTTATAATCAGTCTGACAAAGAGAGGTATCCCAATCCTTGTGGTTTTTAGTATAACAATGACCATCAGTGGGCTCTAGATGGATAAGCTTTATCAGTTTATTATTTTACTTAGTTCCCCTACACGTGGCCCGCTCTGGGGTGGCCGGGCTCTGGCACTCAGTGGTTTGGTCTGGCCTCCCCTGTGGTCCTGCGCCGTTCCGGACCCTTTGTGGGGTGCCTTGAGACAACATTGTTGTAAATAAGCGTTGTTTAACTAAATAATCTGAACTGAAACTATCTGTGTAGTTATGCTGCTATAGGCTTAGGCTGCTGGAGGACATAATGACCACTTTCACCCTCTTCGCTACATTCTCACACTACTCTCCAATTTTGCATTATTTGCTGTTATTTCAGCTTTTAACTTTGTTCTCTCTCTTTTCTCTTCCTAGAAGCTACACCTGGCCTGACTCTGTATCTACCTGTGACACCTTTCTGGAGGGGGGCATCGTCCGAGCTTCTGCTGGGAACAACTTAATGCTCACCTTCTATAGATGATCCACTTGGCCCTGTCTTAACCCTTTCTCACTACTAAATATGGCAATTGACTGAGCTTTTACTGTAACTAATTATATGTGCTCTATTCAGACTCTAATCTTGAAAACTGGCTCAGAGTTCATATGTTCTTTATTTCTAGATGAAACGACTAAAGGAGTTACATCCACTAACATTTACTTTTCCTTCCCATAAAAAGTACTCCTGAATCAGTGCTTCTGTGTTCTTTTTGTGTCTCTGCTCTGTTCTCTCTAACCCCCAGTCGGTCGTGGCAGATGGCTGCTCACACTGAGCCTGGTTCTGCTGGAGGTTTCTTCCTGTTAAAAGGGAGTTTTTCCTCTCCACTGTCGCTACATGCATGCTCAGTATGAGGGATTGCTGCAAAGTCAACACCAGTGACTGTCCACTGTCTCTACATGCTCATCCAGGAGGAGTGAATGCTGCAAGTCTCTGACTCGATGCAATCTGTTGGGTTTCCTTAGATAGAAAAACTTTTTGTTCAATTTGAATAAATAACTGAATCTGACTGCACTGTTCAATGGTTAGGATTAATTGTAATGTATGTACCTGACTTTTGTGAAGTGCCTTGAGACAACATGTGTTGTGAATTGGCGCTATATAAATAAACTGAATTGAACTGAATTGAATTGAATTGGGTTCACCGTAAACGCTTCTTTATACCAAACTTGAGGTTATCTGTCTAGATCGTGGAGCAGGACAATAATCCCAAACAGCAGAACCTACAGAGGAATGGCTTGAAAATAAAAACATCAAGGTGTTGTAATAGCCCTTGCTACCAAAGTCATAAAACCCTGTGGTGAAACCATAATAGATTTGTGAAAAGACAACTTTCTGCAAACCTCAGTGACCTGCATGAGAACCAAAAAGAAGGATTGGTAACATTTGTTCACATTAGGTTTAAGGCATTGCCAACAGAGTTGTCTCCACAAACTATTAAATATTAGGATGGATTCTGACTGCATATGCTGTTTCTGGAGTTTGGCTTAGATTTTATGTAAATAAACTACATCACAGCCTTCTATGCTGCATATTTTTTATCTTGATATGTGAAATCTGAAGCATGGTACACTTTTTAATTCTTATAACGGCAATCACAGAAAGGTGTCATTGGCAAACAACTTTAAGTTAACAGCATAAATGAAGGTATGAGCTTGTAAACTTTTCCTAACGTGAAAAAATGCATGTTATGCATTAATGCCAGTCTGTTATAAGATAAGTGGGAATTGCTCACTGAATGCTGTATTCTCACTGATTTTTTGATTATTCTTTTACTCTGTACATCCTGTTGATCTGACCTCATTCTGGCAGAAAACCTCTGCAAATGCTGTTTGCAAAAGCAGATTAAAGGTGTAAAGATGTCAGAGCAGTTCATGACTGATACTGTAGCAACATATAAACATGTAGGTCTTTTGCAGCAGTTGTTTCAGAACAGTTTCCAATAAGATAACACCTACAGTGGCTCTAAAAATTGTGCACACCCCTGTTACACTGCCAGGTTTTTGTGATGGGAAAAATGAGACCATGATCAATGACTTCAACACTTTTTTTCACATTTAATCTGGATTTATTCTGCTCAATTCTCCTGGTCATGTAACTGTGCAACAACCTTCAACTAACACACCTTTTCATTCATAGCATCAGTCTTGTGTATTAGAGGTCTGGTGGCATCCCCCATGTTGACTTGCTATTATTTGACTTTTTAAAGTTCCCTGAATCTCTCTGATTTTGTGGGTGTCTTTGCAAAGGAGCTAATATAAGAAGGACTGAACTAGGACATCTGAATTCATTTTAAGTTAATTAGCTTAACATTAACTATACAAAAGAAGACTGCATGATGCTGAATTTTAACTAAAAGTGTTGGTTTAAAGGATGAGCAGACTTACATCTAGGTTATTGCAGCTTTTAATTTTTTACATTTCTTGTAGTATATCTAGCTAGAAAGACTTTGGAGGTGGTTCATCATGGTTACATTTTTTACCTCACAAAACCCTGGTATTTTAACAGGGGTGTGTACACTTCTGAATATGTGCACACAAACAGGCAGCGCATCTTGCTGTAAACCCAACATTGCATAACTAACATCTGGAACTTGCTGACATAGTTGCAATTTCCAATGAATGCAGCAACTCTTGAAGCATCCTGTACATGAAAGGGATGGGCAAGGTGGGGGGTGTGGGGGTGGCCGGCGCTCACCTAGCAACTCATTTTGCCTGTGCTCCTAAAGTGTCAAATATTTCACAGCTCAAAGAGTTTGCGGGGGAAGTCTTTTAATGTGGCTGGTAGCGTCTGCGGCTGTCTTTGCGTCTCGCTCATCTGCCTCTGAGGCGTAGAGCGGCGGATCAGACACATCAGTGCCATCACATCTTGTCAAGGAGAACAATCATGTCTTGAAATAACACAAACAGCCCTTTTCAAAGACAAGACATGAAAAGATAAAACGCATATCAAGAGTTGTGAATGTGTTTCTTTTGTGGTCGAGCATGTGTTTCTCTATGTGTGTGTGTGTGTGTGTGTGTGTGTGTGTGCGCCGTGTCTTATACAGTCAGGCAGCTGTGATGGGACAGAGAATTCATGAGATAGGTTTTACCCAAGGTGTATAAAGTGAGGAATTTCATGTAAAAACAACTGCTATAGACAACAGGCAAAGAGAAAGAGGGATAGAAGAGAAAACTGAGCAGGGAGGGAGGGAGGGAGGGAGGGGATGAGAAGGATAGACTTTAGCTGTCTGAAGGACAAAGCTACTGACCCGCGGATCATTCAGAGGATTGCCTTTCAGTTTCAGAGCAAGGTCAGGCTGCTTATTTTACCTCAGTATTTTCGCTAATCTGTTTTTCGTGTGACACAAACACTGAGCATGTGCACACACGTGCACACACCAAAAATGGCCCCAAAATAATTACAGCCGATGTAGGCTTTGCTATCAATAAACATTAGATGTGGAGGCTTTGTGCCTACATGAGTATCACACTACCTTGGACCTGTCGTGAATTTCAATCGATGGAAGAGGGGGCAGCCACAGACTGCACATGTCCACACTGCATTCTAATGTCTCCAAGACGGTCTCCTGGCTAATGATGTGGTCCTCAAATGAATAAAATACCGGGAGCTCTCAAATCTATTGTTAAACGTTCTCTTCTAATGAGCTAAAATCAGTCTCTGTTTATATTGACAGGTCTTCAAGAGCTGACTGTGGCTGTTGGTTGGTGGCTCATTAGTAGCCATACTATATTTATGTCAACACATTTACTGACAATCAAGGGAGGAAGGGGATGCTGGGAAGCGGAGGCTGTCCCACAGGGCCTGCCAGCATCTGTGGAGGAGACGTACCGGTGGGTGTTGAGCTCCTGGTGGAGCAGCTCTGTCAAAACGCAGCAACACTAAGGAGTGATCGCTGAGACTAGCTTAGTGCCCTACTGGGGTTTTGAGACTATAGTGTTGCCATGAAGCAGCAGGCCAAACTACTGTTCTAAAAACAGTTTAATCTGCAGCCTTGTGTTTGTGGGTGTGTGTGCATGTGTGTGTATCCAGGGTGGGTTAAAGTGCCCCAATGTGTTCTGTGCTGATCTGATAATGAGTGAACAGGGTCAATAGGATGTTAACAGCCCCGTGGGAATGGCTGGCTGGTGGTGGATGGGTGGAGCAAGGACGAGGGCCCAGGGACACAGAGCTGTGTTTTCACTGTCCTCGCTCACCACCATCTGTGCGTGTGTGTGCGTGTGTTTAAGTGCAGCAGGGACAGTAAGGTGCCTCTGTCCCTGATATCTGACTCTTTAGCTCAGCCCCGCTGTGTCCTCCCTGTGAACGGCGCAGTCAAACCAAAAGCTCTGTGTTTACATTTGGAATACAAAATGTATTCATATCCCAACTTTTTCTCATATTAAAACCACAAAATTCCATGTACTTTCTAAAGATTTTATGTGACAGACCAACACGGCATAATTGTGAGGTGGAAAGTAAATTGTTTAGATGAAAAAGTAAAAATCTGCAAATTCAGCTGGCTGAGTTAATGCTTTGTAGAACATCTACAAGGTTTACACATATAGAGACCGAAATGTCTTTACAAAAAAGTGAGAGATGTAGAGAATCTGTGAACGTCAGTTTTTAGGTTCTGCCACAACTTTTCGATCTGAGTTAAATCTGGACTTTGACTGGGCCAATATGCTTTGATTAAAACCTACCATTGATGAACTGGCTGTCTGTTTAGGGTCATTGTCCTGCTGGAAGGTGGACCTCCATCCCAGTCTTAAGTCTCCTGCAGCCTCTAACAGGTTTCCTTCCAGGTTTGTTCTGTATTTAGCTTCACCTATTTTCCCATTGACTCTGACCAGCTTCCCTGTCCTGCTAAAGAAAAGCCTCCCCACAACATAATGCTACTACTACCATGTCTCACAGTGAAGGGAGGAGAGGACTGGTCAGGTTGTTAGTTTTCTACCACACACAATAGCTTGTAATCAGGTCAAAAGTTCAGTTTTTGAACTCATCTGACCAGAGCACTCTTTTCTACATGTCAATTGCGTTACTAACATGACTTGTTAGTAATAAGTACCAATAAGGTGAGTTCTGAAGACAGTTGGTTGCACTACATTTTATTTAGGGGAATCACAGTTAACGGGGCTGAATACATGACAGATTTTCAGATTTTCAAAAATAAATTATAAAAAACAGATCTGCTTTCTTTCACTTCGCAAGTATGCATTACCATGTTTTTGGCTGTCACCTAAAATCCCAATAAAAACTGAAAAAAATGTGAAAAAGATCCAGGAATGTGAATACTTTTTGCAAGGCACTGTGCATCTAAGCTTTCCACTAAGAAACCTGATTATCAATAGAATGAAACGTTTTTCCACTTTTCTCTCCTAGCAAACCTGAAGGTGCGCACATTAGCTGCATATCTGTGACTCATTATGTTTGTTAATGGTCCATACTGAGTGAAAGAGTGGATTAGAAGAGCCATTAACCACAAGGTGAAATTGGATCACCCAAACATAGCAATAATCCTCATACAGATGGGCAGCATGCTAGCTGTGTGTTGGTGGGAAAACTCTTGTTACATGTGTAAACTGAGAGAGCAGCAGTGATAGGTGGCTACATTATAGGGACTACAACCAGGCCTCTAATTGCTCAGAGAACACACATACACACTTTCTATTAGACACACAAACACAATGACTGTATCAGTATCAATTTGAACTAGTGGGTCAATATGAGCCGAAAAATATGGGTGTCTTTATGTCAGACAAGTGGCTGAAAGAAGAACTCACACACAACACAGAGGGGGAGTGAGAGAAGAGGCAGAGCAGGGAGAACTGAAAAAACATTGCGTGTTATGTTGGCAAGCGTTGCAGTCAAATCCCTTGGCATTTTTTTTTTTTTTCCACAAGGCTCCGCCTTTGCCTTTGTTTTTCAAAAAAAAGGAAAAGGGGGGGGTTGAAAAAAAAAAAAAAAAAGATCCTCCCAGCCCACCCCAAAAAAAAAGTATCGTCAGGGATTAGTCAAAGAGCACCAACTAGGTCAACAAGATGCAGGGCCAGTGTGTGTTCAGGGGGACACGAGGCAACTCACCCACACAGGAGTCAGCCTAGTCTTACCAGCCTTTATCACTTTCTCTCTCCCACACACTCACACACACACAAATACACACAGACATTCACACATAATCGCACACACTCTCTTACTGAGGCAGCCACGCTTACGCAGTGACCTGTTTTCCTGTACTTTGACAGTTATCCAAAAACAATTTAAAAATTTCCCTCTTTTTTTCCTTTTCAAGCGGGGCCGGGTATGGTTAAGCAGGGGTTTATGGGGCCCAGGCATTGGGGGATGAAAAAATTTCCCCCTGCGGTCACCCGGGGCCATGCTTGGTTGGGAAAAATTTGATTTGTTCGCTTGGAAATAAAAAAAATAAAGATAAGAAAATAAAAACTATTTCAAAAAATTTAAAAATTTCCCCTTTTGGGTGGGGCAAAGCCAGGTCGTTTACCTTTGCATTAAGCTGATTTAATAATCTACACACCCGTTGATAAAATCCCAAAGTTTTGTGATCCTGCCGTAACTTCCAGTGAATCTGATTAACCTGAAGTTCAGCTGTCCAAGTGGGATGTTCTTGACATGGTCATTTCAATCCTTTAGCCATAGCTTGCAGAAAGAGTACAAAGTTTTTAAAAAAAATTTTTCATTGGGGGCAAAACGAAAACACTACAAAAAATTTTGGGGCACGGGCATTAAATACGCTCAGGGGCCTATTTTATTAGGTACCCGGGGTGAGTCCCACCTACCCAACCCTGCTCTTAACGAAAATTTTCAAACACCCAATCACATGGAACAACTCAATGAAATTTGGGGCATGAAAGACATGGTCAAACGATCTGTTTGCAGCTCAAACCGAGCACCCGGAATGGGGAAAAAAGGGTGATTTAAAGTGCCCTGACTATGGCAGGGTTTTTGGGGGGCCAAGCCCCGGGTGGTCTTAGTATGTCAGAACGGGCTGATTTTACTGGGATTTTAAGAATACAATCTTTTTGGGGTTTTTTCAGGGGAATCCCCCCGGAAAAAAGAAAAATTTTATCCAGGAGGGGGAAGTTCTGTGGGCGCAAATGCCGGGGTTGAGGGGCCAAAAAAGGTCAAAAGGGAAGGGGCCGACGGGTTTTCGAGCTTAAAAAAAGGAACATTTAACCAAAAAAGGGTTAAAACCCAAGGGCCCTGCAGAAGACTCTCTGAACACCAAACAGTCGAACCTTTAAAGGGGCGGGGGGGCCTACAGCAGCAAAGACCACCCCTGGGGGGGAAACCATTTCCTGTAAAAAGCTAAAACGGGAAACTGGGGTTAAAATTAAAAAACAGGCTCACCAAAATTGGACAATAAAAGGGTTTGGAAAAACGTTCCCTGGTGTGAGGAGTTCTCGTTTGGGCTGCGAACTTAGGAGGGGGGGGGGGGGTGGGGTCAAAATTTATGGCGCAACAACATAAAGGCATGGATCCTCCTGCCTTGTATCAACGGTTCCGAAAATTTAATTTTGGGGCATCTGTCAACCCACAGGCCTACGTGAGTATTTTTGGGCTACCAGTCCACCCCTTTTTATGACCACAGTGTCCCCATTTTTTGAGGGTTTACTTCCACCCGGGAAAAGGGGGGCCAATGTCAAAAAGGGGCACGAATCATCTAAGACGGGTTTTCTTGAACATGAAAGATTTCACTGCCTCAAAGGCCTCCACAGTCCCGGGGATCTCATCCAATAGGAGCACCTTTGGATGGGGTTTGGAAACGGGGGGATTCGTTTTCAGGGAAATTTTGGACCCTGAAAAATCTGCTGCTTTGGGTGTTGATGTATCATGTTAATAAAACCAAACCTCTGAGGAATTTTTCCCAAGAAACCTTTTTTGAATCTGTGCCACAAAGGGGAAATTAAAGGGGAGTTCGGGGGGGAAAAAAGGGGGGTCCAACCCAGAAATAGAAAAGCTGTACCTAATAAATGGGCCGGTGGTGTATATACAACTAGGGGCCACAGAAAAGACACCAAGCATTTAAGGGGGAAAATTAAAACAAGGAAAAAAAATTACATTACCAAACTGGATGTTTTTCCGTTTTTGACATTCTCCTGTATTTCCCATACGTCTGTACTAGTCAGTTGAGCTGAAAGACACAAGCTTATCTCTTTAACAAAATATCCATACTGGGCTAAAATCTCCCCAAACCTTGTGGGAGAACATATTGTCTGATGTGGCCAAAACATGCCCAAGTTTAAAATGGTAAGAGGTCAAGAGATGTTTTTTTTTCCCCACATCCGATTGGGTTTGGGGGAAAATTTTTCCCCAAAGGGAGGAGTGGGGGGAAGGGGCTAAAAACCAAGGTGTGGGATGCTGACAGACTCCTACCATAGAAGCCTACATTTCTAAAATGAATCAAGGTTTTCTAAATTTGGATTAGTGTATATAGGTTTTTTCCAAATTTTTTATGGGAAAACCCGGTTTTTTGGGGAAGCTCCTTTTTTTGGGGTTTTTTTTTTTTCCCCTTTTAAAAATATTTGATTGTTTTCCAGTTTAATTGAACTTGATATATCTTACATTAAAGGTGGAAAAAGTTTTTGAAATGATATTTTAACATAGATGTGTAGACTGCTTAATCCACAATATTCTTTAAGTTTATGTTAAAAACAGGATGATAGCTTGTCTATTTCAATGTCACACCCTAAATAAACAGGGCTTGTGTTTTCTTTTTTTAACCCAAAAGATTTTATAAATCCTCTTCTTCTTTATGGCCATGGCAGCCTAAAGGAGCAGCTGAATAGGTAAGCAGACACCATACCTATTGTGGGGCTGAAGCCATGATAGCCCTTCCCAGAGCCTTCCCCCAAGTTTGGATCCTTTCAGCCTGCTCTTTAGCTCACACGAGTAACCCAACACGGAGCTGCTACACTAACTAATACTGACATACCTGGACGGTGACTGCAGTATCAACTGTCTGATCTTCAGTGGCCCTGAGGACATTTCTCAACATCCTATAGAGACCGAAGTCAAATGTAATGTTGCCTTCCTGGAGGATGCTGCCCGGCTGCTCAGATTTAAATAAGTCACAGAGCGTGCTTATTGTGAGTCTGATGGGGAGAAGAATGCGCATTAAGAGAGATGGAGGTCATCATGTTGAATCAGTTGCTAGGCGCACCTTCCATGGCAGCTGTGACTTTCAGGCATCTCCTCTCGGAGCGGCGCTACATTGTGCAGGAATTATCTGCGCTGTCTATCAGACACAGTTTCATCTCCCTGACACACTTCAAGGACAAAAGTGGAATATTTACCGAGAAGGCTGTTCAGAATGTCTGCTGTAATCCACTCATAATCACTCGGCTGTTTGTTTTGAACAGAGGTCACACATTTTCATCTCCATCCGTAGTCGGTTGCACCAGTAAATACAGTTTTCTCTCGTTAATGAATAATCCACTCATCACAAGGCCACAGTCGCAGTGTCTGCAAAAATGCATGTCAGTTAACCAGCATTGTAAAGGTAATGATATAGCTAACCTCACTAAAACAAGTGAATGTATACTCAGACCAGCAGGAGCTTATAAACCATTTTTATAACATTGTGAAACTTGTTTAATCATAAAGAATACTGGTACATTTGACAGCAGAAAGTGTCAAAGGAGCAATACTAAGCATTTTGATAACACAGAAAAAATCGACATTGTTAAGAGGAAAAAAGTCAAGCAATGCTGCTGTCAACAGAGACTTCATTTATTGTCGTATGCTATATCTATGATGACACCAAGTATTAAACTGGCCAATGATTAGCCACTAGCAGAATTCCAAGAACATGTTACCCAATAAAACATAATTCCTTTGCCATAGGTGGAAACTAAGCTAAATAATAAAATAAAAAAACGAATTGCCTTTTGTAAGTATTAGCATAGCAAGACTGGTAACTAGCATGTTGAGGATGACAAATTACAAAATTTTCAACTACTATTATTACAAAGTAAAGCTGTGTAAAAAAATAAAAATAAAATTGTATAGCAGTATAGCTGATTGCTTTATAATGGACTTCATCTGTTTACACAGTAAATAAAGTGTGGCATTTGTATGAATCACCCATTAATGCAAATGCAATGACAGTTTAAAGGTTCTTAAAAAAGCGTTCACGTAAACTGCTGCAGCATTTTTTATCATTGAAGCTTCTTTTTTTTTCCACAGGAGCACATTTAACTTGGGAATCACATTATTCTCAAATGAGAGTTTTGACTTCAGAGGCAAATGAAACACACCATTTTCATCCCAGCTGAGATTACTGAAGAGCTCTGTTTTTTTCATAAAATGAAATCCTCCAATTCTTCCTTAAATGTCTGACGTTGATGAGACATCCTGGTCAAATAAAACATGAAATACATGGACTAGTCCAACCAGAACTGAAATTTTCCACACTGATTACAGCTTCTTAGACACAAAGTACAGTATTGGATTCAGGAAACCCTAATTGTATTTTTCAGTCTTCGATGCAGCCGTCACGGGTTTAAACTACCAGCCCAGACGACCTTTGCAGCATGTCGTCCCCCTCTCTCCATCTTTTCCCTGTCAGCTTACTGTCGAAAAAATAAGAATAATAAAGGCCACCAGTGCCACAAAAAAAAAAAAAAAACATAAAAAAAGGGCGGAGGGGTCTTTAGTTTTCACAAACATATTGTTAAAATCTTGTCCTGTGTCGAACCTAATTTCTTGTATCATCTTGTCTTGTGAGCTAGAGGTAAGGTTACACCCAGAGCTAGCTCAAAACAAAGCAAACTAAGCTGCTGTGAAGGGGCCCCAAGAGAACTGAAACTTTTAAAACTGAATATAGGTCTCAAAACTTTACATTTGTTTATGTGCCGTATTTTCCCTACTATAAGCCGCTATTTTTTTCCCATGCGTTGAACCATGTGGCTTATAATGAGGTGCGGCTTTTCTGTGGATTTTTCTTCACCCGCCAGGGGGCGCTTTAGCAGAAAGTGAAAAAAAACGAGACAGGTGGGAAATCAAAGAAGAAGAAAGCGCTAATTTTCATTTCGCACATGCAAGCAGCAGGCACGACAGAGATTTTTTTTCAAACCCGTAACCACTCATCATGGAAACCAAACGAAGAAGTTCATATGATGCCGCATAAGTTGAAGGCCATCGATCTGGCAGTACAGGAAGGAAATAGAGATGATTTGCTTGATCAGCACTTATACTTTTATGCTACAGGCACCATTCGGAAACTATTCAGTTCAGTTATGTTAAACTATGTAATCAGTTCAGTCAATATCAGCGGCTTTTAGCCCGGTGCGGCTTATATACGTACATTTCCATTTTAAAAAAAACTTTGTGGGTGCGGGTTATATTGAGGTGCGCTCTATAGTCGGGAAAAACGGTATGTTTAAAAGAAACTTTATACTTTTAAACTTTAAATTCATTTATAATTTACAATAACTGACCAGTGTACTAGTGGTCATAACAAAGTATACCCTAATGTTCATTGTTTGGTAGTTATGTTAAAGTTTAATGTTGCTAATTCAGTTCATAATTACTTCTTAGACAGTGCAACTACAACGTAGATATGGATCACTATTACATTTTGATGGTATGACTGTGTAAAAATACCCCAGTTTTACAGCATCATGGTATTAACGTATATGTATAACATGATATAATTGCTTGAAACAAGAATGTAACAATCATTGCTGCAGCTAAAATATTGATTATTACAGATATATTAATGTTATCTATGACAATTATTGCGAAAAAGGCTGAGCAAGACAGACAGCTGTCTCATGTACTCATAAAGATGCATTACAAATATTATTTTTTTTTTCGCTACTTTAAAAAAAAAAATTAAGTGTCTCTTCAGTCACAAGTAGTCAAAAACAATTTAGGTCCATGGCTAAAACACCTGCTGAAATTAGCTGACATGCTTATTGTGCAGACTATTATCTTGCTCTTTCTGAAGTAACTGTGAAAGCTAATATTAGCTGGCTAATTAGCATGGTTAGCTAGAATGCACTCTGATTAGCATATTTACTTTTAAAAGTGCACTCCCCTAATCACAGTAATGGGAGTGGTCCTATAGTTTCTACATCATGACTTTCCGAGGAGCCGCCTGTCTTTTCTGCAAGCTAGAGAGTGACAAGGGAGAAAGGGAGAGAAACTCCACTCACTCTGGAACTTTCTATGGCATTTTTCTAAAGAGATTTAAACTGTAGGAACAGTGTGACGAAACACCTGGAACTTTTAAAAACCATTGTGTACCTTGAGACCAGTCATACCTACTGCAAAGTAATCACAACTAGTTCTTTCTTTCTGAATCTACTGAGTTGGCAATGAAACACTGTACTCTTAATATAACTGATGGAACAAATGAGAACAAATACATTGTCTGCATATTGTATTTATTGTTATTTATTTATTAAATAATCTTAGTGAAATAGAGGCCCAAAATCAGATTCTGCTTACGGCACTGAGAGTCTTGGACTCGTTCTGGTTACATCCCAGTTAGATGGTGGACCTATCTATAGTTGGAGATCATGGTGCTGTGGGGGTGAACTACTCTGCTGATAGTAGTGGTGAAGGGTTTAATTTGCATGTGTTAAAGGCAGGGCTGCAAGATGGCACATTTTGTAGCACTGTTGCCTTGCAGCAAGAAGGTCCTGAGTTCGAATCCCAGCCTATAGGGTCTTTCTGGAGGGAGTTTGCATGTATTCCCCATGCTTGCGTGGGTTCTCTCAGGGTACTCCAGATTCCTTCCACCGTCCAAAAACATGACTGTTAGGTCAATTGGTCGATCTCAATTACTTTTATGTAAGAGTGTGTGGTGTTTATCCTGTGTGCCTTTGTGTTTGCCCTGTGATGGACTGGTGACCTGTCCAGGGTGTACCCCGCCTCTTGCCCAATGACCACTCCAGATGGGCAACAGCCTACACTTGTCCCTCCTCTCTCTATTTACACTAAAGGAAAAGCACTGATCATATGCAGTTAGGCACTATATGTGTGTCATATTCCTCAAATAAAATAATCTGTTATGCTTTTTATGACTTGCTTTGTTGATTTCATACACTCAGGCTAAAGCAATCCAAGTTTGCCTTAGCTGCCTCTGTGCAGCCGGCTCTTGCTGTGTCACATGGTGCTGGTGGGACTTTCACTGCAGCTGTACACGTGGGGAATGTCACAACCGTCTCATATGCATTCTAGTTCAAAGGTTACAGTATGGTGTGACTTCCAGTGGGCCCTCCCACAGCAGCTCGCACCTGCCTCCTCCCTGAGAGGGCCGTACTTTACTCCAGACTTTGGGAGATACTGGGGCTCAAATCGGGGAGTCAGGGTCAAAGGCTGAGGGTTAAAGTCTGCTGACACCGCCTCCCTCCTTCTGAGACAATCAGGCGTCTGAATTTAAGCTCTCCTCTGTTTGCACTCGTGAGCTCGGAGAGTGCCGAGCCAGAGCTGACCTTTGACCACTTGTTCATATGTTTTGCATCTGTTTCTGTGGGTGGGAAATTTAAAGTAGTTACAAGAATACTGTATAAGTGTTCAAAAACATCTCTAACAAGGCCTGAGGGTCAGGAAGCTTCTTTTCTGACTGGGTGAACAAATCAAATCTGCATAGCTCATCCAAGGATTCGAAGGATAATCTGCCCCAGTTACCACCAAGTGAACTCATGCCGACACAAAAGGTGTATAATTCAGCAGACAGTGCCTTGCAAAAGTCTTCAATCACCTTGAACCATTTTCATTTTTTGTCACATGACAACCACAAACTTTAGTATCTTTAATTGGGATTTTATGTGATAGACATAAAGTCCTAGTAGGGCATAATGGTGAAGTGGATGGAAAGGGATACATGGTTTTCCAAATGAAAATATAAAAAGTGTTGCATGCATCGTCATCTCATCTTGCTCATGTTTCCCGTGTCCTCTGCTGTGCTCCTGCTTGTTGCATTGCAAAGATGGGACTTCCTCTGGTTTTCTTTCAGCAATAGCTTTCTTCTGGTCCCTCTTTCAATAAGGTCAGATTTGTGGAGTGCACGACTGACAAGTTGTTGTGTTAACAGGTTATCTCACCTGAGTCGTGCATCTCTGCAGCTTCTTTAGAGTTACTATGTTCTTGTCAGTAAAGAACAGGGACCAGCAAACCTAACAGTCCAAACAGCCATTTTCACCTTCACTTCTAATAGATAAAATGTGTCTAAAGCTGCAATAATTACATGAACATTTAACAAAACATAAAGAACCATGTTTTCTGACTCTATGTTTAGGTTTTAAGAAAATATAAAACTGTTACATCAGGATAATTACTACTTTATTATTTTATTTTTATTACATTACAATATAATGTATATATAAAAAATGATTGCTCTGTTGTATATCCACATTGTTGTTTTGTTCACGAGCTACTTTGGAGGACCTAAAGAGCCACCTGTGGTTTTGAAGCAATGTGTTGCTGAGCCCTGGTTTAGGTGGACTGTCAGTTTGTAGTTGTAGTTCTGCCATAATCCATTTTCAGTTTTGACATTTTTTGAAAATCATTTTTCTTCCACTGCATTGCGTTGCTCTGCCACATAAATTCATATAAATCAATAAAAAGCAAACATCAAAGAGCAGTGTCCAACCTCGTGAAATTTTGCACTTTCAAAGGTTCATGCTTTATTCTGCAGTAAGCATCTGGAATCAACATTTATTACACAATCAGTTAAATCCCATGAATAAATAACATGATGACAAAATGTTTTTAGAAAGACTGAAGCTTTTTTGTCTGCCACAGTTTGTCTCTACCCTGCAGGTCAAAGGACAAACTTTCCTGAGCCACATTTCTGTGGAAAGCCTGTGGGGCAAAGTTCAGTCCACCCTCGGAAATGGTAATGGGTGAGGGGCTTCAATGAAGGGGAGGATATCGTATCTCCATTTAGGTGGCATTTGGGGTTAGAGTTCAAAGATGAAAGGTCACTTCAGTTCAGAGGTTACAAGTTGAGATACCATCCAAACTGCTGAGCCAAGTCTGCTCTGTTAACTTTGAGGCTGCCATGTCAGGACTCCTCAGAGAAACACGGGCCCAAGCTCAATCAGGAGACAACAGTAAACACGGCAACACCAACTTTGTTTTATGAACCGCTCTTCACCCAGGACTTTGATCACACTTTTAACTGCTGTTCTACTCAAAATGCAAATTGAATGTAACACCCACTGTGAACAACAGCCTTGTAAAAAGAAAACTATCCGGTTTACCTCACTGACATGTTGAGTGCTGCCTCTGTTTATATTACTGGCAATGAACTGAATTACTGTTTAAATACCATGGCATGGTTACAGTGGGTTAGGAGGCACAGTTTCCAAATGGCTGAATACAAGTGGCCAATAACACAGCTTGATGTGAGAACACAGACAGGGGTGGAGGAGGAGCGCACACACACACAGAAACACGTATGCACAAACTCTTACACACATGCTCATAGTCACTACCCCCCATCCTGGATTTGAAAAGGGAAACAGAGACGAGGATGGCTTGGAAGTAGGTTATGTTGTTGTGTTCTTATTCGTGAGAACACTGATGTTCCCCGGCTCCTTAGGGACATTTTGTTCAAGGCCATATTGAGATGGCAGACTGCAGGCGAGTGGACCTGATAGCACAGATTAGTGCAAGATGACAGAGGGAAAGAAAAGCATAACTTAAAATCATTCTGAATGCTATCTAACATTTAAGTTCCCACCGCTGACAGCGATACGGAGAGAAAAACATGATATTTGGAGAGTCTCCATGGGAGCACATCTGCACACCTCCTGTCACACCGAAGCGACACGCAGTCACACCTGGGGGCCAACTCGGGGCCTTGTTCAAGGGCACCTCAGTGCTGTTTATGTTGCTCATTTTCTCCACTTGGTCAGTGTGTGCCGAGGCAGGCTGTAAATCTCCACTTCTTTGGCAGATATATTCTTTTAACTCTCATATTTTGGAGCTCATCCAGGGAGGATCCAAATGATTTGTTTAGAGCTGCTGACACAAAGGTTCTCTGGGGCAACTCCCACTTTGTTTAGCTGAAAGACAATTTCAGTAAACCCCCTTAGTATGAAGGTTGGCACACTGAGACGACTGTAAACTATTTCCTCTGATGGCTGCTGACTTTAAAACAAAGTACATGGTAACTATGGTTTATCAGAAATTGATGATTTTTTATCAAATCCAATTGGTTATGGGAGTTCTGCAAGTATATGATGCATCATGTCAGAGACAGATGAACTAAGCGTCCAGAGGAGGGGCTTGTACTATTTTCTGATTAATTATCTTGTTATATTATAACTTGACTACAGAAAAAGGTTAAATTATTAAAGCAATGGGTACAAATTGGGGTTACATATCGATGAAGGGGCAAACAGATCTCGACCCCATTCATCTTATTTGTTGTTGTTTGTCTTTTTCGTGTGTTTGTGTCGTTATTTTGGGGAAACTACAAATTGGTGCATTACTGCCACCAACTGAAATGGAGTGTGCACTGAAATAAAAAAAATAAAAAAAACCTTCATACTCTTTGAAACAAATGATCTGTTTCAAATCATATGCCTCCAATTAGTCTCATGTTTTAGATTATTTGAGTGTAAGAAATCAATAAATTGGTTGCATGTAATAAATTACACACAGAGGTCTTGCTCTCTTCACACTAGACAGTTGGCAAACAGGTGAATTATTCTCATGTATGTGCAGCTACAGTCCAGCTGACCCAAAAATAGTTTGAACTATTGTGTGTGAGTCGAAATGTCCAAAGGTTGTTCACGTTTGCAGAGAGCTCAGCATGTTAGAGCTCTAAACATCTGACCACACTGGATCAGATGAGGGTGCTTCATTTAACAAGCGGTGAGCTCATTTTTAAAAATGTGTTCCCTTAATGGGCAGTCAATTCAGACATCCCAATTTATGCTCTGAGAAAGAGAATTGTTGTTTTTCCATCATTTTTCACATTGAAACCCTGAATTTTCCATCAATAATTTTATGCTATCTTATTGAGACATTTACTTCAATACTGTTATGTCGGACAAAATAAAAATAAATTTAGGTTAAAACGTTTAGCTGATTGTGTTGTTCTGCTGCAAGTTCCTTCCTGTTTAAAAGTCGTTTCTACTATGCTTGCTCAGGATTGCTGACAAATAAGCTACTGTTACATGATACATGTTAGTTTCAAATTACAAGTCTTGTTTGTGAGATAGTATGTGCTTCAATACTAACTTAATGAACAAATTAAAATGGTAATAAAACGGTAATAACAACTAATGAGATCTTTTTCAGAAATTGTCATAAACTAAACACTAAATTCCAATTAAGAATTGCAAAATTGTATAGGTTATTAACAACAGTTTGTCATCTAGGGATATATTGTGCAAATCCTATTTTCAGTTCTGTTTAAAAGAACAAATATGTTTGAGTTCAACCAAAAAATTATGCAAATCATCAATTTAGCATTGCTATTGATATTTTCTGTTTCTCAATTAATTACAGAAATAGTTTTATTGCCCGGCACTAAGTCGGCGGTACGTCGACAGATAGATAGCTTTTTAGCAAATGATATTTAATAATCAATAAACTGGACTTTAGTGTATTATAGTTATGACTGAACAATCATAAACTGTATCTAAATGAATCTGAATATGTTTATATGGTCTAAACATATATTTTTATTGACATATTATTAATTGGATATGAACTCTAATTGTCTCTCTTTGCCATATTTTCTGCGAATTGACGCTTTACACATAAGCACAACTGACAGTGTCTATGTACATGAGTACAGCCAAAACTTGAGAATTTCGCAAACAAATGCAATGTTTAAAATTACTGTGAACTCTTCAAAACAAGTCAGTGAAACTTTCAGCTTGGAATGCTGAAAGCAACGCGAGGAAATGGGATTCAGCAGACATATCTGCATGGCACCAGAACACCATTCCACCATTCCGCTTCGTGTTTTCCTGAACGGTCAATGTTGCCGTAAGCTCTGCATATGGGCACAAGATGAAAATGTTCGCTCCGTTCTTGTTCCGTGTGGCAATGGGAGTGTGTGGGCAGCAGCAGAGAGAAGGCTTGTTCCTTTAAGGGTGGTGTCAGGGGCAGGCAGAGGAGGAGGAGGAGGAGGTGGAGAGTGGCAGTCTCCGCTCACTTCTCCACAGTGAGGGGACTCCGAGAATAAACAATTCCCACAGACTGCACGCTCCACACCGTAGCTCGCGCACAGTCGCAGTTTGAATTGGTGTCTCTTTTTTGTCACGAGCAAAATTTTACCTTCAGTTCATTTTATTTTTGTCAAGCCCTCTTCGCCATTTCTGCCTGCTGCCAAAAGTGTCGCGGCCGCTTTCATTGGATTTGCCTCCTCCTGTCGAATAATAACGATGCGCCTCTCTGGCTGACTGTGGGGTGGACGAGCAGGTAGGGGAATCTACGTGCCGCACATGAACGCACTGCCAAATCTGGGGGAATTATCATTGGCACCGTTGGTTTGGGTGGAAAAACACTCGGCTAACACTATGTGGAGCATTATGACAGTTGAAATGGTCTTTTGCTGAGGATGGGGTAGGTTGTTTTTGTGTCGTTGAAGTGGGCAGGGACACATATGGACATACACAGTAGCGCTGACAAGGCTGCATAAAGAAGTGGCTACTGTGAGGCTGCCAACCCTTTAGCTAACAGCCTTCGCTGCCAGGCTCTCTGCCTAAAACCAGACCCTTAAAGACACGTTTAGAAAGGGATGTGTAAATACACACTGATAAAGACATAGTTGCCATTACTAATTTCTACAATGAATATTCTAAAAGCCTCCCGCTAAGAGTGTTTGAGCTTACACTGGTGGGAATTCCGGCTCTTTTTTGAGATCCGGATCATTTCGCTCAGCTCACCCGAAAGAGTCGGCTCTTTTAATTTCCAACATACAATCAGTCTTATTTCTGGATCGATAAGTGGATTGTTTAGTATTCCTGGAGGTTATTTTTTTTACAGACAGTAAACCATGTTTGTTATTGTACAAAAAATGTTGGTATTAGAGAAGCACCACTAAAGCTTTCCTGGCTGATACTGGTATATGATTTTCTTCTTTCTTGGCCAGCCGATTGCAATTTAGACAATTTTGTCATTGATGTATCAAAGCAGATGTCTCTAACCATTATCTGATGTTTCATAAACTCAAGGCACGAATCAAAGCACATGCTGCTGGTTCATGTGTTTATTGACAGAAAATGGTGGGAATTCTTTGTTTTGATGCATTTAATGAATAGAAAAGAAAATTCAGATTTTTCAGCATTTGACCTGCTGATCATGGACCAGAGCCAATGAAAGGAAAATTGTCCGATCCGATTCCGATCTCTGGTCGAGTAATTGGTGCATCTCTTAACAGTCTGCAGAGCTGGCCTACGGTTATTTAAGGCCCTGCCAGAGTGTCTATTGGGGCCCCTTTCATATGGTCCCTGGGTGATCATGTTGCATTCTGCATTTAATACAACTTGTTGTGCAGTTATCTAGTGAGCTAACGATGATCTTAATTGACCATATGACAGAATGTGGCCTTGCATTAAACTAATAGCGCTTGGGATAAAGTGGTTCTTTTACTTATTATACACATTTTGGTTCTTTTTCTATATTTATATTATATAAAGCTGTGTTGAGTACAGAAGATGGGGATACTCATTTTTTCTACCTTGTTCTTTAGGTAATTGATGAATTCAAAGAATTTTGTCTGATAATATTGTTTTATCTGCTAGACCCAATTTTGAATCTCCGGCTTCAAAGAAAATTCAACAGACGTGAGCAGTGCCATTGGATACTTGACTTAGACTATTGCCAGACTACGAACTTGATCAGCAGGAAGTTATTTAACTTCCAAGAAATGCACGATACTACAATAGATTAACAGCGTTTCTAAAAATATAGAAAGTAAACTCAAACATGCCTACCGCATGCATTTAGGTTTTCAACCAGGAGATTTTAGCGTAATGGTAGGTGCACCACATATCTGCACACAGACAATAATGTCCTAATTAAGGCCAGCAGGAGGCCCTAAGCAGCCACATAGTCTGCTTATACCTAGAGCTAGCTCTGAGAGCGGTGAAAAAACATACCCTATAAACAGTAAATACTAATGAAGAATGAAAATGTCAATTTCTGAACAGCATCAATAAATAAAAGGTTTTAAACAAAAATGTTTTAACATAAAAAACAAATGTCAAAACGAAGACACCATGCATTTGAAATGGTGCATCAAATGGCAGAAGTAAACTAGTAAAATATTCCCTATTTTACTAGTTAAAAGATTCATGACATTTGTATAAGCAGGATGTAATTGACAGGTTGTTCATAAAGCAGGTTATAGATCAGTAGTAGACATGCATTAATAAGAAAGTGGCTTTAGCATCTTATGTTAGTGGTTATAGTAAGCACAGCTAGCATTACCTAAACAGCCTTCTCAGTGTGTTGTAGATCTTTACCTAAACTCTGAAATGTCCAAATTCTCTATGGTTTAAGACACACTGCTGCTGTACTCTGTTCATCCTTCCTGTTGTATGCTAAAGGTGCTTGCTCTCTCTTGCTGCCCCGCAGCCTGAATGAAAAAAAGCTACATTTGAATCTATTTTCCTCTCTAACAGCGTCCGCCCTGAAGAAGCGCCGTGGTTAGCACAGCCTGAAGGTGCATTCACCGTTCAGCAAAAAGATAGTATTTTTGAGTTTCTGACCAGCTAGTGACCCAGTTGGATTCTGGTCAACAGCCGATATTCCGACGCATCTCTAGTGTCTACATAATACAGACACCATAACTGAAGACCAACAATAAGAAGAAAACAAATGGCTCTCAGACAGAAGTGTTCTTTTATTTCATAAGTGAGCTGTTACACAGACACATCATGGCTTAGTGTGCAACGGTACTTTCATAAAACCCAACCCACCAGGCTACCAACACACACTAGACTGGATCTATGATACAAGGACACACTGTAGGAATGGAGTTCACCAAACTGGTTCAAAACAGGAGGCTGCACAGCCTCTTGCCTTGTCATGGAGTAGTTTTAGCAGCTTTCTTTGCACTTCCTCGATTTTTATTTATTTATTTATTGTTTGTGTGTGGATGGTTGGGGGGTGAATCCTATAAATGCGTCTTAAATTTGTCTCACATCGCAGGAGGGACCTGAGAAAACAGAGGTTACCAAGTGTTGCAAAAATTTGTTGCGACAACAAATCTACAAGACAGCTGAGATGACGTGCCTTCCTTTGGTCCATAAACAGATCTGTGATCTGGAAATCTCTTTGCTAATGATCCTCAGCTTGTTCTCGCTGGCTAAACTCCTTCTTCAAATATTTTGTGGTCTGAAACCACTGGCTGTACCCCTCATGGTTCTTGGGATAATGAACACAGCTGTAGTCTGTTACTTTGCACCATCAGCTCAGATATATTTTGATTGATTTCAAAGCTTTGCAGGTTTCTTTTTTTATTGACCAGCTTTGAGACTTTTGGAATGGACTCTGCGTAGGTGTTCTTGTTACTTCATTGGACTTTGGATCAGTGCAGAGGCAGAGGTCAGGACCGGAAGTTTTCTCTGAGCTAGAGAGCTAGAGAGACAGAGGGCAAAGTACATCTTCCATTCAGATTCTAAAAAGCCAAATTACCTCGCTTAGTGGCTTGTTTGGGTGTTGTAACATCAGGTTAAAGGAAAAGGCTCTTGCAGAATAAGTTGTAGCTGAAAAAGTCTGAAGTAATGTGAAAAAAGTCCAACTTTTTAAAGCCCTCTAAGTCCTGCCTGTGCCTGGAGGTCTGCCTTTTAGCCTTTCTTTTGTCAAACATTTAAGCTGCTTAATTATTTGACCTGAACTCACACAAGATGTTCAAGGTAGCTCAGCTTGCCCTCTGCTGCCTTAGATTGCTAAAACCTTCACACATACAGCCTGAATTTGAAAGCTGCTCTACAGAACGACCTTTTCTCCGAGCCATTGGGCCTGTGTGTTGTAGCTCAGTGTAACCCGTGTGTCAGACAGCCTTGATTTGACTGAACCATCTGCTGTCGTGAGTGATGGTGTAGTAAGTAGCCTGCAACAACACCAGAGAACATTCAAATGGTCTGATGCAAATGATGTGAAGGCTGCTGAACAGTCACAAGACTGGACTCTGCACTTGTCTGTCTTGTGCACCGCTGCTTTTCATCACAGCAAATCTTATCTGCCATCAAATAAAAGTAGTGCTGCTGCTGCTGCTGTATGAATGTGGGGTGTTTTGACGTGTGGGAGCGCTTTGTGGTCTCACAGGTGTGTTGATGAGACACAGGCAGTCTTTTCACAACCTCAGGGCGTTTTGTTAGTTTGTCTTCTAAAGGATTTTACCATATTCAGGAGCGGTTTGTTGTTGACAGGGCGATGCGACAGATATCGAAGTACGAGGCTCTTCTACAGCCCTCCACTCGCTCAAGAAAGCAGGCAGACAAAATTGTCGGTGGCATGCTGCTTTTTGATGGCTGCGATCGTCTGGAAGCAAGAGGAGATAGGATTAATGTATATTCCACCAGAGCAAGTGTTGTGCATTTACTGCAGAGTTCCTGATTTATTATAGACCTGGGAGATGCCCAGCACTTTGGTCATTGGCTACTGAACATTGTTCAAGGGCACTTTGACTGTGGCTGTTGAGGAACAGCAGTAAGTTTCTCATCTCCTTATGGGCCAGCACTTTGTCAGCCCAGCGGGGATTCAGACCACAGACCTTTAGGCTACTGTCTCATTTCTCTAATTGTCTGGGCTCAATAATATTCATGTGAAGTGTCCACTCAGCCAAATGGTTTTATTGTTAATTCAGTAAACACTACAAACAATAGTCATTGCTGTCAGGCAGAGGTGCTCTTTACAGCAGTTAGGCTGTAAATTTCCTATTAGGACTGAAACATTTCTCTCTGATTCACGAGACTAAAGTTAATGACGATCAGATTTTTTCACCCTTCATTTGAAACCATGCCTTTTCCTGGATTACTATCACACACTGCTCCCCCCACTGAACATGTAATAGTTATGTTCAGTTATCTGATAGTCATAGGGCCGTATTAGATTCTCATGGGGGATGAGGTTCAAAGCAAAAGTCTAAGACATGATTTGTTTCTTTATGTAAAACAAAAACAGCAATTATTCATACTACTACTAAAATAATATTACTTATTTGTTATTAGTTATATTAATGTCATCTGTACAAATTTTACCACAGCTGCTTCTGAGTATTATATCCTTTGCTCTTTACCAACTATCACTGGGAGTACAACAAGCTGACATTAGCTGGTTATTTATCAGACTATCTGCTTGTTTCGCCTGTTTGACCAGTTGAAGATTTAAAACAGCATCATCTTAATGAGAAGGATCTTCTTCTTTAGTTTCCACACCATGACTCTCTGTGTTTTTTGCAACCAGAAATTTTTCCAAACACCAGAGTTTGTCTTTCTTGTAAGCAAGGGAAAACTGTAGGGGCTGTCTTTTAGCCAGCTGACCAGCAGTCAGAAGCAACAAGTGGGGGAGGAGCAGAGTGGCTCCCATCACTCCTTCACTTTATCATCACATTAAACAGGACATTAAAGAGGACATTTTTTGGGTTTATAAGCTGCAACCTATTGAAACCTTGATGTGCCCTGATACCGGCAGGCACCCTGTGGTTGACATCTAAACTTTGCAAAGTAAATGACTGCATGGGTGTGATGTGTGAAAGGATACAGGCAGCATGGGGTGCTGAAATCAACCCGGTGCTGTTATGCCTCCAAGTCGCAAAGAGAGGCGGTGGCAGAGCCGTAACACTGAGAGGATCAGCTGGCTGTACTTCAAATCTACACCACAGCTTTGGTTCCAAGATGGTAACTTTTGAATGGCTGTATAAAGACAGCCATATTGCAGAACTGTTTATGAAAGATATTAGGTTGTGAGGTAACATTATGTCTTTTTGATTTTTACGCGCTGCTTCTCATTATGGCATTATGAATGTAGGGACAGGAAAACATTGGTCTACAACTTTCTTTGCAGTAGAATCCTTCATTTCTTTCTTTCATTTTACAACCTGTTCAGTCTCCGAACGGCTGGAGTACCGGTCAGGACCCATCAAGCTGAAAATCAACTCTGGCCAGCAGCCATCTTCTTAGTGTATCTCCACGTTTTCTGTTAATTGTGATTAAATTAGCTCTGAAGAGACTAGTTTATAAAACTACAGGATATTATTTCACCTGATTACAAATGAAGTGACCAAAAAATGCTCCAGAAACTTTAGGAACCGTCTAAGATGAGATTATAACGGGGTCAGTTTTAGTGTCTTCCTGTGGTGAGCTGCTTACTGTACATGATGAGGTTTAAGGAAGGGTTCTCAGTTAAGTCAGCTTCGTCTCATTCATAGACAATCGCTCTGACTCCTGTTGGTGTTTCTGCCCCGAACAAAAGGCAACCAAGGTCAATGGAAGTCATTTTGATGACAAGGCAGGAACTGCTAAATGCCGCTTTACAGCCGTTGCTCCCAGATAAAGGGGTGGAATGATGAGATGTGTAGATGAAAGATGAACTCCTCCTCTGCGGCCCCTGAAAGTTACAATAACCCGGGCTCATCTGTTGAGTGACACTTTTCCCACCAACCCCCTCATCTCCAGCTCACCACCCTTCTTCCTTCATGCTTCACCTTGGCCTTGGTGCAATGACAGGCCCTTCAATTATCCCCACCGATTGATCGCTGCTGATTGCAGTTGCTGTGAATTATTTAGACCTTGCTGAAATTGTCCACTAAATGGGAAGGAGGCCAGGAGAGCGAAATATTGCAGGTCAAAGAAATTATATGTTTGAGGCACCGGTGCCTTACAAGAAATACATCTGTGGAATCCAAAGCGTACTGGTCAGTGAAGGATTGCTACAGCATCTAGTACGTAGCGAGGTGACAGAGTTCTACATTTAGCGAAGATCGAAGAGATGTAGACCAAAGCGGCAGACCTTCTGGATGACATGAGAGGTCCTGACTTCTCCTGGCCAGGCAGCAGTGGTCACAGCAGAGGAGTGGAGTGGAACTGACTCCCTCTTGTCTCTTCCTGTCTCTCTCTGCTTGCCCTGCTGCTGTAGCTGAGCTGCTGCCCTGGGGTTGTAGAGGTGCAGTAGAAAGGTTTCTCTACCATCGTGCTGAGTGCCCAGTCAGAATACTGCAGTCAGAGCAAGGAAAGGTCCCATTTTTTGCCACAAGCATGCCAGTGTCACTGGCGGGAAAGAGTGGGCGGCTGTATTGGGAGCGAGGACAGACGCTTGCAGATAGGAAACCTGCCAAGCCTGGATTTGCATGTAATAGAAAATGTCTGCTTCTCACAGAGGGATGAGTGTTTTTATCATTTGTTGTTATCGTTTTGTTGAGACTCTCTAAGGAAGGAGTGATTAAATCTGTGCTAAGCTTTGAAGTAACTGACAATGGCTACTGCACCTTTTCTACAAAACTATTTCTGCTGCCTCCAAATGCATTATAGCAAAGGTTCCTGGTGTTTACCTAAGAAGCCTAAGGGCCGAAGGCCAGAAGAAAGGGTCATCGAGCTCAGAGGTTGAGGCCCACCGTTATCCAACTGGATCTTATTTTAACCAGGTTATGAAGCAGGGTTGCCGACGAGAAGCTGTGGGTAAGTGAAAATGCCACTCATTCCTGAGTCCCTGGCCTCATCAAGGTTAGTGGTTTGTCTCTGTAAGTTGAGGGATTGATGCATGAGCCTGTCTGGCGCTGAATTCAAAGTCCAAGGCTGTCACAGGCAGCAGCAGCTCACACCCCCCCACCCCAAAACCCCCTCCACACCCCTCCACCCTCTCTTTTCGCAGGCTATCACAAGGCCCTGTCCTTCACCAACTTCTTAGCAGTCTGTCCTTTTGGGAACCTTGAGCAGCCCAGGCAAGGACACGGCGTCTGGTGCAGTAAGCCTGTGGAGAGAGGGGGAGGCTTTATGTAACGTTCTGCTTTAAACATGGGTGTATGGCTTCCCTGACACGGAGCAGTGCAGTGCAGAGCGGCACAGCTCACAGTACATGTCCCCTTGGCCCACCCCTCCTAAACAAGGAAGGGGCAGAGAAATCCCTGCAACTTAATTATCTTTCTCTTTTAAAAGCTTTCTTTTTAAATTAAATTTTCCCAGGCAATTAACTAAAGAGGAGTTTTCAGAATTTATGAATGAATGATGGATATATTGCACAAGACGACAGGAGAGAGAGGAGATGGAAGAGAAGGAGAGGGCATGTATGGTACAGTAACTGCTTCAAGGCTCTTTCCTGGAATTTCTTTTCACTGTGAATACAGTGAAGTTTAGCTAAATCCAGAGATTGCTAAACTGAGAGCTGAGGTGTTTGGTGATTTCCAAGGAATGGGTGCTGGTCTTTTGACCCCTGCTCCATCTCTGATTCTAGCAGTTTTGGTCTTTTCATACCTGAAAAAGTAAGGGGAGCAGTCTGCCGCAGGATGTTTTGTACCAACCATGCGCCATTATATACTCACTTAAAGGAGCACTTCATACCTACTTTTACATCCAATGATTTAAAAGTAACTTGCAGTAATCTACTCATAATGTTCTGCATTGAACTGTTAAAAATTTGACTTGACTAAATATTTTCTACCAGCAGACTGTTAGTTTGGCTTGTTCAGAGATCATAATCATATATATTTACTAAAGCTAATGGCCAGATGGGAAACGGATGTAATATAAAATCGTGACAAAATAATATTGTATATAGTTAAAGTGGATGATGGACTGGTTTATTTATATGGGCGCAAAATAAAAGCAGGTTAAGACAAAATGAGATAGAAAGTGGCAAAGGGGCAAATTGACCTAGAGGCCCAAAGCACATTTAAGTTTCACATTGTGCCTTCATGTTCATTCATTACCATAACTTATGCTGCATCTGCAGTCTAGATCCTCAGTTTGCTTCATCTTGTGTTGTGTAACTTTTTGGCTTCTAGTGATGAGCTGAATGGTTGCCGGGCAACAGGAGTACCTGTGCAAATGGAAGTGACAAGACAAAGGTTTAGAGAAGAATGTTTCATTGAGGAATACCACAGAATTTCCTTGTTATTCATGTTATTCCAAGTGGATATTTGTCAATCATCAAACAAGATGTTCCATTAGAGAGGCAAAAAGACATTCATGTAATGATTCTCAAATTACAGATTGCCCTCTCAATCCATAGCAAATTGTCAGTGAACACCTAAATGGCTCATTGCACTTCTTCTGTAGAACGTGTGCAATGTGTCTAAATGGAAATATAAATGCCATTAAGGGCCGAGGTCATTTGGCATAACCTCAGTCTCCCTTCAAGTGCTCTTGGGAATTTCTGAAACACGCTGTTCCTTTTTACTGAAGCCCAAGCCTACTTGTAAATCTATTAGTGAGTTGGTGTTATTCACCACAGTTCTCCTTATAGGAAGTAAACAGCAGACTGTGCTTTAGAACTACAGCTTTCTCAGAACTGTTAGAAATCCCCCAGTTGTAGAGAGGAGCCATTTGAGAAGAGATGGAGAGCAATGGATGGATGACTGGAGGCAGCTGTATGACCTATTACTTAGGGAAAATGGAGTGGTGACCAGAAGATTGCTGGCTCATACTCTGCTCACCCTCTGCCCTTGAGCAAAGGCAATTAACCTGGATTCCTCCAGTAAATATTCAGCTGCAGAAATGAAAAGAGATGTGGAAGAGTGATAATCGTGTAAGTGACTTTGAATAAAAGTGTCTACTAAGCGGGAAGATTAATGCGACTAATAGAATCATAACTTGTTTTCAAGTTATCAAGGACCCAGGACTGCTGAACACGTAGAGTGAGTGGTTACCCCTCCTCCAGCTCCTCTCTGTTTGTGCACTCTTCCACATGCACGCATTTACAGACTTCTCTCTTTTCCTTTGGCATTAAGGCCTGACCTTGACCTGATTGCCGAGGCTTTTTAAGTAACTCTCCAGAAGAAGATCCAATCATGTGACACCATTCACCAAGCTTAACCCGCTATCCTCTCTCCTGACCTTGCATGTTTATGAGGATGAAGGGAGGGCAGGGGACGCTTGCCACAGGCCTATATGTAGCTGTAGGGGCTGTCATTCAGTTGGTAATCACTCCACGGTCAAACGGGGTTGAGGTCGTGCCAGATACATAACGCACGTCTCCGACTATCTAAGCTCCACCCTCAGCGTCCGCTACTCTCTGTCCCGCTTCGACTGTGGTGACAAACTGAGCAGGTTTAGTCATCCTCTCAGTTCTCAATCACTTAAACCAGCATATGTCATGGAAAGGTCATTCCTTGTGCACAGTGATTCATGTGTAGAGTGAGCTGGCTGCTTGGATTCCTGTTATTGCAGTTGCCTTCCCTCACTCAGACACTCTCTACAGCTGCCCTGCTGTTTCAACCTCTCTGGCTCGTTGTCTCACTTTAGAGCACCCTGCTGTCTCTGCCCCAGAGTATTTTTATGCTACTATGTTCACATCTCTGCCTCATGGATATGTTAACCATATGGCTGAGTATATCAAGACCCAAGCTAACTTTGTACAACTACTCTGATGAGTGTCACCCAAATAGCAGTTCTTCTGAACACTGTCAGTGACCTTTTTCAAAAATATTTTGCCCCCCGGAATTGGAAATGATTTCCAGGTTTTTAATTCAGTTGTGTTTTGTTTAAATTTTAAAGGAAAAAATTCTTTGAAAATAGACACAAAATACTACTTTTGTGAAAAATTTTTTCGGGAAAAACAAAAAACCACCAGTTTTTTAAGCCCTAGGTTTGTCATTTGGCTATCGCAAAAAAAGGGCCATAAAAGCTTTGCCAAAACTTTAAAAAGAAGGTGCGGAATTTTTGAGTTTATATTAAAGTTTGGAAAAAGAATCTTCAAAAACCCGATTTGCGGGGAGTAAATCTAGTGATAGAAAGGAGAGTGTCGGGGCCCCCGCATCTAGTGTTTTTCATAGTTTTTTTATGCAACCCTGAAAAAAACCTCCCTAAAAACCCCACCCCCGGGAAAATCTATTTATTTTTTATATCATCTTTATGTTTGTTTTGTGATTGTTACATTTTTGATTTTCTTTTTTGTAGAAATCAGAACTTTGTGGCCAACTTCCAATCTATGTTTTTTGTAAAGAATTGACCTGCCTAAACCAATTTTAGTTGTTTCCAATTGTTATAAGAGGAGATAATAGAGTTGAACTAATGTTTTTCTACTCAGTAATTAGTTTTACTTGTAACACTGAGTTCACAGTTCTGTATGAGAGAGCAGTCACATTTCCAAACCCAGCGTGTTCCATGGCACTTTTTTCAGCCTTCCTGTTATCCACTGAAAGTCTTGCTCTCTCTTGCCCTCTCCCAGCCTTAATGAAGTGTCTCGATATGCTGTAATAAATATATTTTCCTTTTAAATAGCCTCTGACTAGATCACAAACTCCTCACTGACTCTAAAAGTAGCTAACGTTGAGACTTTTTCCCACAGTAACAACGTCCGCACTGAACAGCCCTGCTGTTACTGTGACCTAGTAGCGCTTAGTGTAGTTTGTTCATTGATTGGAAAAAAAACAACAGTTTTTTAGTTTGCAAGTGGCAGTTAAGCTGAAACTGGGATGATTCCGGTCACCCGCAGATTTCTTGGTGCACCTCTGCTCCTTTTCCCCACTCATTGAGATGGTGTCAGGGCAGCACATGGTTTACAATGTAGCCTTTTTTACCTCCACTGATCAGGTCATGTTGGTCGTACAGTTTCATTGGTAGTAGAATGGTTAATGTTAAAGACAAACCTATATGAGCAAAGGTGAATATATGGACAAAACTGAAATGATTAACTTTTTATGTCGTTCCTGGGTTTTTTATGATCCTTGACTGAAGTGTGGATATTCTAGTCATCTAGTCATAAAGTATCAAATCAAGCGACAGCATTGGATCAAGCTTCTGTAAATTCTGTTGATGAAAAAGGCAAATTAGGATGCCTAATTTAAGCATTTAAGCTGAATTGTGAGGTTCCAAATCACATTAGCATTTTCCTTCTGCTGTTAAAAAGTAAAGTAATAACATGTTCATAAGTCATCTAGTTCTATATGATTTAGTGACGACACCTTTTTAAAACTTTGGTTTTCAGAAGCATTTTCCAAAATGTTCTTTTTTTCAGAAGGGCCATCCCATCTGCTCCTTTCTTGTCTTAGCCAGCTGGATGCTTGGGATTGTTGACCCACTGCAGATCGGGCTTTACACCTCTTCCCATGTGAGGCAGGAGGTTTTGAAATCAAAACCCAGTTGCTGTCTGCTCAATATAACTAGGTGCTACACACACAAAAGCAATCAGTAACTGGTTTAAACTGGTTGATTATTTTTTTCCAGACTCATCCAGCCAGAGGCCCCCTCTTTTGTGCAACTGCACCGTGTTCAATAAAAAGCTTCACAGGTTACTAAGTCGTTTGTCATTTTCTTTGGTAAAGCTTGTGTAATTTGTATGATTTTTGTTGTTTTGTTCAGTGAGATCACACCAAAGGTTATCATGGAGAAGTTAGGTGCTTGTATAACCATGTTTACAAGTGTAGCATTGGCACTGGAGCCAGACAAATGGGCTTTATCCAGGGCCTCTTTCTGTCTAAGCCTCCTTCCCTTCCATTCAGCATTGACCTTGGTACTTATGAAGAGGCAGGGCTTGACCTACATCCACCCCCTTAACTGGAACTATCACCACCAACCCCCGCAGAAAAAAGCACTTTCATTCTCCTCCATCTAACAGCCGCTTTGTTCTTCCTCAGATTTGTTGATTTAAACGAAAGTCGAAAAGAAAGTGTAGCACAAGCAGTTTTAATGCATACATGGCTACATGGGAAAGTGGAACAGAGGACTTGAGGCACCAGCATGTGTGTGTGCACTGGGTCACCGTTAGCAGGCAGGGGCTTAGCACTGAGCTGGTGAGAGTGTAGAGGCAGGTCAACCCGCGTCTGCTTTTTAAAGTGTCAAACTGGGGCCAATGCTGAGGAGTAACCCTGAAAATGCATGGCGCTGATGTGGGGCGCTAGCATGCAGCCATGTATGTTATTACAGCTAATTGATTTTACTGCACTAATACATAAAACAGGGGAGAGACTACACGAGAGAGAGTATTAACAGCCATTGTAGGTGATTATCAGTCATGGAAATGTGAGAATCAAATAAATATTTTGGGGAATGAATGAACCAGGGATGTGAAGGTTAACTGATCTGTACTGCTTCACAGATACGCCGTGATAGAATGAAGCTTCTGGATAAAATCTTCATCTATCATTATTTATTATTCAAATTAAAACTGTTCAGGAGAAAATGATCTTTATGAATGAAATTGTGTAGGTCTTTGCTTCTGCAGCCATTCCTATTGTGGAGCAGTGTCATTTTTCTCAGTAGCGCCTCTGACTGTTTGGGAAGAAAACTTTAGCGAGTGTGCCAAAATCAACAGGAAACAGTTTTCAGAACCTCATGGGTCCAGCACAGCTTAATTCAGTCTGATGATGTGCATCCACTACACCTTCTAGTATATATTTTATAAGACTAGGTTTGGCCCCCTGTAAATTACACTCAACTTATATATTTTTTTAAAAACCGTTTTGGAAAAGCTAACTTTGTATTGTTTATAGTCTAGAAAGTACATTTTTCTGCTTATTGCTGACTTGCTGAGAGGTTGAAGAGCATAGCTGTAGCCTTCTTGTAAAAGATAGTTGGTTTTAATGTCACAGTTGAAAGGTGAATAAAAATCGTATGAACTCTGTTTTCACTGCTCATGTGCCTTCTTGTATTGGATCTTTGGCAGTAGTATCCTAGTCAGAGCCGGAGAACATCCTGTGGCCTGAAGTCTGTCCCAGGAGTTGGATACTTCTTGCCTGACCTTTTTTTTAGACATCTTAACCTAATTTTTGTTTTTAGTTTTACAACGGAAGACAGTAAGGCCTAATTTGTACCTTCTAGTTTACTCCACTGTTCCCTCTCTTTATGTCTTCATGCCCATCAGAGTATGCCAGGGTCTCTGCGTGCAGCCCAGATTTTGTGACCGCGTAGGCAGTACACTCTGGCGGGGACAATAATAGTCCGAGTGTGGGGCCAAACCACAACAAAAACGACAGGTTGGATCATTTTTAGAAGGGGAAATAACTACAAAGCATGTTTTAAAGACATACAATGGGGAGAAATCTATAGTAGGTATTCTCTCTGGAACAATAAAGATACAAAACCATTGATATTTTGCTGAGAAATCATTTAATTCTTTCTTTTTGGTTACTGTCTTCTTCTCTTCTTAATAGACAGCTTAGAAACCAGTGCATTATCGCCACCTTAAAGGTTGTAGGTAACACTGTATGTCTCTTAGTCAAATGCAGTAGTTCAGCTGAGCTACAGCCCGTGTTTAATAGAAGGGTGTGTTTGTCTGCTGGTACGTAGCGGCTGACATACACAGACAGAGATACGCACGTGACTGTGGTTCAGTTCGTAGAGTAGTCGTCTTTCAATCGGATGGCTGTAGGTTCCTCCTGCCACGTTTCATTGTGCCCCTGGGCCAGGCACCTAACCCCAAGTTGCCTACAGATCTGTGTATCGGTGTATGAATGTGTGTGTTTGTGAGTGCGATTGGGTGAATATAGCTCTGTTATGAAGTGCTTTGAGCGATCAGTATGACTGAAAAGCACTGTATAAAGTCAGTCCATTTACCGTTAATAACAAGCCCTGAAGACATGTTTGGCACTACTTTTGCTGGCAAGTCATGGTTTTCACAATCAGAAAGGTTTTCGAACATGTTTGGAACATGGGGTTTCCCCTCATCTGGCCAATATACCTGCTTTGACAGCTTAGGTACGGAGAACACCCTGCAATGTTTGTGGCATCGCATTAAAAGGAGCTTAATCCTAAGGAACAGTCTGATGGAAATTTTAAGAAGTTCTGAACTTGTGACTGAAAAAAAAAGAAAAAACATGGTCTTTCTCGGACAATGCCTGCATGTTGCTGGCACCAGGGAGCTGTTGGTTTTAGAAGAACTGAGATGAACTCTGTAATGCAGAATAGGCAGGGTAACCTTGAAGCCTAAAGAAAAGCTCACAAAACTTAAGAAGAATTGTTGAATTAGTCTGTAACCGTAAAAGGTTTTCAGAAGATTATAATTAAATGTCTGTCTGAGTCCTACATGTAAAGCTTTTGAGTGGAACTTAACAAAAGGTTGCTAAGCAACAGCAAAGCACCATTGATGAGCGATGATTTTTGGCAGGTGAATTAATATTAAGGTGTGCCTTGATTAGGCGTTTTACACAATCTTCAGAGAGATATTCAGCTGATGCAGATGGCCCGGCAGAACAGACTCCTTTCTGAATGAATGAAACAGTCTGCGGTTGTCAGAGGGGCGTGATGTGGTGAAGGGACGGGGCGAGTGCAAAAACAGAGGTAAATGAGAGAGAGCACGCCTCGAAGAAGGAAGTGGTTGCATGAGAGCACTGTGCGTGTGATCTCATATATATCATGTGCTGTCCTGACCGTCATGGACGAATTTAAAGGGGCCAGTGTCATGCTACCAGGCATTACTGCAGCTCATGGCTCACTTAGCCCTGGAACACCTCTCTTAGCCAGGAGAGGCTCGTCATTTTTCAAGTTGGATGACATGTCATACCTAAGCTGGTGTTAAATGACGTGGGTGTGTGTGTTTGTGTGTGTGTGTATGCGCTTGTGTTTTAAAAGAGCAAAGGATCTCATTTAGGCCTCTGAGTGAGACATGGGATAATGACCATGTAGAGGATGAGAGATAGAAACCAGGAGGTAGACTCGGCAGATGATGCTAAACCTCAGGAGCAGTGGTTGCATCAAGACGTGGGAGGGTTCTGGCCAAAAATACACCAGGTCAGCTAATGAGGGTTCCTTTAATCCAAAGACTGGAGTGCATCACCAGAACACAGGGATCAATCACAGAGGAGTACATGTGTCTGTCTTTTTTTAAACTTCTTTTTTTCCTTTGCCCCCCGACACCCTTTTTACTGTCTCCCTCGATCATGCTCTGCAGAGCTCTTTGCACGATCTTAGGGAGGGGATAAAGGGAAAAAAAGAAAGCAAGTAGAAAAGTGGGTCAGGGCGACCTATTTTTTTTCCCACAGTTCACGGAGGCAGAGGGTGGCGGTGTTATCGTCAGTTAGACGAAGAGCGGGGCCTGATGGGGAGGCAGGGCCTTGTCGTGAGACGCAGCCACTCAGAACTGGGTCAGCGGCAGAGGCTACGTCTTGTAAACGGCTTGTCATACCGAGGGAGAAAAGCTGCAAATGAACCATAGATTATACGCCCCAAGCTGAGCACCGAGGTCTCTCCTCTCTCTGCAGCCTCGCACTTCAAAAAGAAAAAAAAAAACCGGTTCATACTATAAGGCTTACAGTGGAGCAGATTCTCTAAAGCACTGCCACTTCCTTTAAGGTCCTCCCTCCCCTCTCTCAGTCTCCAGTAATAGCGTTTGATTACTGCAGTCAGCCCTGACAAGCTCAAACCCCAAGCCACACATAGTTTTAAGTAAAGATTCTTTTCACATTTGTCCTTTTTTGTTATACCGGTGGCTGTTTTCTAAATATATCCAGCTTTCTCCCAGATTTGCCTGGCTTTATTTAGGTCAGTTTATTTACTGGAACAAGTTCAGCCAGGTTTACAAGTGAGCCATATATACTTGCTTATTCAGCTGTAATGACCCCTTTTTACGCTATCTGTGTCAGGACCTGGGATGTGAATTGAAAATTGGCTTAAGTCTGGATTTATTTTGCTTCTAACAAGAATCATGTTATAAAGCTTAACATTTATGCTCCAATATGTGGGAAATGCATGGAACAGAAGTACAGAGGGTACAATGTTATTACAAATCTGCTGAACATTCCTGTTATATTGTTTCCTAAAGTATCAGAGTGATTGGAGGGTTTTCTGGTTGTATGGAGCATAGAGATATGCAGCGCCCCCCCCTCCCCCACCTGTTGCTACACACTCCCTGTCACCTGCCTGAAAGAAGGCTACCCCAGTTTTTTCCTAGCTTACAACAAAAATATGTTTGGTCGTGGTGTAGAACCTAAACCATCACTGTTGTGAAGGTAAAGCTGTTTTAAACCTACAGTTAGCAAACTACAAGCAGCATTGCCTGTTAGGCGGGCTTCAACCAGCTTGTATCAGATTGTTTTACCCTATGAAGAGATCGGCAGATCACATCTGAGCTCAGTGGCCACTTCCGTCTGAGAACATCCTGTTTGTAGCCTCGCCATGGCCAAGCACCGTTGGGTGTCATGATGTCAAACTGCAAACAACATGATGAGGAGGACTGTTTAAAATAGCAATTCTGATTGAAGCAGGAAATCTATTCGTCAATTCATGGATCAAACACCTGTTGTGAGTTAAGCCCCTTGATAGAGAACAGCAAGTGCATGTGCAAAAAGTACTGAAACATTAAACAGCTGGACATGTGCAGACGTTTTGAGAAGTTTAGAGAACGTCACCTTAAGTTCAGCTGTAAAGGTTATAGGGCATTTTTGATTCATCCTGGAATTTCATTCGAATGCTGAATAACCCTAACCTTTTGTGAGTTGTGTGTTTATATTTAAAATGTCTACTTGGAGAGAAAAGTGAAGCTGAATAAAGCTGATTCCTCTTGTGATAAATACATATTACAGATATCACTTATAGCTATAATAATAATAATAATACATTTTGAGCAGCACTAGGAATTAGTGGCACCTTTTGTATTTTAAGGAAAGGTAACTGGATCATGTTAGACATTTTTGTTTTCCACTCCCACTGGGCCAACGACCCGATTTAAACATGGGTCAATGTTAAGTCTATACGTAACCCTGAATGAACCAGTTTCATCCTATGTTAATATTGTTTATTTTTGTTAGTTTCTTAGTTTGAGAACTAAAAACTTGAGAAAACGGTGGTAATGATGAAGACATTAACATTTGTTCTGTAATGGTAGATGAAAACTTCACGCATTTTTACTGTATCTAAAGTCCTGTTAATAGTTCAGCTTGTAAACTAAGTATTTCTGTAGCACTTTTACAGGCTGTGCCACTGACAGCAAGATGTGTTCTTGAGTGGATGGTTAGTTTGTTTTCATTGAAGAGAAATGTCCGTTGTTCTACCAGAACTGGTGCGGTCTCATACAGCGGCGTTACCTCTGTGACTGAGTTGCTTGCGCTGACGAAATATCTCAGATTAGGAAGGAGTTTTATTTGTACTATGGGTTAAAAGAAAAGTCATTTTTATTGCATTGACAATAAAACTATTACTCGTACACACACTGTGTAGCTCATAGTAAAGATGATGTAATTGAGGGTTTCTGAGTTCAAGCCCTGCTCCAGCTTTACCTTCTTATAGCAGGTCTACATTTAGACGTCTAAGGATCTTAAACATGTCCAAAAACGTTCACGTTTAGACCACATATACAGTTGGATTCAATAAATCAGAATATGCATTCCTATGAGTCTCATTGGTCAGATACCTTTTGTTTTCATTGGCTGTAAGTGGAAAATCATCATAATTAACACACATAAAGGCTTTAGAACATCAGTCTGTGTGGAATTAATATAAGAAATATTTTTCACTTAGTGAATTGAGTAACTGAAAAAAATGAACTTTTCAGTAATTGTCTAACTTGAATATGACTGTAAACCAGTGGCAGATGCTGGTCTTTCAAGGAGGGGAAGCTCAATTTCAAGATCGCTGATTCGCTCATTTTGCTGTCAGTCAAAAAGGGATTCAGCCTCAGACAGATCATCCAATCATCATGCAGAAGCTGAGCGTCCGGGCCAGCCGAGGCCAGCCCACTGCCCCATAGACCCCCAGAGACGCTGAGCGTCTGATGGGCGGGACAAAGCCCAGCATTTATCCAATGACTCGCCTCGTTTCGCTGCAGCCGAGGCTGCTCCATAGACCCCCAGAGACGTATGAGCGTCTGATGGGCGGGACAAAGCCTAGCATTTATCCAATGACTCGTTTCGCTGCAGCCGAGGCTGCTCCATAGACCCCCAGAGACGCTGAGCGTCCGATGGGCGGGACAAAGCCCAGCATTTATCCAATGACTCGTTTCGCTGCAGCCGAGGCTGCTCCATAGACCCCCAGAGACGTATGAGCGTCTGATGGGCGCGACATTTTTGCTTCGCTATTGAACTCACTGTTTAAAGCACTGTGAAGCTGCGGGAATGAGTGAGAGGAAAGCCACGTCGTTACCAGTGATAAGAAGCTGATTCAGAACAAAAGTTGAGCTCGTTGTAGCGCATATTTAGTCAATGACATGTACACACAACAGTATATATTTGATCGCTTATTTTTTGACGTTTTAGGGGAAGCTGAGCTTGCCTTGCAGTCTTAGAGCAATCACCACTGCTGCATACCAAGTTTAACCTAGAAGCCTAGACCATAGTTGAGATGTATTTCACTGGGTAAGGACCGCAATCACAACAAGACGAAATTAGTTTGTACTTTCTGTTATTTCTGTATGATTTATAGACATGATTTCTCCTTTAAAATGATTATTGATTGTGTGGGATATTTAAATAAACTTGTATCGGTAAAACTGCTCATTCTACACGTCAACTAACTGCAGTCACAATATCCTAGTTCAAATTAGGGTTAAATACCTCAACATTGAATCCTGTGGAAATCTGGTCTACCTGTGGCCTCAACAGTAAAACCAGTCGACAATAAGATCATGTTATGATTTTTGTTGTTATGTAAATGCCATAATATGATACTGTGGTATTTTACCCTGAGGTCATCCTGCTGTGAGAATCCTGTACCTGCCCATGATGCCTAGTATGGAACATGCTTTACAGATTCTGCTCAGGTAGATTTTTCCTGTTAAAAGCTGTTAAGTGGCAGGTAAAGAAGAGTCTTAAATCACTGGAGTTTTAATATTGGCTGCACAGGCGGCGCCGCTTGCTGCTTTGTACCCTTTGTGTCTCAGACAGACAAAGCGGGATAAACACTGGGTTTGATCTCCTCCTCACAAATAATTGCTATAGCTGTTATATTGAGCTAAGACCTTTAGAACTGAAAATCGCAGGCTTATTCAGGCGTTGGGCTCTACTTATGGAGCAATGCAATTTTCAGGCTGCAGAGCTCACTCATATTTCACTATGTGGAACAAATCTGCCTGTAATGAATCTCTCAGGACACTGTGGTGCTTCCACAAACGTCTCTGTGTTGTTTTTTTTCCCTTTTGGCTCTTCTGTAAGGGAGCTCTACAGTGGGCCCTTTTAATATTTTAGCACATCTCCCTGATCTGAAAAGTAGATCTCCGTCTTTTGATGGGAGCAAACAAGCATGTGCCAATTAAGCGTTTGTGCCATTTCTGTTTTTCCTATATTAGTCTCAGCTGATGCTAATCACATTGGTTTCGCTCTGTTTAAAAACAGCCTTATTAGCTGAGGTGTCGCACTAACAAACAAGGCTTGATATCCTGAGGTGAGGCCAAACGTGGCGGGGGGATTGGATTAGTGGCAACAGCCCGTGTTGGTCCGCATGTCCTGCTTTCCTGTGTGCCACGGTGCTGGCGGGCAGCAGACCTGTCTAATGTTATTCTTAGCCCCAGATCTTCATGTCTCTGTGCCAAAGCCCCTTAACGCTAATTGCAGAGACTGCTCGTGGCTCGTGTCGATCATCAGCAGCCTCCTAGGAGGAGTGCATGCATGCCGCGGCCTGTCTCTCAACATTTGTGCGCATGAAGGTGAGACGGGCTGAGATGAAAACCAGTCAGAACCAGAACTCGGCAACTCTAGCCAGTTTTGTCTTGTGTTTTTTTTCCCCTTTCATGTGTTTCTGTGATTGGGAGCCACCACTGTGCCTTTAGCAGATGGTCTTCAGCAGGCCTGCTCATGACATGTGATAACATTAGTTATTAAAGGTCAGGCTCAAAGACAACCAGTAGGTTGGTTTAAGAAGGCAGGCAGGAGTTTCATGAACTCAAACCCTCTACGCTGAAGAATTAGTTTAAAAACAAGTATAAAAACTGCACCAACTGGGCTTTTCTGGCCAATTCTGGTTGTCTTGCAGGTCTGATCTGCTGATTGAGATTTTTGGTAGATTCTGATTTGCTATAAGTAGGGATGTCCTCATCAATGCAGTAAGATGCAGTGATCAGTGGTGTTCTTTGTGGGCAACTCCTGCGACTCATAAAAGAGAAAACGTTCTTCATGATCTTTGATAGAGGTAACAGTTTTGAATCCGACAGAAAATGAAGGATTTGCTAGATTATGCCAATTTTTATGCATCGATGCATATGATCCTAAATGTTATCACATAGAGCTCATCAAAGTACAGGCTTTTGTTTGATCTGTTTAGTGAATGAAAATGATGGCAGGGGTTAGTTTTATTTCATCTTCTGAAAGAATCCGATTTTTTGGAAGATTCCGAACTCTGGCTGATTGGTTGATCATTCCTGTACACCATTTTCCTGACAGACACAGCTAATATTAGCATTCATTAGCCTGAGGATTAAGAAGCTCAGTTTTCTAGCAAGTTTGACTTTAGTATTAGCGGTGCTGCTAAATCAGCCAAAGCTGGACCCAAACTAAGGTTCTTGCTTCAACACAGGAACCTCTGACATTTCTTCACTTTTAAATGCACATCATATACACACAACAAATAATGGTTAATCGTAAATTGTAATAAAATGTTTTAGTCTTATTTGTTACCAAAATAAAGTAGCTAAACCATTATTAAATATAATATTTACAAACTACTATGCTTGAGCATAAAGCAAATTATTTTAAGGGACATATTTAATATCCTCCAAAATCCCTTTTTCTTATGTAAATGGCCATCTGTGCACACGTTCTAATGTATGAATTTCAGGCTTAATTTTGAGCACGTTGCTTCAAGCAGGGCAGTGTAAATATTGACTGTATTAGCTGAACTTTGGTTGCCTGCGTCTCAGTTGCAGGGAGGGTGTCCGAGTGTTTGCCTGCCAATAAAACCCCTCTTTGTGCTTTCACGCTGAATTGCACTCCTCTCTCAGGCAGAAAGCTGACTTTGATAGTGCAGAGTGAAGTCAGAGACTTTGGACTATGGATCCCAGTGTTTACTTTGGAAAGTCTGAGGTCTTCAGTGGGACCCAGCAGATCATCATCAACCTGTCAAAACAAACTCTCCCAAATCACCGCCCCTTCTCTAGATAGGAGAGTCTTGATTGGCTGCTGAGCTTGGTGTTCATCCTCAGTATGGAGGTTTGGGTGTTTGTTTGGAAGCTGCAGCAGGTCATCGTGTGCCAGTGACTCGGAACAGAGCAGGAGGAAAACAGTCTGGAATTTCTCCGTTTGCAGACAACACTTATGTTGTGGAGGGAGGGCCTTCTCATCGTGCAGGTGTATTCTCTAAAGCAGACCACCCCATCCTGCCCCCCTCTCTAGAATCCCCTTCCCTGAAATGGCACCCAGCTTGTGCGTGAGGGAGGAGGAGGAGGTTAAAAATAAATCCACACGCTCCAGTCAGACATTTTGAAATTCTGTTTCTATCTCGGACTGATAGGGAGGTTAAAGATACAGCATCCTGATAAATCCCTCTCCACCGGGGAGAACAGATAACGAGTGGCACAGATTGAATCAAAGAGTGGTTGAGAAAGAGGGAGGCTAGGTGGGAAAGGGGTAAGGAGATTGGGCAGGGAGGAGAGAAGAGATGTCTATCGGGCTGTGTGAGAGGTTTTTCTCCCCCTCAATTTTTTTGTCTTGCAGATCCAGTTCAAGGGCGCCTGCAGGCGAGGCAGCTCTCGCTCTTTCCGTGCCAACGCTGTCGCTCAAGGTCATATGAGCCAGTCCTCTGACATTAAAGAGGAACAGGAAAAGGGGAACGGGGAGGGGGGCACAAGCCAGCCGCCACAAACACACACACACACTCGAATGCCAATTGAGTTGTTAGGATAAAAGTCGCCTTTAACTCCTTAGTCTTTCCTGTGACACTCCTGTATCTGTCTGGGTCAATGGTGGATTTTGTCAGGCCAAGAGCCTTTAAAGGGCAGTAATGAGCGTGTCTTATTCTCTGTGCACCAAGCCAAGAGATGCTCGGGTAACTGCTTTGTAGTTGCCTGCCACACATCCAGCCAATCCTTGTGTGAGACTTAGAGGGAGGGGGGCAAATAGATGGAAGAGAACAGAGTCAAATTGATAAACCTCAAGGGAGGGTGGGAGAGAAAAAGAGAAAAGGTCTTCAACTTATTTAAAGGGACAGCGATCCAGTGGAAAGTGTTCTTTCAGCTAGGTGAGGTTATGATCCAGTGAAATTTGCAATCAGGCTTCGGCTGCAGAGAGCGCACTCTGCTGCACAGCCTAAATGTGTGCACCAGCAGGTGGTTTCAGATGGAAAGTGGGGCTCTGGTTTCACATCCAGGTGTTTGGTGTTTTTAACTCGTGCTCTCACTTTAAGGCACATCGTTTCCTAGTTGCAGCTTGGCTCCTGTAGTGTGACTATAAACATGTTTGGTGCAGTTACCCAGCATCTGAATAATGTCTTACCCACAAAGCTCCATCCACCCAGGCCCTTTTCCACTACAGAGAACGACACAGCTCAGAACTGCTGGGTCCAGGCTTCTGGACCACAGAGGACCAGCAGTTCCATTCATTTTGGCGTTTGACCATTGTTTTTGTTAGAAATGGAGGAATTACTAGTTGTTTTTTTCTAAGAATCCCTGAACCAAACTTTGTTTTGAATTGTCACTTAATAATACCAGCCAAATATAAAACAGAAATCAGTGGTTTGAGTCCCGTCTTCTCCACATGTGACCAACTCTGTTTTCAGGTATTATCCATACGCCCATGCCTCTCCCTGCCCTTTGGCACCTTATTTAAGCGGCAGTTGTATTACTGTGAAATGTGATAGTCCTTCAGAAAGCCTTTGTGCTGTCAGGCGTTGGCATTCCTTGTATGTAAACAGACAGGACGACAGCATGCCCATATACATTATGTCATGTAAACACTTATCAGTCCTGCAGCAGACATCCACAGTAGTTTGAGGAAAAGAGGCAACTGCAAAGCAAAGAAAAAGCATAAATTCATTTGCGGTGATAATTTGCATTGATGCAAAATGTGTTCTACCAACACATTTAAGAGTAAACATTACAAAGATTTTTGTGCCAGTAAAAATATTGGAGTAATGGAGAAATTTCTCTTACAGTTGGCTTGTAACCACAGCTAATAGCCCTTCATTCCCTTTACCCTCGTCATCATCTGAGGTTAGGAGAGGCTTTATGGAGCCCAGCGGGCCTGAGCCTTATCAGTCCGAGCCGCTGGCTCAAGGCGCTGACTCGGCGATGCCTGAAGCCGGCGCTGCCGAGGCAGCGGAGGAGCGATTCTAACTCCTGACTCGCTACGTGGACATGTCTGAGTGAGACGGTTTTACACCCAAACTCGGGGGCTGTGACCTAAGCATGTACCATGCTGTACCGTTTCAACCAATAGGAAAATTCAACTGCAGTAGCCACGGTTCAACCCAAAGACAGCAGCACTGAGATGCTTATAGGACAAATATTGCAGAATTAAACAAGTGTACATGAAATTTAAAAAATAGCACAGTCACATAAAGATAGTATCCTTAAGGCCCAGTTTATACAGTTTATCTGCAAAAATAAGTTGATTTGGGGTTTAGTTCCTCTTTAACAAGATCCTCTACACTTCCCCTTCTTAATCTACACATTGAAAATGAATGCATTCATATTTTACAATAAGAAACACATAATTATTGTTTTTGTGGAGAAATGAAGCTTTTTGAGATCTTGAACACTGTTCTAAAAGTATAGAAGGTTGAGGTGCAGAGTTAGCCAGAGGGCTTTGTGTTGTAAATAGTCCAAATGACCAAAACATCAGTAGAAAGGAGGATCTACAGGACAGTTCTTAAGCCCATCCTATTTTTTGTTCACACTCTGGTCATGTGTTTTTATTGGTCAGTCAGGTATCAGCTTACACTGAGCAGCAGTGGTGTCCTGTCTGACAGCAGCACACAGCTGTACACATCAGGGTTGGCCTACAGCCTCAGGACCTGAGTTACAGTCCTTGTTAGTGCCAGTATGGTGGGAGCTGAACTGTAAAAGTCTTCTCTGTAATGTCTTACCCTCCTTTGGCAGGAAGACTGTAAAGCCTGCGAGTATCCTACAGAGCTTTTTATTTTGGCCTTGACGGTACGTCATGCCCCTGTAGCACAGCAGCTTTTATCATTCACTGTGGCCAATTAGAAAAAAACTACTTAATCTGTTGTTTTCCACCAGCATAGTGGGGGTGTAAAAGAAGTTGAAGGTAAATGTGATGAAAGATTCATTTTTTGGGGGGACATAGATAAGGCTGTGTTTTTTTTGGAGCTGAACTAATAGCTGTACTATCATCTACATTTCCTTGTAGATTCATTGTTTGAGTCCACAAAGTCCGTCTCCCAGGCTGCTAATGGAGCTGCTTCAGGCTATGCATCAATATGACATCCCAGATTACAATCTTCAGAGTTTGGGAGCACTTTAGGTACTTTCAGTGCTGGGAGAACAGAGCGAGAACTGGCCGAAAAAGCACTGAGTCATTATAATAACAATTGTGGAAATGGGTGGATCCGTGCAATGATACAGCCTGACAGAAATGACTTAAGTATACCCATGGGGACTTGTAGTGAGGCTGTGGGTATTCATAGGGATTACGCTGTGACTGTAATACTGAACCATAGCATCTTTTCTTTCACATGATACCACAGTATTATTACAATGATCTAAAGTTCAGAACTATTGAGCTTTTGAGAAGTTTGGAAATGCAGCTGATTTCAGGTCATCCAGAGCGCCTCTGAGTGCAAAAAAAGCATGAGAAGCTCCTAATACCCCCGATTCATCATAAAGTTATTATTACAGATGTTCCTTTCAGATTTGTTTTTTGTCTCAGATACCGTTCCTTCATTTTAGAAAAGGCATCTGTCTACCAAGTCCCATTACTTCACCAAGCTAAATGCTATGTATATGTAGTAAAATAACACACTAGAGTTTGGCAATACTACGTAGTCTGCGTTAGTATTGGGGTTGTTGAGGACCTAACTCACTCACCAATGATGTTCCTGAAATGTTTCCGTTTTTCTTGATAGCAACAGATTCTCTGTCCCAGCCAGAGCCCTAATCTGCTGCTCCACCACGGGGTTAAAAAAGGCTTTAACATTCTGCACCTGAAACATGCTTTGTCATCTGCTTCACAGTTTTTGTTTTTTTTTACTTAATTTTTATTTTTGTGAACAATAAACGGTGGCATGTTTTCATGGTTGCATTCTTTTTTGTTTACAGCTGTATAGATCCCACGTTGTGAGTTGACAAATGGAGACAAGACAAGATAAATAAAAATAAAATACAAAATGAAGGTGAAATAATAACAAAGGAAAAAAATATTAATAGAAAACTCCTTTATGTCAGTCTCCCATTTCTGCTTTGTGTTTATGGAGTCATGTATATTCATAGATAAACCATATAGTTTACTGATTATTTTATAATTCCCTTTTCTCCTTTGTATATCCAGAAAGACTTTTTCCACAGGCATACGCCCATGAAATTTAGTCCAGTCCTTGTGTGTCGTCAGGTATCTTTTAAATTGCAAATATCTATAGAAGTCTGTCTTAGGGAGACCTAATTTAGACCTAATTTCCCATCTGCTCAAATATTTTAAAATTCCGCTCTGTAATTAATTGGTGTATATGAAATAGTCCATAATTAGACCAGATCCTAAAGCCATCCTGTATCTAACTTGACACACACATCTACAGTCTTGAACAAACCTCGGTTTCGCTCTTGCCACTAATGTTTTTATCGGGAACAGTTGGTTGAAGTGCTTGGCTAATGTTAGCATGTTTGTTCCCTGTTTTGGCAGGACTTTTGTATAATGTGGTTTTAGTTGCAGTTCATTGTGTGCAGAGCAAATATTTTGAACATCATAAAATTGAATGAATAATGTTTCAGCTGCTTTCTGTGCCCCTTCTCCCAGACGAATGGGGGTAGCAGGGAGCAGGTCACATGATACCACTGCATCAGTCTCTTTGAATGTGATCATTGGAAAAGATGAAAAACATTAATAAACATTAATGAAAAATTAGATATGTTAAATCAACAAAATAATGTGATGGCTTATTATACCGTTCTACAATCTGTGAACTTGAAGTTACGGTGAGTTTTAAAAATTGGCCACAGAAGAATAAAATCTTGATCAAACCTTTTTCGTTATTTTAAAAAAGTATTACATTTGTTTTTTAACCATTATTCTTTTTTAAAGAGGCCTTTCATCAGATGTTAATTCAAATCTGCTTGTCTAAGTACTGAATAAATACTTTGAACGGAGTTTGATGTGTTTTGACACATCCTTCTCTTTATAGTAATACATTGGCAGCAGAGAAATGCTTTGTTGTTGAGGACCTGTTTATGTTTATCTCTAGACCTTCTTCCAAACTAGTTTAGCAAAAGCACCAAAATGATGAGCGTTCTAATTAAGCCGCCTCAGCATAAGTTGGCCACTGGAGCCGTCCACGTCCGACGTCGATGCTCATATAATAATGGCGGCATCACCAAATATGCTGTATAACGTAGCACTTACCCCTAATAGTCAACAGTGAAGTGGACTTCAGCGTGTCACAGCATGACGACAAAAGGCATATTAAGTCAGCCTTGAAACATTATTTTCTACACATAATTACATTTCAGAATAATCTTTTGTTTGCTCTCTTCAAAGTCGAGGCAATGTTCTGTAGGATAAAAATATATATCTAAACAATTAAAACTCTGCTTTCATATGTGATGTGAAGAAATGTGATCGATTAATTATCCCAGGATGAGCATTTCAATTATAGGCTCTAATTCATAAATAATACTTCACGACCTTCAATGCAATGAAGTAATCTCTTTTCAGCTACAGTTGAAAGTTCGATCAAGGTCTGGTTGTATAAAAGCAAGCAGAAAACTGTGTTCTTCTTTCACAGTTCTAATGATCCTGCTGAATGTGTGGAGGCTGAATGTCTGGCAGGGACACGGGTTCAGCTCGGAACAGCGGCCGAGGGAAAATGGGCTAGAGGAGCATGCGTAGCCACCCTGGGTGACATCTAGCCTAAGTCCCCATGAGTGTACTTTCTACTCAGACGGGATTTGCTGGATAAGTGTCCCTAACAGTAGTGACGCAATCCTTTTGAACACTGACCACTCAAAGCTGGATCTGAAGCTCCAGTGAACCCTGTTGACATTTGACATTTAAAGGTACTGAAGAGTAGAAAAAAATCTCCATAGTTGATAGTTTGATAGTAGTTTAACTGCAGCTCTCATTAATTTTAGCTTGCCTTCATGTAAAATGAGGAATACCAATTTAGCATGGACCAGTATGAGATCCTCACTGTCTGGTAAAGATGAGCAAAATACCACAATTAGACAATATCACTTAATACATAAGAATCCTAAACAAAAGTGTGTAAAATAATCAAACTGCATTAGTTTAAATCAAACTAACAATTATTCCCACTGGTACTTATTTAATTTGTAGATTATTATTGTAATAAAAATATAATAACATGTAGCCCTGATAATTATTTAGCTTTTTATCCAGTTTCCTTTTATTTTAAAATAATGGCTTTTGGAAATATTTCCAAACAGCAACAAGTGAAAAATGTCAAGTGAAAAATGTCATCCTTTAGCCAGCACGACAACAATGATTAGTAACACGTGGGGGAGGGGCAGCTCTTCGTTATGCTACTTGAGGATGATGGTATGATGATGGTATGATTATAAAGATGTTAGGGATTTTGTAACCAAAACTTTTGAAAACCTCAGTGTACCTAGACATCGTTAATCAGCCCACACCTGATGCTAAGTAACAACTTTATTAGAAGTATATAAACTCTACCAGTCAGTGGTGATGGAAAACCAGCATGTTCCTTTCATCCTGCTGTTTCTCACAAAGACAATAGTGGTGATTTTGCAGGCATGATCACATTTCTCTGAGTTATGTAAGATAACACGGTTAACAGTTCGTTGTGCCAGGCCCATTCATCACCCAGTTGGCATAGTCCCATTTTGACTCTTCCCTCTGATTAAACGCAAAGGCATTTAGACTAAACAATCAATGCGTACAGGCTTGAGTCCTCAATCGTTTGGGTATAAATCTTCCTGCTGCCTGGCGTGGAGTCGTCTCCGTATCATTTTTGCTGATTACTCTTCCCATTACTCAAAACAGATGTGTTTGCCAGTGATGAATGGTCCAATTATGGAATATTTGTCACCCATTTTGATACCTGCTGCTAGTGTGTGTCCATACATAAAAAAGGATTGTTTAAAAGATCAGCTGGACCTGTCTTGTTTTTATGTCCACTGCTGTACCCAGTATATTCTTCTTCCTCTTGGTCCGTTTATTAATCTGGGGGCCACAACAAAGTAAGGGGATCTTTAATGAAAGCGGAGCACTTGTTGTTTTGTGAGAAGAGTGTGTGTTCCTAAAATTTTATTGGACTCCTGTAACCTCAAACATCCGCTGCCCCTCTCTTTCCCTTTTCTTATACCCCACACATAGCAGTCATATATGACAAATACACACCGAAAACAACATACAGACCCTTACAGCTGAAAAGATTCCTGTACACACCCTTCCCCCCTGTCCTACCTCACCCCCCTGTCTGTGGACAGTGGGCTGATTCTGCAGCTTCACTTCTTCTCTCTTCTCTCCTGCTCCGCTGTACCAAGCTATATGTATGTGTGTGTGTGTGTGTGTGTGTGTGTGTGTTGTGTGACAGCTGCCTAATTGGGCATTCTCCCCTCGTCGGAGCGCCTGCCTCTCCCCTCTCCTCCAGCCCGGGCCGGGGCTGCTGACGAATGGCAGCGGATTACAGATGAGGACACGGTGACCCGCCTGACCTTGCTGCACAGCCGCTGGGGGGTGTGGTGGAGAGGCGGAGGGAGGGAGGGAGAGAGAGGAGTCCATGGGGGTTGAAGGGGTGGATGGGGTACTAGTACTGCAGAGAGATGGGGGAGCAGAGGTGGCGGGTGCAGGTAGAGGTGCGGGCAAAGATGGGTTGATGCCTTCAGGTCAGGAAAGGGATAAGGTCACGTAAAGTACGCAGAATTTTGGAATGAAGGGGTGGGGTTATCTGCCAGGTGGTTAGGTAGACAGGAGAAAGATTTATCAGCCAGATAAATAACCAACATCATACGACAGTACCGCCGCCACCCCACCCCCCCACCCCACCCCCCCAACAGACACACACACACACACACACATATACCCAACCCCCTTTCCCAATGAACCTAAGTCAGTATGTCAAGGGCACGAGCCCCCACTGGCAACCACCACTGCGGCATTTACCCCCCGCTTCATGTTTATTTCCTCCCCTCTCTTCCTCTTCCTCTTTGCCTCCTCTCTTCTTTTCCCTTCTTTTATGCGCCTTTCAGAAGAGTAGCTTCTGTGTGACTGCTGGCTTGCCTCCACACGCCCACGGGCTGCGATGTGCTCGGTCAAAAGGAGGCAGCAGGTCCTTGAGTATGGTGAATTTTAATTCCTTTCAGCACTATAGATATTTCAATGCCCCCGCTCTCCTCCCCCTTCCACCACCTTCTTCCTGCTGCGCGTTTGAGAGTGCCAAGGTGAGGTTGTGTCCTCTTGTTAAGAGCGATTAATGGTACTCGTTATGTACATAATGAAATATCCCTGCTGATGCATCGGGTGGCGTTGTTCCCTGCTCCTGCTGACAAGCACATGAACACATGTGAGTATGTATAGGTTTCTGTATATATGCAGTATGTTTGGCCACCGTAAGATTCTAATAAGATGATAACCTTCAGTAAAAATGTCACGCTTTCTCACTATTATTCCATTAATACAAAAGTTGAAGACAAAAATGTTTACACTACCCACAAAAAGTTAGAGAAATTTGGGTTTTGAGTGAAATTTATGGAAACGTAAAACGTTCACGCTACAGTGATATTATATCATTAAAGTTGGGCATTTGAGTAGAACTGAGTGATGATCTCCTCATCAAGCAATTTATTGAAACAAAAACCAACAACAGTGGTGGCGCTATGCTGAAAGCGTACTTTCTGTGACTCTTCCAGTCTCTCTGTTACAACCTGCTGATAAAACTCTGTGACACTCTAAGCTCAGGGGCCACCTCCATCTGAGAACATCCTGTTTGAAGCCTTGCCATGGTGAGGTGCTGGTGAACAAGATGATGAGGAGGACTATTTAAACACAAATTCTGGCTGAAGCAGGAAGGTTATTGGTCGATTCATGGATCAAACACCTGTTGGGAATTTTGCCATTAAGCTCCTTGTTAGAGAACAGCAAGTTGTACAAAAAGTGCAGAAACATTGAACAGTTGGATATGTCAATTCATAGGTTTAGAGAAGGTCACATTAAGTTCAGCTGTAGAGGTTATAGTGCATTTTGGGTTCATCCTGAAATTTCCCCCAAAAGCTGAAAATCCCTAACATTTTGTGAGTAGTGCATGTAAATTGTATCTATAACACTTACTTTTTTTGTTTTTTGGAATTTCCATGCATAAAGTGGTGCAGAAATGATTCCTCAAAAGACTTGATTACATAAAGTCATATTGGGAATCCATGCAAATCTCTGATTTGATCCTTTCCAACCTACAATATCAAGGAGGAGCTTCTTTGCCCTCAAGTTTATGTGGAGTCAGAAAAAGTCTGAAAATAAACAAAAGTCTTTAACTTGGTGCTGTTCACATCCTGACTGCTCGCCTCTGGACTAAGGTATTTAACACAAATGTGTCTGTTTAGCTTTTTTTATGAAAATGACATTCCCTTAGAATAGTTACTGATATATAATAAAGAGCTCAATTGATTGTAGATGTTGGCACAGGATATGCTTAAGCATGTCTGTATGCACAGTTACACTGGTGTAAGGGAAGACATAACTCCGACTGGAGATTTCAGTAGAGGGCCTCAAGAACAAAAGATTGGGAACACCCAGCCAAGCATAGATTGGATCACTTGGTCCATTGGAGAGTGTTTGTCGAGTCACACAGTCCTGAAAAGTCTGGAATTTAATTTAATTTTCCATGTCTGGAAACATAAAAAAAGCTTAAAATTAGTATTTAGTTTCCAGACTTAAATCTTATTGCATCAAGGAAAACAGGCAAATCCGGATGTCTGGAAATGTAAAGAGCTTTTTTTTTACGTTTTGAAAATAAATCACACACTGGGATGTAGAGGATTGGTATTTAGTCCTGCATAATCCATTCCAGTTTTTTTTTATAGATTTTAATGGATCCAAGTTTGTCCAGATGTCAAAAAATAGTGAAAAGGGCCATTTATCACACTGGTCAATGAGAAGCCATTGTGCTATGTTTGAAAAAAGATAATAAAACCCAACTAGGGGAAAATTTTGTGTATGCTACCATAATAACTGCCCAAAATCTAAAAAGTCTGGAAAGTCTGGAAAAGTATGAAATTTTGAAATGGAAATTTAGTGAGAACCTGACATTAACATTGCTAAAATTCTTGACAGCTAACACAGACTTAAGGAAAAATATAGAAGTAAATTTAGAAGAGATTTTCAAGAGCAGAATATTAGACTTTTTAGTGTTTTGCTCTTCATAGAGTAACACAGTTTTAGAGCTGTGGCTTTGGTGACCAGAAGTATTTCTAAACAGCCACATTTTTTTGTCTTGCAAACATATTGCCTCCTTTCAGCCAGCTGACCATCAGTGCACAGCAACACCTGGGGTAGGGGCAGCACCTAGTTAGTGTATGCTCCATAGAGCCAGAGGAAGCTCTGTCTGGGATCTTATTAAAAGGCAGGATGTGAGTGACAGAACATGGGTTGAAACGGTAACTTAGTGAAGCGTACCCGGCCCATGCTTAGTGTGATGTAACGTGGTCTACTCATCAGAACTTTGCATTGCCTCTAAATGACTGAGTCTCTGTGTGTTCGTACAAACACAACTAACATTAGGGAAGCTTTATCACAGGTTTCAGGTAACTCTACAAGATGTTTGATATGTTGCAGAGAGCCCCCTCCTCTCTCTCTCTCACACACACACACACACACACACACACACCCCTTGTGAGCCATCCCTCCAAATAGAAACCGAACAGGAATTAAGACCCTGTCAACTCCCAGTCAAGTTTGTTCCTTTTTTCGGCTTTAGATGTTCACAACACTGCAGCTCCCCTGCGTGACATGTGTTCAGAGCGATAGAGATGGGTGGCTCGCCAACGAGTCCCATTCTGACTGGCGGAGTAAATTTAGATCTAATCTCCTTGTGTGTGAGTGGGTTTGTGCTTGTGCTCTTTTGTTGCCTGAGAATGTTCACCTAACAGCAGCTTTTAAGTTGACCTTGTTGTGTTGTTTGCTCGTCCACAGCTCTTGTGTACGTGCGTGTTTTCTAGGACAAGACGGTGCTGGCTTCCCTATTGGCTTTTCATTTAGATCTCATGCGGGTGCGTCGGCCTGCGCCAGCTTGTGTGTGCGTGTGTGTGAGAACGGTAACGCCATTCAGTGCATGAGTCAAGCTGTGCAAGCTCTTTTAATCCCATGCCCGACTGCACGTAGGTTTGATAAGTGGCAGCAGTTATCTGTGCAGAAGACAGTCCGCCCTCCTTTAGCATTTGGTCAGGTCTGGGGCACTTGGAGGAGGGGGTGTCAAGTCATGAGAAAGGTGAATGAGGAAAGAGAAGGGGAGAGGGGGCAGCAGAGTAGGCTGGAAAAGGAAAGGAAGGGAAGTCGGATGCCTCATTAGTATTCTCAAGGAGCGCTCCTGCCAGTAGAGCAAATTGATTACTGCATTTTACCTGTATCAGCCTCCACAGCTAAGGATGACAAGGTACGGGAGCATGATGTGTGTCCGCATTCACCCCCCAACCTGCAGCACAAAAGGTTTTAGCATCTGCCTTTTGTGTCAGCTCGTTCTACTACTCTCCTGAGGACTTCTCCCTACGTTTACCATTGGGTAGAGTTCTCCCTGTCTTCGTGATCTTCTTCATTACAGCAAAATGACTGTTGAAGTTGGGTGCTGCCCTTGTCCATCTATCTCTGTCTGATTTAATGGTCAGTGGCTGACTGAGGGAGGAAAGACTCATTTCCTGTAATCCTTGGTCCCATGCTTGTCTGCATCTAGGACAATTAGTGGGTTTCTCTTGGTTACAGTAAATGCAACCTGATCAATTTGTCTAGCTGCAATAAAGCCTCTCTTGAGTTTATGGTTTCCACCGTAGCACGCCAAAAAAAAAGACTTGTGTTTTTTTCTAACTCCAGAGTCCTGCCAGTTTTCATTCTACCTACTCAGTTGGGGACTGATTGCACCTGTGCTGCCAGGTGAAGGCAGTTAATAACAATTAATGTCTGCTTAGATGGAAAACCAGACATACTGTGAGTCATGACAAGCAGCCGTTACTAACTTGTATGCCTGTGCTCATCAGCACTACTTTTCTCAGCTATAACTAAAGCAGATATGTCACAGAGGACAGTTTCTTCTTTATTTTCCTGCAGTCATTTATATCTCATACCCACTTTATAATGTTCAGGGTCACAGAGGCAGGGGAGCCTATCCTAGCTGTCCTGTGGTGAGAGGCAGAGTACGCCCTCAACAGATCACCGATCCATCACAGCAAACAAACACTCACATTCACACTTACAGTCAGCTTTTTGATACCCAGTTACCCTAACATGCATACATGCAAGTTCCACAGAGAATAGTTGTTATTCAATGGCAGAAACAAGAGATGCACCAGAAATAGAGCTGAATTCTGATCTCCTGGCTTTATGAGGTTTTGACCAGCATATACCAATTTAGTCTGATTCTGATTTCTTTTTAACCACTATAATATCAGAAATGGATAATGGCAGAATAAAGCAAGCAGTTGCTGTAAAAGGTTTACCTTGAAAACAAGGATGAAGGGATTGTGGAGTTGACTTTGGAAACTGGTTGTAATATCTTGTATTAGCAGTTAGCACTGTTAGAATAGCTGCCACTGAAACAGCACTCACTGTGTGTAGTCCTGGAGAATGTAAATCTTGAATTCTGAGATTTCCTACAACCTGCCAATATTTCCGGATCTCCCATGTTCCATGACAGACAGTGGTTGGAAGCTGAAAGGAATCATATTGTTGTACTACGTTAGGCCTTCCTGTTCTCTGCTCTCTCTCGCTGTTTTGCAGCCTGTATGAACCACAGTCTGCGCTAGGACTGCAGCCATTTCATATTTTATAATTAAGTATTCTAAATAATAATTCATTTATTAATCAAGTAATCTGATAAACGTGTTATGTCAGGCATTCCAATAAACGTTTCTTACCTGAGGGACCCCCACCCCGCTTTTTTCTTCATCAGAACGGTTTGACTCACATGGATGCACATATGCCAGTCCAACATCTACAGTCAATGTAGCAGTTTATTCTTTACATATAAGAAATTCTGTCCAACCCGTGTCCAGAGATGAGTTGTCAGAATGTCAGCAGCATTAAAATGAAACGCTTTTGTTTATTCTCAGGCGGTGGGGGAGTTGTAGAGAGATAACTACCTAAAACTTAGTGTTTGTTATGCCCGAGAGCAATTCCAAACTTGGTTCTGTGTTCTTTCTGAAATATTTCTTTGACATTAAAATTAGTTGACAAAAGAGCTCCTCATAGATATTCTGAGATGGACATGTTGAAGTCCACCAACTCTTGATTCCTTTCCAAGTGTGCGTTGGGATTATTAAAACAGGTCCTAATTTCTTCTATGAGCTTGTTGGAAACCTGTGCATAAAGATGCGCAGAACCTCTGAACTGTCCCATCTGTGGGGTCATTTTAACTGATGCTAAGCCATTTGGAAAATCAGAAATCCATCCATCTGCAGCCATTATTGATGTTGCGCTATCATGCTAAACTAAGTTAGTTTACTGTTTGCTTTTGGTTTGATTAATATGGTCCCAGACTCATCTAATTTTGAGCTTTTTTTTGTGGGTTCTGCTCTGATCTCCTGTCTTTCTCTGTCTCGCTTAAGGTAAACAGAAGCGTGTGTTCCAACTTTACTTACTGTCCCCTGTGAAACACGTGACCATGTTATAAAAGTGACCACTGAGTGTGAAGTTTTATGGTAGAAACGAAGCATGCCGTTAGTCTGTGAGTCCTTTTCCCTCAGCAGCAGCATTCACACCAAAGAGTGTTGTCAGCGTGACCTTGTAGTTCTTACCATGGTGCCGTCACTGATCTGAAAAAAGAACAGATTTTTTAGCTTTTGATCGGGTTGTATTATGTCCAGTTCCAGTCAGCAGCTGATTTCATGGTGCATTTCTAGCAGAAACCTTTTCACAATTCATACAGCCTTTAAAGGCTGTTGCTCTTTAATGCTTTGCAGCAAGAACTGTGGCCTTTTATAGTTACGTTAAAAAACTGCTTTCATTGGATCTTGTCTAACCTCTGCTTTAGAATGGGGATTCTCAGCTCAGTAGGAACCTATCAGAGGGGCAAACACATGGGATTAGTCAAGTCATTAGCACATAGTGACTGGCCAATCACTTTGTTCACTCACCCAGCATCCATTTAGGGCTGCTGTGATTCGTCAGCATCATCAATAACATCAGTTATAAAAATCTGTCGACTTTAGTTTTTTTTTATTTGGTTGAAACTCTTAAAACAGTTACAGCAGTTTTTTTCCAAAGTGCTGTTTGTGCAGCGAGTTCCTTCCCTGGCAGCATGTATGTGTGACTGTACCTTTAAATCAGGAGTCAGGAGTTTGGCTCCAATCAATTAAAACAGTGGCTGCCCTGAACTGCTCCCATTCATATACAGAGGTTCTGACTTATCATTGCACAGCTGTAATGTTCCTGTGGCTGCCAATGTGAAGGAAAACAGTGCTAGTTCTAAGGGCAATTTAGAGAGACCAATTAGCCTAACGGGCATGTTTTTGGACTGTGGGAGGAAGCCGGAGTATCTAGAGAGAACCCACACATGCACAGGGAGAACATGCAAACTCCATGCAGAAAGGCCCTTGGCCGGGAGTCGAACCCAGGACCTTCTTGCTGTAGAACAGGAGACATGACAGTATGCTCTGACTCGACTGGTTAAAAGATTTCTTGTTTTCCTTACATGGCAGTTCTGAATCGGATTGAAACAGTTTATATTCTCACTAGCAACCAAATTTATAAATATATACCTACTGGCAAGACAGTGGCGGCTGTGTGGTCAGGCTTCAGAGGTCCAGTCAGAAATGGTATACCGGGCTAGTTATCTTAGAAAGTTGTAATTAGTCCAACAGGAGAACCTAATACCATGCCTTCACATTGTTGCTCCCAGGTTTGCCCCCTTGTTAGATGTAGTTAATGAAAGTTATGTGTTATTCCACTGGAGGCTGCAGAGCATCAGCAGCAAATATGTAAATACTGCCAAAAGTTTATTGGTTTGTTTTAGTTTTAATGTGAAAACACAAATCTTCTATTTTAAGGTTGCATAACAGGATGGGACTATATGATTTTTGACAGCGCCCAGGTGCAATTATTAGTTGAGCATAATTAGTGATCTGAAGACGTGCTCACAATAAAAACATTTTATACTGAACTGTTGAGTATTTTACAGTCACAGATGCAGTCCATGGCCAAGATCCATACAGAGGAAACACTACTAGTTAAGGAGGTTATTTTGTAATTTGACATATTCCCAATGAAGCATGCATCTATTGGGAGGTTGGTGTTTTTGCATATTTCTCCAATCACAAGTTGGAATAATAAATAATAAATTCAGTTAAATTTCATTTGGATCATAATTTGCGGGATTATTCATTAGTCCTCAGATGTTTAAAAGAACTAACTGGACAATTTCACATGTTCAGGTATTTATTTATTTTTGTCAAATTTACAACTGGATATAACTAGAGAATCAGATTTACACTTAATAAAAAATGCAGCAGATTAAAATAGTTTTACTTTATTAGTGAACATTCCACAGCTTTCCTTCTCAACCACATTGTTTGGACTTTGATTTTTTTTAACCAAAACCAGAGTAGTATGGCCTAACAGGCTTGATCAAGAGCCTGGTCGGTTAGTTCTCTGACCCTTGGAGTAATTCATTTCTAACCAATTGTACTTTCAGATACAAGAAGAAACTTTTAGTCAGATTCTGAACATGATTTGTATGGTTTGCAGTGCATTTAGTGAGGAATCCTTGATTGAATGTGCAGGTTGAAGTTGATCTATTGTTATACCTCTGAGCTGGTCACAGAGCCGTATATGCGAGTGGGTGGGACGTGGGTGGCAGAGCCTTCAGTTCTCCAATGTGACCTGCCGTCTGCTGTCACTGGCTAGTTCTGTAATCCTGACTTTGCTTACATAAGCTCACATCACAGGATGCAACCGGCTAGAGTGCTTGACCCGTGAAAAGCCGAGGCAGTCTTATTGCAAAACCGTCTTGTGAAAGGTTCACAGCTAACATGTAGTTAAATGTCCGTGTTCCTTGTTATTCCACCTGGTGTCAGTGGGAAAAAGATAGGAACTCTAATGTTGGCCAAATCAACACATTTTACCAGCATATCATTTATTTATAACTCATTAAAAATACAGTGTTGGTCTAGTGGAATAGTGAAAAAAAATCTAGGACACTCTTTTTAGAATTATTTATTATTATTGTTATTGTTATGATTATTATCATCATCATTATTGTTATTATTCTCCATAACCTGTAGGAAAACACAACCCTAAAGCTTTATTTGTGTTGATAATATGTACATCTTTTCAGCTCAAATAAAGCCTGGATTGACTAATTAGATATTATGGCTGTTTTTCTATTGGCAACCAGTTTTCATGTTAACCGTATAATACGCAAATTACTCTTGCATGTAATACATTCCAGGCCACTAGACGTGGCCTTGGTCTGTCTCAAAAAGAAGCTCATTCATGGAAGAAGAAACTTGGAATGATGGAAAAGTCCAGGCTGTATGGAAAGCCTACTAGCTTATTGTGAGCCAGTCCTAAATGAAATACTGCGAATGCATTAACTTCCCATTCCTGTAAACTGAGATAAGTAGAGTGGTCCGATTAAATGGCCTAGAGGAGCTATATCTGTAACTTTGTAACCTTTGGAAAGGCAGATTAAAAAGAAAGAAATATTCCCCCACGATGCAGTTTACAGATGTACAGACGTGTTTATGTTGCAAACTTGCTTTTAACGGGTATGGTGGCTGAGTTAGATCAGGATACTGTGGAGAGTATGTACTCTGGAGCCTTTTCTGTAGCAGCAGAACCTTTCTCTGTTGGAGCACCAGGTCAGACATCAGGGCCAGGTGTGGGACTAATTTTATTCGGGACTCCTGGTCATTGGCATGTACTGAGCTCTGCCAAATAAACCAGCGCTGCCTCAGAGAGATTCTCCATTGAAAGGTTAAACACAGTTGTTGATCTTTATCAGGTTAAATTGGTTAATTGATTTAAAAGATTTCTTTAATTGTTTAATTTCTTTGAAGCAGACTGTTGAGGAGTGGAAAGGCACAGCAGTATTTTTGATGATTCTAATGGAATATCCCCTCACATATCATGGTGCCCTGTAACATAAATGCTCCAATCCCACCCAAAGCAAGCATTAGGATGATTTAAACCAGAAAGTAGGTCAATGAGAGCATTATGAAAGGCAAAATGATAGCAGAGATGTGTCCTCCCCTCTTTCCATCACTTAGACATCCATTGCAGCTTGGCTATAATACTCCCAAACCATCCCAAGTTACCCACGGTAAAAAGAAAAGAGCTGCACTCTCTTTAACCCAATAAAGCCAGACATCTTGCTGATTCACAGCAATGGCCTCCTTAGGAGCGATGCCAGGGATATTATGGAAATGATTCATTAAAGCCCAAGGTTTTTAGCTGGTTTTATCCAGCTTTCAGGGCAGCCTGACAGTGGGACATTTGATCTCAATTGCAAAGTGGCCTCCTTCCCTCAGACATCGCCACTGCAGTCAGTTTTAAGGGCCCAACTCTGCCTGTTAGCACGCTGGCCATGGGGCAATCAGCTGTTCCTATTTGCAGCCCTATGTTTACAGATGGAAAATGCATGTTGTTTCGGGAGGGAAATGAGCGCCATTTCAGACGAGCGATTCAAGCAGAAGATTACCTCTGAGCCCAGTAGAAATGGATCAGGTGTAGACTGATGGCCACGGCTCATTAGGAAGGAATGTGTGTGTGTGTTTAATTGATGCACTAATTTTCAGCCATTCAGGAAATGGCCCGTGGGTGGGTCTTCCAAATGGCACACAAATATTTGCTATGGACACAAACATTTTTGGAAGCCTATCCACACAGACCTGTCTAAGCATGTAGAGTGAGGTGAAAGTGTGTCTAGGTCTGTGATACAGTGTGGCGATATCATCTCTCGGTCCTCCACCGCTCAGCTGGCCTCTGAAACACTTAGATGACTCATCAGTGTGCATGAATTCCTCCAAGCTCTCTCTCTCTCTCAAACTCAAGAATTCCTTGTACTGATGAGTTCAGATGAGGTTGAAATCCGCCCCGTGCTCTTCATGCTAGGCCATAACCGGGCCAAGAACCTGGTTAGACCAAGTCATAGACCATAGACCATAGCGTGAGTCATCAAACAGTGTCCAAGTGTTCTGTTTTTTTTAGTAGATAGCCTGCGCTGCCTCGACTTCTCAGCTCTGATGTATCACATTTCCGTTATGATGCTGTACATCCATCTGTTTCAGTGTGCACACATGGGTGTGTGCGTGCGTGTGTGTGTGTGTGTGTGTGATGGAACTTGTTTAGTGTGTCTGAGGAAATGGGTCACAGCGCCCTAGTTCTTATTGTGTGGGCATGCATGCTTCAGTGTATTCCCTTTCAGGTGTTGTTTTGTCCCGATTGGCTTATCAGCAGAAACATTTACTTGCTGCAGCTCCCCTGCTGTTCGGTGGCATGTTGCTCTCTTGTTTACCTTTTCTCAAGGTTGAACAAGAGCTTTTAATTCCACCTTCCTGTCCTGCACACGCTCGCTCGTGGAGGTCTCGGAGCAGCCGCATTTGGTCTGGCAGCTTATGTTTTGCCTTATTTAATCATGTCAGGCCATATTGAATTTACAAATAGCGGTCACACCGCATGTCTAAGGGAGCTACCCTGTTGAGTGTGTGCAGCAGTGCTAGGCTGCCGATTACATGATATAATAGTGTTTAGGCATCGCCTCCCTTCTTAAATTCCTTTAACCTTGACTCCCCTTAAATGCAGGGAGAACACATCTCTGCCAGGCTGGTGTCAGACATTAGTAAGACACACCGCTCAGGCAGCATTGTCACTTTTTATTAACGCCCAGAGCTTTGCATGGACACCAGCTGTTGCATCAAGTGGAGGAGCCTTGGTGGGAAGAATGACCTTGACTTTAACTACCGCTCCTTCGGCTCTAACCCCTGTTTAATTATTTTGTTTGCTCTCATACATTTTAAATAGATTACCATTCTTGACAGTGAAGGTTATTTAGCAACTTAGTTTTTGTGAGAATAAAGAAGATCGTTAGCAGCACGTGTGGCCATGCCTACATTACCTGTCAGTGGCTAGCGAACTCAGTAAAACTTTGAAAGAATCTCTGCTCAGTGTAGAATAATCTAGTTCAAATTTGATCACTGTTTATTTTAGACTTTGTACTAGAGATGGTCTAGTTCTTTAAAAAAAACAAGCCTTTCATTCATGAGCTAATCAGACAAGACACGACCTTTTTCTTCTTTCTTTTTGTTGGTTGGCTCTGATTGAGTGATGCCCTGGGTGGTGAGTCATATCCCCCCTATCAAAAGGTTCTACTAGTTTCCAAGTAGGCTTGGGCTGCCATAAGGTTCCTACCGTAGATTAAGGCACTTCTGTTTCAGGGTATGAAGGTGTTAACTCAAAAATTTAAACCAAGAATGTATAATATGATCTAACTGCTGTTACCACAGAACTGCTGGAAAAATAACACAATATATTGAAAAATATTGGTGTATTAATATTTTTTATAACATTTATTTGGCATTTTGATTTTTGTGTGTTAACCAAAGGAAAAACGTTGAATTAAACAAAATTGCTAATTTGAGCAGTATTTTTTTTGTAAAACTGCTGATTGAGCAGAATGTTCCTGTTGTTTGCTGTTTATAGAGTGAAACTAAAGGGCCTAACAAGCTAATAATAGTTAGGTAATTAGGTAGGTAATAGTTAGATAATAGTTAGGTAATTAGGTAGGTAATAGCTAGATAATAGTTAGGTAATTAGGTAGGTAAAAGTTAGATAATAGTTAGGTAATAATTAGGTAGGCTATCTGCTGGGGTAGCCAGCCTGCTGGTGGTGGCCTAACAGACATGCAAAAGAGTAACAGTCTATGTTTTTGTTAGCCACATTAGTCTTTTCTGCAAGATCAGAAAATGAAGGAGCCTTCTTTAAGCCAGCTGACTGGGAGAGCAAAGCATGGGGTAAAGAATGAGGAGCTCTGCATTACTCAATGGCTCATACTGCAGGAGAACACTGGGGCCTTTCTGTCAATTTCTGTGGCAGGTCATCAAAAGAGCTTTACACTGAACGGTATAGTGGAAACTTTTACCACCATAACTTTTTAAAACCTCGGTAACATCTTAACACAGGCAGCATTCCTGTCCTTGCCTAATCCAAAGGCTGGAAAGTATTAAGCATTTACCTAAATGTATCGGAAAGCAAACCTGTCAACTTCAGGAGAACCTCTCCCTCTAATTAACTTATTACCATCAAGGGTTCACAAATGGAAACAGCAGAGAGCTACAAATACATGGGCACAGTTACTGACAAACAATTGATCCATGACCTCAACATGTCAGCCATCTAACACTGATGGTTTTATTCTACAAGTCTTTTATTGAATCGATCTTAACTTGTTGTATTAGTAACCTTACATTGCAGAATAAAAATCAGATGCCAGACATTATCAAAGCAGCCAGTAAAATAATTAGCATACAGCAGCTCTCTCTGTCTGACATCTATGATGGTTGAGTCCTAAAAAAGGCACAGGTCACTTTGGCCAGCCTTGATCCCCCCCACTCGCAGAGGAGTATGTGCTTCTCTCCTCTATGGCTCCTGAGGGCCAAAATGAACAGGTATCAATGTTCCTTTTATACCTTTTATACCAATTAAAATCTTAAATCTGATCTAGGTACTTCATTGATGACAATTTTTCTGCATTGACTAAAGCATTTTTTTTCTTTTTAGCTGATTTTATCGATGGTTACTATTGTTGTGATTGTCGTATATGTATTTGAAAATGACTCCGTAAAGCAATGTGGCTGATGAATATGACATGGGCCAGGCAACCTAAAAATTATAGTAAGCAAAAACAAGCAGCCATCAACCTGTGCTACTTCTTACTGATATCTGGGGGAACAACAATTAATCCATTGCAAAGGTAATCAAGGAATACCTCACCCTGGATAACAAGACATTGTCTGCTTCAATTTTAACATCAAACTCATCATCACTGGCTGATATATACCAGTCTTTTGGTGCTAACTGTACCTTAGTCGTTGGCTGGAGTGCAGTGACCTTTCCTGTTGCTGATGCCTCTTAAGTAGCATAGGAGTGTAATAGGAAAGAGAGAGAAACGGAAAAAGATGAAGAATCAACCAGCCAGGAGATGATGAAGCCGCACCTCCCCATCACTAGCCCCCACCACCACCCCAAACCCCCAACCGCCCCCACCCCACCCCTTGTGTGTGCGTGGCAGACTGTAGGGGTAAAAATCACTTTAGAATGGTGCCTGCTCTGTCATTGGCTGACATTGTCAAGGATAATGGATAATCACCACAGAAAGTGTAGAGCTGCTCGCTTGTGCTGTGGTATCCTGCTGTGGGGGAGGGGTGGAGGTCAGGCTTTTTGGGTGCCACCACCATTGAGATGACATGTTAACAGATGTGTAAGGTCGTTTGCAATGTATACACCAGAGGAGATAATGTAATAGTAATGCACACATCACAAATTCTCAGCGAGGAAAGGTGGAGGCCTGTGTGCTTTAGGGGTTCCAAATGGAGGACAGCTCCCCCTATATTAAGGTCAGGTGTTTCACAGACATTTGTCACTGAGGAGATTTTTTTCCCCATTAGTTTTAGTGGAAAGTATCAAGGGTACAGACTTTCTTGAAATCCTTTAGAATGTTCTTAAATTCTACCATAACATACCAAGGAAAAGAACCAATGTTAAATTTTGTTGCAAACAGCGTCCCAAAAAGACATTGTCCCATTTCTTTTGTTGTCTTAACAGGAAAAATACAAAACCTAGTCAGGAAATGATGTTCCTGCTTTGACATGGTGGGCAGTGACAGAAAATAGACTAAAAATAGTAATAAAGGGATAGTTGAACATTTTTATGTGCAGTTTCATCAAAATTATTATAGTTATATAATTGTTATAAGAGTTAATATGTAACCTGAAGTAGCATCACATACATCCAGACCCATTGGAGGTTATAGCTAACTTCTAGTCAGAGACAGGCTAAAACTAAGGCAGATGTTTAAACAACTCTGATCTGATGTTTGCATTGGGCAAACTTTCTGTTTGAACACATAAAGCATTTCCAGTCAGTCACCCCTAATAGAAAATGAAGGCACTTTGCAAATCAACAGAATATCCTTCACTTAAAGCATTACAATATATTATCACACTTTATTTTAACATCAAATAGCTACGTTGACTTGAAACAGTTATGTGTTTCATACAGGAAGAAAATTGGAGGTGTGCTGCCTCCATCCTATATTTCCCATGTAAATATCAGTAAAAAACACTGTCCAATGCAAACTTGGTGACAAATAAAAATACTAATAACATTTTGTGCTTGTAGTTGTTTTAAGATTGTAGAAGTTGGCTTTGGTCCTGGCCTCTCTCTGATCAGCCTTTAGCTTCAGCCTCTGGGACTAGCTAATCTGGATTTATAATAAATTAAGATGCAAAGACATGTAAGATATGAACTGGTTATCACCTTTCACCAGGTTCTCACTTTAAGAACCTGCGCTGGCCCTAAACTATGCTAATATCCAAAGAAAGACTGGTAGAACTTGTCTGCTTCTCAGTGAAATGTAAAGGAATATAGGGCAGCTAAAAGATTTTAATAGTACTGTGTAAAATGGTAATTATAGGGTTTGTGCTGTATAGGAGTTTATATACTGCAGTGTCATAGTATCCCCAAAAAATGTCTTTGGGCAAAAACAGAGACAAGGTCAACTGTGATTCCAAAGGTTCACTGACAGCAGCGGAAAGAGTGTAAGTGATTCCTTTCCATTTCCACCCTGTTGCTCACTGGGGGTTGCAGTCGCAGAATATGATTCATCTTGCCGAGCCTTTGCCAAGGTAAACATGTTTACATGTTTACTGCACTGATCAAATGCTGTTTACTGGTATCCGTTAGGACAGTGTTAAGCTCCCTAGCGGGAAAATAGTCCTGGTCCAGTGCAGCTAAGATTAGCATGACAACAGACGTCAGATGGCCCAGGGTGACCAGGTTGGCTCTTTGTCATTTCCAATTCTGGGTCAGCAGTTCAAAGATGGTTCTAAACTGTAATTGATGCTGATGGACCTGGACCATTCTCTGGGTAATCATTTTATTCACTGCTGTGCAAGTCTAAAGAACCTTTGGTTTCAGAAAGTCTTAAAAAGGTCGGTGCTGCTTTCCTACTGCTACTCAGATTTAAATGCAAGCTAATTGTTTCAGATCCAGCATATAATCCAAGTTCATTTTCAAGATTAAATGTGGCACCTAGCTATCCTTACTGTCATCGCCTGATCCTATCGCACCCTTTGAACCTTGACCACAGAGATGGCACTAGGCCTGATTGTGAAGGCTAATTCTACGTTTTAGGTTTTTGACCTTGCCTCAGCTCCCTGTGAAATGTTCAGGCTTGTGGCTTAGTAGGTTTCTGTTGCCTTTCTTCACAAACAAGGGCTGCCGTCCTGTTATGTGACCTGCAATGTCGGCTTGCTTAGCGGACACAAAAGGTGAGGACAGCATCGGGACAGGACAAGGACAGCTGCTGAGCCGAAGTGGAAGCTCTGTATTAATTAACCTTTATGAGATGCAGCCAGGACTGTCGGAGGTGCCCTGTATCCACGGAAACCACGCTGACAGGGTTCAGAGCAGAGGTCTCCCAGGGCAGCATCGCTGACACTGTCATGGCAACTGGCACAATGTGCACCCCAATGTCACTGACTCTGCCCTCCTGACAATGGTGTGCTGTGACAGGTGCCCCCGATCTTTGAGCCAACCAGTAATACACATGCAAACACACACAAACACTTGACAGAGGAGTACAACTTGTCAAATAGTGATATCCTTGCTTTGTTTCCCTGCTGCCTCTGTTTTATAGCAGTAAACCTCCCTCCTGTTGGTCCTTTCAGGTTTTGCCTTTGTCTTTTGAAAAACATTACATTCTCTGTCCAAATACATAGGCTTTGTCAGAACGTTTATTATTATGTATGTTTTATGGATATCTCTATGCCTGGTCATAGTCAGCATAACCTGTTTGAATGCTGATTCATCTGTTCCTCACTAGATCAGATAAATATAGTCAAGACTAAATAGTAATGCTTGTCATGTTTCCCCTGTATCATTATTCCTCTAAAGACACTGTCAAGATGCTGAGCAGTGTCTGAATGACTTGTCAAACCACTTTTAGCATTGATAAAAAGTAATCATTTACTCACATTTCTGGGCCACTTTTCTGTGAAACACCATTCAAGTTTGCAGATATTTATTTATAGTTATGTTAAGGTTCTAGCAGTCCTGTCCAACTGCAGGACTGGTCAGTAGTTCTGTTACATATTTACTGCTATATTTGGCTTCCTCATCCTGCTTCACTTCCTGCCTCACATTTGACTCCAGAATACTTAATCATTCAAAGGAGCTCATTACTTAAAAATGGCAAGTTATGTAGCTGTTAAACAAGCCCAAATCATTAGCCCTCCACCACCATGCTTGACAGTTGGTATGAGGTATTTGCGCTGATGAAATTGTGAGGATTTTTGTGTATTGTGGCACTGCTTCACTGTCTCTGCACCTGTGGCTTGGTAAATCTAAGCTGAGGTTCCATGATCTTTGAGCAGACATGTCAAGCTAAAGGTAAACTCTGAAAACAGGCATGAGTCAGGGTCTTTTTGTATGAATATTTTCACATCTGGAAAAAGGATAAAAATACACTGTCATTTTTATAAATATGTTTCTAAGTTTAGGTTTTGGCTTGGACCGAGTTTTTTACTTCAGGCCCATGTTCTAGAGAGATGAGGCTTTCTCCTGGTAAATAAGCGATACATGTTTGGAAATGTTGCCAAGAGAAAAAAGAACCAAAGACTCACTCTACACTGACTGTCATGCACTCTATCACTTACTATTCTAACCAGAGCCTGTAAAGTCCATTTTTTAATTTTCCTTCTCAATATTTTTTTTCAATTAGTTGTCTTGTTTTTGCAGTTTTTAGAGCATTGCACAGTTTAACCTTTAAGTTGGCAGCTGTCTTGAATGAGTCCCCTTGTTATTAAACTGTTCCTCTGTAGAGTGATGGACGTATGACCCTGCTCAGAAGTGGTGTAACGATACATTCAGAGAACAGAAAAAAGCCGCTTATTGGTTCATGTGAACATGAAATGATTTTAGCAATATCTTTGGGGAAAAAATTTTCACTTTTTTTTACAAAAAGAGTTGAGGTTTGAAAAATAAACTGTTGGTTAAAGAATCTGTCATGAGTGTAAAATTATTCAGTCCAGATTTGATCAGTCTATATTTTGCTGTTTTCATGCTTGTCTCTGTCTAAAGATTAAAGCCAACAAAAGATTAAAAATGCTTTTTTTATTATAAAGATTAAATAAAAGTTTTTTTTTTCAAAGAAACTAAAATTATCTAGTTAAAGCATTTCAGATTGTAAACCAGAGATTAAATTCAGTCTCATTTCTAAACTGTGACACAGCTGTTAGCGCCAGTAGAAGCAGTGAAGCAGATGCTAACTTTAGCATCATTAGCAGCTAACATTTAGCCAGTTATTCTTACAGCAAATCTTTGGTATCCTTTCTGACACTCAGCACACACATACGATGTAAAAGTGGTTGGGGCCTCTCTAATGCTAATGTAACTGATGGTTGTCAGACATCTTGAAAAGGAGTCAAGAACTGTTTACTTTCTTACTTCAACGTAAGAGTCTAAAAAACAGATACACCGTGCCCAGCTTAAAGCTCTCACCTTTAAGTCTGGGCCTCAAGATAAAAACTTTTGATTCATTTTCACCTTGACAAGAAATTATTTGGAATTTAATATCACAAGATCGTGTGCTATTAAATCTCATTACACTCCTAAATGATAAAGGTCTCTGCCGATGTCTTTGCAACTTGGCAAATTGTTAGCATTCACACTTGTTCCAAAGCAGCAAACTGCCCAAACAACCTCCTTCATAGAAGTTAACACACTGATAACAACTTTCTTGATGTCTATAAAAGCAGTATGGGTAGACTCGATCTTGTTCATGTAAGGCTAAATTGACCTAATATTATGACCAAGTGAAATTCACATAAAGGTTTTATGTCCTTGTACGTAAAATCTTGCAAGTGAACCTGACTGTATGTCCTCATGCTAATGTACATTGGTGTGTTTAAGCTTAAATGATTGCTGGTGTGTTTGTGGGTGGGTGGGTGGTTGGCTTTTGCGCTCTTGAGACCGTGGGTTGCGTTGTGTGAGATGTAACTCAAGTGCATAAGAAGACAGGAGGAGGTAGAGAGAGATAATCCGCTGAAATGACAACGTGCATAAAAGATTATGCACAGCTCTCACAAGGCCCTTCACTTTTGAAAGACGCAGCTGGAAGAGGCTTGCTGCTCGAGACCTGCTCAAGGTAGTGGGCTTGAATTTTCATTTCGGATCTAATCAAGCCTAATCTACATTTATCGTCTGTTGGGTGGCTGTGAGGGAAGAGTGCAGAGAGGAGAATGAGCCGTGTGCAGTCAGTCTGAAATGTTGCTAAGTAACAGAGATGGCAGACAAGGTGGGGAAATGAATGTGATATAGTGCACTGCAAATTCATGCTTCTCACACAATTTCTTATTTTCCTCCTTTTTTCCCTCCCCCGACTATCTCTTCCTCCCTCTTTTCCCTCTCGCTCATTCCTATAGGTCACCCTGCAACACACTGTGAGATCTGCAAAGCATAAAGGCGCCACTGACAGAGCAACAGCCAAGCTGAAGGACAGACACCCTGGATATCAACAACAAAGGATTATGCCAACATCTCTGTGGTAATTCCCCCTGACTTCTCCACTGCTGCCCATGTGAGCTTGAAGGTGGGCCTTCTGGGATCCTGTAGCATTTAAAGGCATACAACAATGCCTTGGAGACCTGCCTGCCCCTGCTTCTCTCCAGCCATGGTTACTGTTTCACCATATTAAGCCATCCACAGAAAGGGATCAGATACAACCAGTGTATCCATCCTTCTGTCCATCCTATTTCCATCCTCTGTACTCACTCTTTGCAACAGCGCAACATCTTTTTAGTATTTAACAAGTACATGCCACTGTCAATCAGATGACTTGGACAGCTATCATTTAACAGTAGCATTGCTGAGCTATAAGAAGGGATCTGAGTATTGAACATGACTCATGGGGAGGAGCCTGGCCCTGAGACACACAAGGATTCAGCTGTTTTAACTTATCTGGAAGGTTTACTGATGCATCCAGTGGTGGCCGGGCCTGGGGCCACGGCAGGTGGGAGATCCGAGGCTTCCAACAGCAATCAGGAGCAGGGCAACAAAGCAGGTGGGCCCTTACCACTACCAAACCATGAACCAGCAGTACCCAGGGCTGGAACCAATGGGCCCAAGCTAGGTTCTTCACAACACCTAAAGAAGGCCCGGTTGCTGCGCTCTGGGGCATGGAATGATCCAGGGAACCAAAGAATGTGTTCACCTCCAGTAGAGCTCAATGGCCAAGCAGGAACCCTGCAAAATGGTGCCCTGGAGGGATCTCCCCATGCTGGAGAGAGCACCCTGTTGGCTTCGTTGCTGCAGTCATTCAGCTCAAGGCTTCAGAGTGTAGCAATGTCTCAGCACTCTAGTAAGCCCTCTGGAGAGTGTTCTTCTCCGTCCAAGGCACCAGCTACAGATAAAGAGCCACTACCTGTTTATGGCACAGCCTCAAGTCGCCTTAAAGGCCTAATGAGAAAGAGCAAACTTCAGAACCACAACAACACCCCTTACAGCCGCCGGGGCCACAGTCAGGACAGGCCACCAGAGTCCCCTAGGTCAGTACACAGTGACACGCCTCCTGCTGCTCCCACAGTGGCCGAATCCGTGTCTTGTGCAGAACGTTTGAAGGCCGTAGCCAACATGGTTAAAATCCGTTCCAGTCCCTCACCCTCACCCAAGCCAAGCATAGCTTGCAGTCAACTCGCCCTCCTTCTGTCCAGTGAAGCCCATCTCCAACAGTACTCCAGAGAGCATGCCCTCAAAGCTCAGCTCTCAGGAAGATCTGCCAGTGAAAGACTGGCTGCCATGGCAAACCATCAGCATGGTCAAGACAATAGGCCATCAAGTGTGGGGGGGTCTTCAGACACAGTAAGCTCATTATCGACCCAAAATGGAATGACAACAACCACAATAACCACAACACTCCCTCGAATGGCTGCGACCAGTCCTCAAAGCCCGTCGCTGCAGAGAGGCCACAGCCAAAACTCTCCACCCACTCCCCCACATGCTCCAAGCCTGCCTGCTAGGGAGAAGCGAGGCTTTGACACACGCCCAACCCGCCCACCCCAAACGTGCAGCAGCTTGCTTCTGCTACTGCTAAACAACCACAACAACCAGAAGCAACTGACCAAGAACGGGCACCTGGAGGACATCAGTGGCATTCCACCACCAAGTGGCTCCTCTTCAGTCACATCAGACAGTGAGTGCTCTGTCCATGAGCGGGGCAATACCAAGGACAGCAGTGATGCTGAGAGTTCCTACTCCGGTTGTTCTCCCATTGATCTCTCCATGAGAGGCCGCAGCAGTTTACAGGACAGAGGGCCCAAAAATACACCCCCTTTCTCCTCCTCCTCTAACTCCACATTCTCTTCTTCTACCACTGTGTTCTCCTCACCCTCTGTAACAATCTCTCCTCAGGCTTCTACCCAGCCTCCTACTAAATCTTTTTCTCCTTCCTCTATGGCTGTGTCTTCTGTATCAGGTGCAATGTCTTCATCCTCATCTTCCTTTTCTACTTCTTCCCTAGACAAACTGACCGAATCCTTAATAAATAAGTGGAAGCCAGAGCCATCAAGATCAACTGTATCCAAGAACAAGGAGCCTGAAATAAACCCAGACCTAAAATCCCACCCTAAGGTCACACTCATGCAACTTCTTCTTGAGCGCAGAAATAATGAAATGGCTAATAAGAGCACAGGTAGACAGGATTTGCCCCTTGATATAACTATGGCCAACATGTCGCGAAAACAGCCAAAGGCGTCAGTTCTTTGGGAAGAAAGCCCAACAAAAAGCCCCACTGAAAGGCCTGCAGGCCCATCCCAGTCCCTATACTCACTTAATCGTCACCCAAGTGCCGCACTGTCCCCATATTCATACCCCTCTCCACATGTCCAGTCCAGCCCACTTGATTTGTGCAAGTCTAAGACCTTCCCTGCTGACAAAGCTTCAGAACCAGCCTTCAGTGCCAGTAAACTGTTACAAAATCTGGCTCAGTGCGGCACGACTTCCACCCCCCCACCTATCCCCTCTGGAAAAGGGTTGAACCAGGAGCTCAGTGACAGCAGGCCCCATGCACTGCTGGAAAGGCTTAATACTCCTGTCAACAGGACCACCCCTACACCGTTGTCTGATGGAGCTTCAGGCAGCAGCACACCTTTTAGTCGTAAGGAACCTTCCCCACCCTCTTCACAAATTGAGAACCTTCTGGAGCGACGCACTGTGCTACAGCTCCTTCTAGGCACTGGTTCAGCTGGTGCTACAGCCAGTCGCAAAGACAGACCCAGTGGGAGTGGCAGAGGGAGTGCTGAGATGGAGGGGGGGTGCTTTGAGAGGAGCCCAACTGCCTCCATCCTCTGTGACAGCTCCAATGGGTCTCCTTTGGATGTAAAAGTAAAATCAGAGCTTACAGAGGAGGTGGGGTCATCACTTATTAAGTCTGAGGACTTGAGCAGCAAAAAGAGACTGAGTGCTTACGAGAAGAATAGCCCACTCTCCGACTCTCAGCAAGAGTTGAAGACAGAACCAAGGCCTGCAGAGGTCATAGCAAAATATGGCCTCCTCAGCCAGCTGCTTAAACAACAGACCGCTACCTATTATACCAGTACTGTTATGCAGGCTGAGTCACAATCCAGACAAGTCAAAGAGGAGCAGAGGGACTATCCAAACCCCAGTCCTAAAAGGAGACGCATTGGCTCCGAACAAATAGACAGCTTGAACAATATCAGCTCTCCAGGAGCAATGAACAGTGGTAACACAAACATGTCTGCTTCTTCTACTGTTCAGGTAGAACCTGAGCAGCAGAGGTGTCTGAAAGAGGAGGAGCTTCCACCAAGTGAAACCCCTACCAGAGAGAGTCGTGGCTTCAACGTATTAAAACAGCTGCTCCTCTCTGACAACTGTCTGAAGGAGCTGTCCCAGCAGCCACGTGGGGGGCCCAGTCCCTCTATTCTGCAGGCCAGTGGCAAAGCCAATGGTAACATTCTTAGTCAGCCTACCCAAAATCATAGCTTCCTCCACCTGCCCAGCTGGCACCCTCATAGTTCCCTCAACTCAGGGGTTCCAAATCATCTAAGACCACTGCCCACCCCTCCTGAAGGCCACAACCCCATCCGCCCTGCCCCATGGGTCCGCCAGCCGGTTCCATGGCCCATCGCTCAAAAACGAGAGCCCCCTACTTTAATCAAACAGGAGCCTGAAAGCCCCATTCGGTGGAGCAGTCAGGAAAATGATGGTGTGGACGAGGGTTGCGAGTCAAACCCAGACTCCCCGCGGCTTTCACGCTCCAACCCGATCCTGTACTACATGTTGCAGAAGGGCAACATCCAGCTGAGCAAAGAGGCACCCGACCAGGCAGAAGGAGCCCGGCCTGTGTTCAGAGTCAAAGAGGAACCAGCCAATGACATGCACGCCTATGAACGCAGCCTGAGCTCCACCCCTCAATCCCCAACCCACAATGACAAGCACAGCCATGATGGCCAGGGCTTGAGCCAGTCGTCCCAGTAAACAGTTGTATCAACTAGAAAAACATACAAAGTGGAATCAAATCCATTGATTCCTTCTTGTTTTCATTTTTGTGTACCTTGCCAAATTGGTTTGATGAGAAAATGACTTATTCACTTTTTTTGTTTTTCGTTTTAATGAAAAACTGTACCGCTGTCTCAATTTTTAAATAGCTCCATCATGGAATGGTAGAAAATTGATCCAACCAAAACTACACAGTTTAGTCCCTACGCATCCACCATTATTTTGCACTACATTCATTTATGTAATTTCAAGTCCTCCTTTTTTATTTTCGTGTTGTACACATTTATTTCTATCTCTGAAGTGTACATATATCAGTTTTAGCTGTGTTCTGGTCATTGCCTCTCATCAAACATTTAGGGAGAAAATTTCAGGCGACATTTATTATTGATGATTCAAAAAAATGTTAGTGCTCAGCTCAGTGGACATTTTTTATTTTCTCTATCAGAACATTTTTCAGAAGTACAAAGCCCTATTAATTTTAGATGGGATTTCAGATAAAGCCATTTTCAGATAGTTGCAGCGGCCTAATTTAAACAGTGCACCTGATAGACTGGTTCTAAGAAGGACTTTAAACCCAGAATTCACACCGCGGTACCCTCAGTTCCAGATTCTGCCACTATGAATGCTTTGTGTTGCTTTTCCTCAGGATTCAGGGCTGTGGGGAAGGAATTCATCAGTGGAGATTCGCTCACTGTGTTCTGCTTCTTCTTTTCTTCTTTTTTTTTGTGCTGAACCTTTAAGGGCGAGATTCGACAGTGCAAATTCAGGGCAATGTGTTTGCAGATTGTGCAGTTTTGAGCAGATGGGTCAACATGAGAGCGTGTGTCGCTTACAGTTGAGCAACGCTGTGTAAACGGGTTTGTGGAGCAACAGTAAAAAAGACTGAGTGACTTATCTTGCCATCCTGGTTTAAGAAAAAGAGAGAGAGAGAGAGAACCACACACAAAGAACTTTGAGTGTGATGCACATGGCGCTTTTCTTTTCATGTAATATAAAAGACTACCTGGAGTGTGCACTATCGAAACTGAGCCCTTGGTGTCCTTTTTTAAAGAATAATTTAATGGCATGTAATGGAAAAAACTGTCAGTATTGTTATCTTTTCAGAATTTGGTAGTTTGTGCTTTTTCTTTTTCATAATTTAACTGTTGTGCTCTACATCCATGTTTTATTTCCGTGGTAATCTCTTGCTCATAACACATTAAAAGAATTGCATGTAGATGAAGAGAAGACCACAGGTACTTTGTTTTCAGAGCAGCTGGATACATGCACCCACCTGCCCATTAATCACCGAGACTCTTTTTGTCTTAAAGGGTATCTGGTATCTAGCGCTTTATTTTTAATCGTACTGTAATCTTTCCGGTTGATTTCACTCTGCTTTGTTCATTTAGTCTTGTGGTCTTTTTAATACATATACTTATGACATATGTCTCTTTGATTATTACTACGTTTTCATGATGGTTCAATAAATTGTGTAAATAGTACTTTCAGTATGAAAGATGACTATTTTGTAATGTTTGAAAAAAAAAGATATTGCCCTAGTTTTTAATGCCCTGAAATGTAAATACTGATTATATGCGTACAAATGTACATACAAAGGCAGAGGATACTATGCCCATCTTTTTTTCCGGTTGGTTTGTTCTTTGCATGTGTCTCTATGTGGTAAATGATAATCTATCCTGCGCTGTGTTGTGTAATAATGTCTGACTCTCCTCACTGCTGCCTGTTGCATGCAGACGCATGGGAACTACCTGTGTATCCCTACTGGTGATGGGGGAAAATGTCAAGTCTTAAAATAGGTCTTCTTTTTGTTTTTGGTTTTTTCTAAATCACAGAGCAAAAGGTCGGCTTAGAATTATGAGCAGCCCCTTAATAACAGCAGACTGTTGAACAAGCTGATGGAAAAAATAGTGTGAAAAATAAACGTGGATTGAATATTTTTGTGATTTTCATTTTTCTTTCTTTTCTGTTACTGGTTAACAAAGCTCTGTGAATGAGCATGGGGCTCTAGTGGGGGATTGACGTACAATCATAGATCTGCATTGTGCATCTAAGAAATACATTTGTAGCAACAAATATATCTATATATATATATATATATAAATATATAAAATGATGTTTTTTTTTTCTTTTTCATGTGAAGATCTGAAATATTTCATTTTTTATGTTTTCATTTTGGTGTTCATTTGCACTGATATCTTAAAAAATAAAGTACTAAAATGCATGACCTGTTATGAATGGGTTCCTGTTTTTCCAGTTTTGCCCTTTTCAGATGTTTTTTTTTACATTTGGGAAAGAAAACAATGTTTTCATATTACAGTACCTTGACAAATAAATATGAAATTACCACTGTTTTGGTAATCAGTTAATCATGTATGATTCTAAACTATAGTGAGGGGAGTGCAAGCTATACTGACCGAAAGAAAAGTTAGGACCCAAAAAGAATTGTCTGATTTGGACCTAACTGAGTACACATGCAGACCAGCAGTGTGTATGGCTGTGAATCAAACTGGAAAGAGCTGGGATAACTAGAACCAGCTCCAGAGATGATAAGCGGGGAATTACAAGCGAAGATGGGGTTTACAGCCAGTCTGCCGGGACTCACTTGAGTGAGATTTTTAGATGTCACATAATAGCTATGCCTGATTAAGGGTGAATGCTTGTCTAATGTCAACTGCACTGAATGGGGAGCCTATGACTTTCACTCAGTGTTTTGACTAGGCCTGGGCTGGTGAGATATTCTCACTGTCTGCTAACCTTGAGTAAACACCCTGCTCTCACAGTATCTTGATGTCTCCACAAACATTTTAAACAGATGCATGATATGATGTAATGGGGGGGGGGGGGGGTTAACAAAAAGCATAATAATAATTGGTAAGGCAGCAAAAATAAAATAATTGCAGTTGTAATAATATTATAGTATTTATTTAAAAATTACACTCCGGCAAGAATATACACTTGCTTAATTTTAGTAGCAGTTTTTCCATTTTGCTCTGGTTACTAGATTACTACTGTAGCTTTAAACCAGTATTACCTTAATTGGGAGTGTTGATTAAATGGATGACGTCCCTTTAGTTTCCAAAACACGACTGGCTGAGGTTTTTGTGAGCAGGAATTTTTCCAGACAGTGATGAATATAGCTGAACACCAGTATACAGCAATAGGTGGGGAGGATGTAGCATGACGTCACGCTATATTCCCTACAGCTGGAGCAAACTCCAGCTATTTCTGTGGGAACATTAGACTACAGGAGTTGTATACTGGGAAATGTTAGTAGTTGGTATCTCTTCATACTGTACCTGCAAATGGGTCATGCCTAGTTTTAACAGGCATGACCCATTAGACTCTCCAGCAGCTGACTGTAATGATTCTCTCAACTCCCAAAGTTCATTCTAAATGTCATGACCCCCAGATTCAGTCATCTGCATACATCTGCCTTTGCTACCACATCAGCATCGAACAGTTCCTTCTTGGTTCTTTGAACAACTGGACCTTCTGGCTGTGTAAGACATACCTCAAAAGAAAATTTATATTCTAAAATATTATGAGAATATAATTATAAGAATGCTTATATTCTGAACCGTCAACACAATATCAGAATATGCAATAATAATAATAATGACTGCTTGGAAGCAATATTTATTAGTATATTATATTTCAAGTGTCAGCCATTCAGTCTCTGCATATGTACAGTATACTATATTTAGCCTAGCATTCGTAACCTACCATATATCAGTTAATCTTTCTGGTTGGCCTTGCTCACATAAAGTCAGTTGAAGTGAAGTTTAAAGTGCCCCTACAAACACAAATTCACAAAACGCTGTACAAAACAAATCACATGTAAGATATAGAAAGTATAAAAACGCATATAAAGAACCACAATAAAATCATGACATAAAACCTAGAATGAGAGCTAATGCTTTTGTCATTAGAAAACAAAACTAACTTTGACTGAAAAGTGGTTAATTTGGTCTACGTTATTTGCGGCTACATTTGACCCTCTTTTTACCATGAGCTCTTCACAGACAGGATTTGGCATAAGTTTTCTGTTTTGCCTTTTAAATTGTTATTGGGCAGGCAAAAACACAGAATATCACTGGATAACTGCCAAATACTAAAAGTTGTTTAGGACACAGCGCCAGAAGCATTCCCTCATTGCACATCTTCAAGGGTTAGAATCTGCAGTTTCTCTGCTTGTCTTAGCTGTAACTCCCACCCAAAAGAAACAAACAGGTAAAAAAAAACCTCTAGGTTAAACCTGATATGTTTAAAGGCATGATCCTGCAGTTAACTTCATTTAATTATGTTTAAAGTGAAGTCGAAGGTAGCATAGTCAGGTACAAAGAAAGGAGAGACATTACCAATATACAGGGGTTGGACAATGAAACTGAAACGCCTCGTTTTAGACCACAATAATTTATTAGTATGGTGTAGGGCCTCCTTTTGCGGCCAATACAGCGTCAGTGCGTCTTGTGAATGACATATACAAGTCCTGCACAGTGGTCAGAGGGATTTTAAGCCATTCTTCTTGCAGGATAGTGGCCAGGTCACTACGTGATACTGGAGGAGGAAAACGTTTCCTGACTCGCTCCTCCAAAACACCCCCAAAGTGGCTCAATAAATTTAGATCTGGTGACTGTGCAGGCCATGGGAGATGTTCAACTTCACTTTCATGTTCATCAAACCAATCTTTCACCAGTCTTGCTGTGTGTATTGGTGCATTGTCATCCTGATACACGGCACTGCCTTCAGGATACAATGTTTGAACCATTGGATGCACATGGTCCTCAAGAATGGTTCGGTAGTCTTTGGCAGTGACGCACCATCTAGCACAAGTATTGGGCCAAGGGAAATGCCATGATATGGCAGCCCAAACCATCACTGATCCACCCCCATGCTTCACTCTGGGCATGTAACAGTCTGGGTGGTACGCTTCTTTGGGGCCTTTTTCCACACCGTAACTCTCCCGGATGTGGGGAAAAAAAGTAAAAGGTGGACTCATCAGAGAACAATACATGTTTCACATTGTCCACAGCCCAAGATTTGCGCTCCTTGCCACCATTGAAATCGACGTTTGGCATTGGCATGAGTGACCAAAGGTTTGGGTTATAGCAGCCCGGCCGTGTATTTTGACCCTGTGGAGCTCCCGACGGACAGTTCTGGTGGAAAAAAGGAGAGTTGAGGTGCCCCATTTAATTCTGCCGTGATGTGGGCAGCCGTGGTTTTATGTTTTTTGGATACAATCCGGGTTAGCACCCGAAACATCCCTTTTAGACAGCTTCCTCTTGCGTCACAGTTAAAACCTGTTGGATGTGTGTTCGTCCTTTTCGGTGGTATGCTGACATTACCCTGGATACCGTGGGTTTTTGATACATCACAAAGACTTGCTGTCTGGTCAAAGATGCGCCAGCAAGACGTGCACCAACAAATTTTTTCCTCTTTTGAACTCTGGTATGTCACCCATAATGTTGTGTGCATTTCAATATTTTGAGCAAAACTGTGCTCTTACCCTGCTAATTGAACCTTCAGACTCTGCTCTTACTGTTGCAATGTGCAATCAATGAAGACTGGCTACCAGGCTGGTCCAATTTAGCCATGAAACCTCCCACACTAAAATGACAGGTGTTTCAGTTTCATTGTCCAACCCCTGTAAATCCTCACAAAAACAGAAAAAAATTTGTTTGTGGGCAAACAGTTAAACTGTGTCTGCATGACTCTCAGAAGTCACTTGGTGTTCACTTTGAGGGAAAATGCTGTAGCTCTCTGCATAAAGTTTGCAGTAAAAACTGTAAATATTTCATACACCCCCAAAGAGCGCTGTTTAAAGATATCAGGGTTTGCTGCGATCACTTCAGGTTTGTCATGGTTAAACCAGCATTGTTCAGTTCAAAGTTTTTCAAAAATGTGAGCCCCACTAATAAACATGTTAATTCCTTCACAACACCATATTCTGCCCTTAAGACCCCCTGATGTGTCTTTAGTGTCTAGGATGCTAAAACTCACTGGTGGAGGCATGTTATGTTATGGTAAAGAAAGGAGTCAAGAAAATGTGGGTTAAATGTTATCAGTATCAACAGGACAATGCTCAGCAATAGTATTGTCATTAAATATTTTCCTTATAACGTTCAGCCCCTGAGAGAATCAAAAGGTTTATTGTTTAGATGTACTTTTCTGTAGAAGGTCCTTTTCCTCTGGTCTTTTTCTTTCACCTGCAGAAATGTTGTTGTTTTCCTCACACAACCATCTTTATACACATCATTGGACTCACACCTAAGGACGTTGGGGCGACGCTGCCTTGTTTTAATAAATAGCTCAGTGATGGTTTCAGTTCCTTTCAATTAATGGTTGTTTTGAAAGCTCCCTTTGTTTACATGTAGGTTTCCTTCCTACAACTTTCTCTACACAGCTGAACTGGGAACAATCAGCATCTTTTGCCACAGTCTGTGTGAGTTACCTTCTTAAATGAGTTTTAGTTATCTGTTAACAAGCCAACTCCAATAGCTCGTTGAAGCCATAGTTCAGATTTTTTGTAGACATCTTCTGTGAACTCATGTAAAGCAGTTCCCTTACCTGATTTAAACAGATGTCATATCACTGCGAGTTTGTAGAGAAGAAAAAAAACTCAACGGTGTGAAAATTAACAACTAGTCCAACACTAGCTCTTGTCATTTTTAAGAAACGACAGGACTGTGAAAGGAACCTGGAAAAAAAACGGTCTTTTGTGAATGTGTGGATGTTTAGTAAGCACTAATATAGCGTTGAATAACCTGGATATGAACATTTTAAGTTTGAGTTGTTTAAATTTCTAAAATCAGCTAATCGGGTGAAGACGAGCTGTTAGCCGTCCAACTTTGAGGATTTCTTCACTTTCCTCCAAACTCACTGTGTTGTGGTATCCGTCTACTACAGGTACGGAGCAATTACTAATAATAATATACAGTACCTCTCTTTAAATTATCCAAACTATCCCATTTGCTTTTAACTGGAAACTCATTTCCGTATTTATGCTTGTGTGGGTATTTGTTTTAGAAATTAAAACTATATATGGTGATTCTTTATGTTTTCTTTTCATTTTAGAAAGTCAGAATATCCAGTTTATAAAAATGTAATTTTTTATTATTTTATGGACCCAGGGGTTGTATATGCCTATTTATGTGTGTGATTACTTCTACAGCATATTCCAATAAACCAAAGCAACCATTAGGGAAATTGAGGGAACCATCAGAGACCTGGTCTCACATTAAAAATTATTATTATTTTAAAAAGACATCAAAGCCAAACAGCACTTCCTGTAATCAAATACTGCCCTATTAAAGTGAAGTGAGAGGATGTCCTGTATTTGCCCCAAAAACTTATTGGCTGCTGTTCACCACAGTGCTGAGTCTTAACAAAAGCAGGAAAGACGCTGAGCAGAAGGAGGACCCATATGTGAAGGTCAACAGATGTGCTCTGAATGCTCAAGGATGTCCCTTACGCTGATGGAGTAGATCTTTCGTTAAAATTCTGTAATGTCGTTGTGCAGCAAATACAGAAGGGCTGAGTCTGACAATTTAGCATGTAGTAATCATTCTGTGGGAAAAAACAAGCTTTAGCATGAGAATTTCTAAAGGTGAATATAAGTTCAACCTCAGCTTCCTTTAACTGGCTTTGAACACTGAGTCCAGCGAGCAAACAGACGTCTTTTTGTCTGCAGTGCACTTTTAAAACCGCAGCACAGTTCCTCAGCACTGACTTCCCTTTTTATTTAATCCTCCCCATGACTGGCTGCGCACTCTTTTAACTCCAAGTAACCTTTCCCCTCCATGAACTTCTCCATTCTAAGATTCTTATCAGGGCTGAACCGCCGCTAACCTCTCAATTTCCTCCCGATTGCTGAAGCGACGGCAAACATAAAGGAGGGAGGCGTGGGTTTAAGAAGAGGTCAAGGTGTAAAACTTGACAATTGGCTGTTTGTCTGTGCATTCTCCCTTTGATTTCCTGACCTCAGCAGGAGGCCAAAGCGATGTGAGTGCAGGACACCCGGCCATCGTTAACTCAACTGTAGGCCAAGGACTTCAGAGGTCCCACAACAGACCTTTCATAGTCATGAGGGCCCAAAAACCATTTCCTGACATTACAGTTGCTTTTTCTCGGCAAACAACTTAATGACAGCATTTAACATGCTGAGCCAAGGGTTTATCTACATGGGAACGCATGAAAGGTTCCTTTCATACACCCACTAATCTCAGGCATGTCTGTCGATTAGTTGTTAATGAGGGACTCTCCCAGCAGGTGCTGTGTTTATTCACATGGAGACCATATGAAGCCTGTCATATGTTGTCATGGCAATCGGTGCTAAAAACAAACTGGCAGATGTTTGATCGCCCTCCTATCCTCCAAGTGTTTGAACTCTTAACACAAGACATGACCTCAGATGTTATGCAAACACACACACTCAAAGTCCTGTAATTTAATTAGCGTTTTATGGGACCTGTTAACCCATTTGAAGTGTAATAAAGGAAGAATACATGGATGAGATGGCATCCTTTCTCCCTAACATACTTTAACCAATAAGGATGCTTCTGTAGGAAATGCAGTCCTGCTGCAGTGCCTGGATGTGAGCTGAAAAGAGCAGAGCCTCACATCAGACAACAATAAGGAGGCTGAAGCAAAAACCTGGAGAAAGTCCTGCACCGTGAAGACAGGTCAGCACGGTTTATTTTCCCAACCTGGTGCTGGTTCTCCCACTGGGACCGGAGCTTTTAAAGATGTACCTCTTTGTGAAGTCTTTTGCTTAACCCTAGGGGGTCATGGCCTCTTGGCCCACCTCCCCAGCCCTGACCTGACAGATTCTGTTTCCTGGGACAGGATCAACTGTTTGCCTGCAGCTGTGCGAACCTGCTAACTCCCACTCCTCACCCCACACTTTAACCAAACAACAAACTCCTCCCCCCTCTCTCAGGCAATACAGTTAAGCCATTCTTCTTATGTTTCCTGTTAATGTGACATGTGGCAACAAGGCTTAAGTACCTTCTTTTCTTTCAAGCATCACAGGCTCTTGACCCTCACTTTTTCCCATGGCCTTCCCATGGAAGGTAGCAGGAATTATTCATAAGTAGCTGGAGTTAGATATGCACAGAGGTTCCAGTAAAGGGTTTGAACAGGGTGCATAACCTTAGTGTTAGAGTTCAGGTTACAGTGCCTTGTAAAAGTATTCATACCCCTCAAAATACTCACATTTTCTCACTTTACAACCCCAAACTTCAATGTATTTTAATGGGATTGTATCTGCTCAACCAACACAAAGGGGTGTATTTTGGAAATGGATGGTAAATACCTAGTTTTCAAAATGTTTTCCAAATAGAAATCTGAAGTGTGGTTTGCATTTGTATTCAGCCCCTTTACGTTGATTCCCTTAAATAGAATCTAGTATAACCAAGTCTCCTAATCAGTAAACAGAGTCTGTTCATTTGTAATTTAATCTGAGTTTAAATCTAGTTCTTCTGTTTCTAGGCTCAAAGGTTTGTTAGGGAACATTAGCGAACAAACAGCATCATGAAGACCAAGGAACACATCAGACAGGTTGGAGAGGTTCGAAAGCAGTTTTATTTTAATACAGAGAACTGTTCAATACATCATTTAACAATGAAAAAGTATGGGATAAATGCAAACTCACCAAGACAAGGCCATCTATTTAAACTTACAGACCAGACAATAACAAGAGAAGAAGCCAAGACTCCCAAGGTAACTCTGGAGGAGTTACAGAGATCCACAACTCAGGTGGGAGAATCTGTTAACAGTTTAAGTAAAGATCATGTACTTGAAACCTAGCCTTTATGGCATAACGACCTGCAACAAGCCACCTAGAAGATAAAGCAAACCTGTGGTGCACTGGTTATGAGATTGACCCTTTGACTTGCATTCTAAATACCATGATCGTCAAAGATCCCAAAAAAGGGGCGCTAAATTCCTTGCACAAAAAAAAAACTTATACGTGCAATAAGTTGGCGTGTTTTGTGCGATCTTCAAAGATTGCGCGAGCAATGGATAACAGGTGCAAAAGAGATGCATAATGCCCTGTCCAAATGAGGAACTTGCGTATGCTACTGGCTGGCTGCTACTGCCCCCAGCAGAACAAGAGAAAAAGCGAACAAATGCTGTGTTGCTTGAGGCAAGCAAGGGTTGTTGTGCTGCATCATTATAAATAATCCAGTTGCTGATTTTTTCCTTCAGTTCCTGCTTTTCTGAACTGTTACAGTTTGTTAACCTTTCTCGTCACTATTCACAGCAGCAGGATTGTCTCTGCAGCCTCTGCCCTGATAAGATTAGATCCCCTCTCTGTTAATTTGCGCTGGGTGCCTCTGAGTACGTAATTGCGCATGCAGAAGGCTGAGTTTGAAATTGTTCTGTGAGCAGATGCTTTATGTTTGTGGTATGTTTGACGGACCCAATGAGGCAAAGACTACATCCTTCTTCACCTTTAATAAAAATATTGGATTACAGGCTATTGCACAGGAGGGCAGAGCTATGACCTCCACCATTGGTGCGCACACGGGGCAGCTGGTCCAGGCTGACAGCACCACAGGAGCGCGTACAGCTTTTACGCTGTACACGCACAAGTGGTACAGTGTACTGAGCTCGAAGTAACTTGCAACAGTTGCAGCTTACAAATTGGCCAATCAATAGTAGCAATAAAAAAGACAAATATGTCTGTGAGTTAACTTTTTAGAGGTTTGCCTCCCTTGAACTTTTAATTCTTTGCCACGTGACTCACTGAGTGTGTTTGACGAGTTCAGAGTTTATCATAAACAGCAGCAATATTTAAATCCGATGTAATATTAGCAACACAAAAATAGTTTGTTTTAGGAGTTGCTATCTGTATATTATAGCTTTGCTAATATTAAAACATAACGTCACATAACTGTCCTGCAAAGAATTTAAATCGGACAGCTATATACATAAAAATAAATTATTTTCCAATGATTTTACTGAATTCAATTTGTTTGTTGTGCCAACATTTTAACGATATAACATGTTTACAACAATAATAGTTTCAATTGTTTTTTGGTGACACAAAATAGTTTTTCACTGTACAAACCCTCCCCTGGCATATGTTCACATTTAAACAACATAATCAAACTGATCCAGCTCTGAGTGCTCTGTAATGACACAATGTTACTGTCAAGGACGCAATGTGTTTTGTTTAGTGTGAGGTTAATTCATACACTGTCTTTGTCATAACATGGAATAGGCCGCCTTAAAATCGTGACTTTTCACCTGCTAAAAAAGTAATTTTAACATCGACTTTGCAAATGAAGGATTTAATCTGCCTCATAATGACGTTATTTATTTCTTATTAATTATATTATCAACATCAAAGCAGAGTGGATCCTTTGCATGATGTGCAATTACAGTTAACAGGCTGTGCAAGCTGACTGCGCACATCGCCATGATCAGGTTTGTGCTTCAGCAGGAAATTTCACAGACAGCGATGTGCTGAAATGATCGAGGCACAAGAACAAAAGTGCTGCAAAGAGTTTTATCATAGAAGATATCTCATTGCTTCTGTTTGTGATTGGCTCCAAATCAGAGCTTAGATAATCCTACATAGAATCCTCATCTAATTTTATTATTTTTATTTTTGACAACCCAAATCTGTTGACACATGTACAGAAGATTCTCTCTCCCCATCATCTGTTGTTAGTACCTGCATTTCAAACGTGCTAAATCTAGACGCAAAACAGCAGCTTTGATAAATCACATTGCGGGTGGTAAGGGATTATATTTGCATACCCTCCTCCTATAATTGTGCACATTTGGGTCATTATCATATGTTTTGCATATTCATGAAGGCAAAAACGCTAAAACGTTTGCGCCCACGGTTCCACTGATTTTACACACGCAATCCGATTAACACCTTGTAGATCAGTTTTGCGGATGCAAACAAGTTTGTGTGTCGTTTTGGACATGCAAATCTTTTGAAGATCAGGCCCTATATGTTGCAGAAAACTAACACACTGCACATCACCCTGTAAATATCATCCCAGCAGTGAAACACGGTGGTGGTTGTGTCATGTTGTGTGTTTTTCTTTAGCAGTGACAGGGAAAAAGCTAAAGGTTGCACAGGAAGATGGATGGAACTTAATACAGGGAAATCCTGGAAAAAAAAAACAAACCCGTAAACATACAGCAAGGTCTACAATGGAAAGCATAGTCATGTGATAGAATGGCCCAGTCCTAAATCCACTTGGGAATCGCCTGTGGCAAGACTTTTAATTTGAAGCTCTCCATCTGACAGGTCAGCAAAGCTGGTAAAGATAAACCCCAATAATTTGCAGAAACTGCAGCGAAAGGTGGTTCTACAGCTTTGACTCTAGTTGACTGAATATAAATGCACACCACACTTTTCAGTTATTTGTTGGTAAAAAAAAAATTTAAAGCATGCGTGCAAACAGCCCCTATGTAATATTCATGATAAGTGAAAGAAAGTCCCTGTGGTCCACCACGCAGGCTGTCAGCTCGAGGGATTTTAGCTGCCACTGAAAGAACATGGAAGATATTTACTTTGTCAGATAAGCACGAGGGTAAATGTTTTACAAACTGGCTGGAGGAAACCAGCAATGCCAGTCTCCTGTCTTCCAGTGCCGATTATCTCCTCCAGAGTCTTTTCAGTGAAGGTCTTGCTTACATATCTAAACTTTCTAGTTGGTAAAGATGGATTTAACATTGCTTCCTGTGGATTTTCTTTCTAATTTTTACATTGAAAGACAGCATATAATAAACGTCAATTTTTGTCTATTTTCTCAGTCTTTCATGCAAAACATTTTAACGTTGGGAAAGGCATTTACTAGCAGTTTCCTGTAAACTACGACACAGTGGTCGAACTGCAGGGTCATGAACTTCTCATGTAAACATTTCTCAAAATCCCCGGTAGACTGAGAAAGGGCAGTTCAGTGTCAACCAGTCTGGCCTAGACCAGACTGAGACGTGAACGTTTTGCTGAAGAGGTCATGGCATATTTAGAGCGAAGCAAGCCAGACTTAACTAAGCTGAGAATCTGCTCCCATCATTCACTTGGTGTGAACTTAAACAGCTTTATGTCATATTCTGGAGGGATCTAGTTACCCCTGGACTCTATCTGGTTCAGTCAGAGCTCCTACAGTTTGATAGTGGACACAGTCATTAGAACGGCTGTGAGACTGTTAGAATTTAAAAAGCACCTGCAGTTTTAGGGTGCTTTGCTCTAGTTTATTGTTTTGTAATGCTTGACAGATGCATTGTAACAGCTGATGCTGAACTGTTGATGGTGTGCACAATTTGACTATTGACATTTTGCTCATGTCAGTCAGAATGGGTATGTGTGTTTGTTGGATAAATACAAATGTCTCTAAAACACTTGGGCCATGTGATTTCTTCCTAAATCATGTGAATTAAAGACATTAAAGATATAATTTAGAATATTTAAAGGTGACCTATTATACTTCCTTTTACACATTTGGGATAGGTCTATGGGCTATACAAAACATGTTAATAACATTTTTCGCACAAAATCATTCTCAGATAATGAGATTTCACCTCCTCAGTTCCCCCTTTTTTGAGCTCCTCTCAAAATGAGCTGTTTTAGGGCTCTGTCACTTTTATGCAAATCTTTTATGCAAAGCTGTATCTGGCCGCACCCCAAACCAGTGCTACCTACACACGTGATGCTGTTCGTACTCGCAACCGGCTGCTCAGATCAGTGTGTCACATATAAAACAGTTCTATGAGGAGACTTTTTCCTGCCGAGCAGTTTATTGTGCGGCACTGCATACGGGATTGTAAAAATTTAGCTTTGCGCAGGCATGTCCGGTGAGTCAAGTATGCGCTGCTATGTTTTGCCCTGAAAAGCTAGTTCAAAGTGGGCCAGGACCAAAGCAGAATTCCAAACTCAAAAATGTGAAATCGTTTGCAAATGCCATTTTCCAAGCCTTTAAGCCACTGTTACATTTCCGTTGAACAAGTTGAACAGAGACTGATAGTGATAAAGGAACATATCAAATCAACTTTTTTAAACTGTTTAAATAGGGCCTTAAGGTGCTATCTTTATGTTACTATGCTATTTTTTACATTTCCATATAAACTTGTTTAATTCTGCAATATTTGTCCTAAAACCGTCTTAGTGCTGCCCTCTTTGGGTGGAACAATGGCTACTGCAGTTGACTTTTCCTATTGCTTCAAACGGTACAGCTTGGTACATGATTATGTCACAGCCCTGTTTTCAGGTATAAAACAATCTCACTCAGACACACGCACCCGTAGCAGGAATCAGGAGTTGGAACTGCGAGCATTGATCATAGCATTTTGTGCTTTATACATTTGATGCCTTACTTGAGATAATAGAAATCTACATGTAAATGTAGACTTTCTGAACATTTGTTACTGCTTTGAACGTTAGCCCATGTTAGCAATGATGCTACTAATATCCCTTTACCACTCAGAAAGTGGACCCATTCGACCTCTTAAAAGATGTGGCAAAAATATGTGGCAAAACTACCAGCGTCGCTCTGCTCACTCTCCATTTCAACATGTCAACTTAAGCTAGCTGTCATTTTCCCTCGTCCTCCCGACCACACCCCCACTTAACCCCCTCAACTCATCCCCACACCTGGCCGTGCCCCTCAGTGTCTCTTGGCACTGCCCACTTTGGTGGCATTTTTCAAAATTTGTCCGCTGGCGGGATTATGCTTTTACATTAGGTTTAGTTCCACTTTAAAAAAGTGTCTTGTGAATTGTTGGTATCGCTCCCTGAAACCATTAGCTTCAGCCTCTACCAGCTAATCTGGGTTTATAGAAAATGAGAGTGCCAAGATAATTATCTAAGATATTAACAGCTTATAATATGTTTACATAACCTCACTTTAAAAATCCAGAACAATCCCTTTAATATCCGCAACTTCTGTATAGTTAGCTTAGGGTATATGCGATTCAACTAATGCCACCAAGCAGTTGTGGTTTTCTTATCTCAGGTTTTTTAATCTCTACTTGAAGGATTCCAGCAGGAAATGATTTACGGACATTCATAGTTTTCAAATGTTTTATTTATTGTGACGCTCAGGCTCAATTTTCAAGGTTACTAGGTTTTGACCTAATTAGCAAGTGTTAGCATGCTACCATACCAAATTTACCAACGGAGTACACCTTTTCAATAGCGTTCAGGAAATATGGCAATCAACAATTCATATTTTGCTTTTAAAACAGTTGGAAATGGCATAGCCTCTGTCACAAGCATTTATCAGCTCTAGCCCCACTTAGCATCAGTGGAGGCCCAACAACTACCCTGCCACTCATCATCATCTTTTTTATGGTTTTTAAGGTTTGCCAGTTGTCTTTGTCTAGCCCGCAAAAATATGTTGAAAATAGGACTTTGTCCATTGGTCCCATCCAAATTCACCCTAGACAAAGGCATTTAAAATCCAGCTTGGTTACCCCATTTGATCGTCCCAACCAATCAATAGATCTCTTTATGTGGATGTGTTTTCACATTTAAGTTATCATCTGAATTTTTATGTTGTTTAGAGGAAACAACTTATTTATGTCTGTTTATTCCATTATGTAAATTGCAGGGGGGTGGAATGTGCAAATGCTTCCATTGTTTTATTAAGGGGCTGCAAGAGTGGGCACAGCACATGTTGTAATCTTGATGTTACACTTTCATGTTTCCTAATCAACATCTTATCATCCAAGATAAATTACAGGGTGCAGTTTTTGTGTAGGTTGTAGCCTAGTTTGGTTATGGGTAAAAAAAATGTAATTTCTTTCTTTCTTTTTTCACATTATTGGGCTTTCACATAGTCTAAATGTTTATTGACTTTTTGGCATTTATATATTAAATGCATGCAAAGTCCTCTATGTGATGTCCATTATTGGGGAAAATGTTGGCTAAACTCTTTCTTTAAAAAAACGAGTAGGAGGAACCTGTTAGGAAAAAATAAATCGTAAAGATTTTATAGAAAGGATACAAAAACCTTCCAAAAATAATGATTCTGTCAGGAAGCCCTACATAGAGAAAGAAAAGGTTTAACTTCTTCATTCATTACACTGTCACAAAATCAATGCACATATTGCACTGTGAGGTTAAAACTACTGAGAAGAAAAAACCTGCAATCATGGTTATTTAGAGTTTTTTTTTTTGTCACATCACACTGACTGTAATTTCTGCTGTGCTGCAACGCCTACTGTATGTTTGCATTTTCTGTATCATATATTAACATCTACCAAAGTATTGCAAGCAAAATTTGAAATATTGGAATCATCTCTTCATGTGACCTTCTCTGTGGCTCTGTCATTTCCTGCAGAACGCAGTCTTATCTGGCAGGTTTGAAGACCAAGACCTCATATTTGGTCTCTTACTTTAGTCTGACGATAAAAGCTGTCAGCTTACCTTTCACTTTTTGTACTTCCATGCTTCAGGATAGATAAATATCCTGTCAGGAAAATAATAAGTTGGACTTTGGTTCATAAAAAAACACTTGAATATGACTGATTTTTTGACAGTGTCGCCCCACTGCTGCAGCATTAATTATAATCCACTGTATGTTGTGTTCCTGTTAACCTCGTGTTAATCATTGAAATTATGTGCATGTGGATATCACCCTTTGTGTCACTGTTATTTAAATTTAGAAGATGATGGCGTCATATTTTGTAGGTTGAGAGTTGGACCAAAACAATGAAAAAAAATTGAAATGAGCATGTTGAAGATTTTAGAAAACGGAAAAACTTAAAAAGCTGATTGAGGGGAACTGGACATGAAGCACAGACAGAGTAACGGGAGGAACCAGCAAAGAACAATGACAACAAGTAAGCTTATATACTAATAAAAGAGTGGAGAATAACATTGGATGCATATGAGATAGAGGAATGTGGAAGAGCTGTGAGGGGACACCAGACCTTTCAAACAATGCTAAAGATTGCAACAAGTGATTCAAACACAAATGAAAACCATGAAAATCAGAATGTTGTCGTTTATTAAATGCATTCAGTTAAATCCTTAAAAATCCAGACGTTTACATACATTTAGTAGAATTTTATTTTAAACTTGTGCAGCCTTCCACAAGCTTCTCACAATAGTGTGCTGGAATTTTGACAAATTATAATTTTCTATGGGATTCAGGGCTTTGTGGGGTCCCATGATCCCTTTAATTTCCATCTGGGATAAATAAAGTATTTTTGAATTGAATGGAATTTGTGATGGCCACTCCAAAACATTGACTTTGTTGTCTCTTTAAGCCACTTTGTAACTTTGGTGGTATGTTTGGGGTCATTGTTCATTTGAAAGATCAATTTGTGTCAAAGCTACAACCTGGCTGGCATCTTGAGATGTTGCTTAAATATTTCCACATAATGTGGTTTTTCTTAATGATGCTATTTATGTGAAGTGCATTAGTCCCTCGTGCAGCAAAACACTGTCACAACATGATGCTACCACCTCTGTATTTCAGAGTTGTGATGGTGTACTCAGCCCTGCAAGCTTACCCCTTTTTTTTCTAAATGGTCATTATGGCCAAAGTCGTCAGTTTTAGGGTGTATTCACCCTTGCCACTTTTGGTCCACTTTAAACGGACCAAAGTTCGTTTCCCCCCTTGGTCCGGACCTTTTGTGCAGGTGTGAATACACTCAAGCGAACCCTGGTCTGGACCAAACAACCAGACCGAGACCCACTTTTTGACGTGGTCTCGGTCCGCTTCCAAACGGACTCTGGTACGGTTCGCGTATGGTCTGAATACGAACCTGCCCACGATCCGAACCAACTACAAAAAGCATACGTCTCTTTGGACATAAAAAGCCACCGTAGCCTGTAGCAAAGGTGTGTGTTGTAAGGTAATCATACCTGATAAGCTGTGTGTTGCTTAGCAACTCTACTGGCTTGTTGTGGGACAAGGCACGTAGAGAACGTCGGCGTTCAGCACGCATTCTCCGACGGGGTTCCAAAATTATAAATGGAACGTCTCAAAGTCTGTGTTGAATGAGCTGCTCTTCAGCCTCACAATAATATTGCAGCTGTAATAATGGTACAAATATACAGTTGTTTTTCTAAATTTCTGGGTCTGTGCTCTGTCCCGCCCCCGTCATTTCTGTCCAATAGGAACAATGATCGTCACCCGCTTTGTTTACAAGTAATAGTTCACTTCCAAAAAGTACAATGTGAAAACAAACTGCACCAAATGAAAAAAATTAAGTTCGCTTTTGGTCCGGACCAAACAAGCGAACTAAAGGACTTTCCTGGTGTGAATACACCCTTAGTTTCATCATGTTACACAGTATGTCTCGTAAATTAGTCTTTGTCCCTAAGTGAATATGCAAACTGTCATTTGGCTTTTTATGTTGGTTTTGGGGTGATGGCTTCTTCCTCACTGAGTGGCCTTTCAGACTAATTCACTCATTTCACCGTGACTCTTCACTGTGTATAATGACACTCTTACCAGCTTCACCCATCACCTTCACAGAGTATTTTGCTTTTGTTCTGGGGTTGCTACATACACATTGAACCTAAATGCATTCATCTGTGAGTCACAGAACCTCCTACCTGCACAATATGATGACTGGACATTCACACTGAGTTTAGTTCTGTGTATAATGTTCAACAAGTCTCTTGTTCTCCTTCTGATATTTTCTCTCCTTTGATTTTTTCATGTTATCACACAAAGAAAAAAAAGTTTTGCAAATTGTTTATGGGCATAGTGATTTGAAGTAAGTAATTAAAAAAATCTAAAATGTTCTCATCATTCTGGCACTTAGCAAATAGAAATAATTTGGTAATCCTGCCTGCCTTAAAACAGAAAAGGTTTAGTCTGATTTAAAGTCAGACAGGGAGAAAAATGTTTGAATGTAAGGACCCTTTTTTGTCATTTGCTAAAGACCCAATGAAATTAAGGACTGCATGTCTTCCTCTGCTTTAGCCAGTCATTTCTCCTCTTGTTTGATTCTGCTGAAGGTTTCCAAGGAGCTGGTATCTATCCAAAGCATGCATTAGCTGAAATGGAGAAATATTCAAAATACAACTAAAGTCAAAAGCAGAAAAACAGACCCCATTAATGGATCTATGAGTGAAAGTAATTCACCTAATTTTGCCATAAAACAGTATTGTAATATTTCACTGTCTGTTCAGTGTGAATTGAAAGGCTTGATATATAGCAGCTTTGCCCATAGAGTAAGTTAATGTCCAGAGGCATGCAATCATATAATTTTTGGATTTAACAAAAACTAAATGTTCTGATGGAGAGAGATGGAAACAAAATATGGCAATGAAAGTTACATTTATCATGTCCTTTGTTTCTGTGTATCTTTTTGGAAGAAAAGGATGCTGGGTACTGGATTGGACTGCCTGTGATCCTGAGCTGTCTACAGTAAAAAACAGAGTTTCTGAACAAAAATTCAACTATAACCCTTAACACCTTGAGACATATTTGTGGGAAAAGGGACATAAAATAAAAACTTTAACTAATCATTGTTTTACATCTTTAAAGTTATGTAACTATGGGTTAAAGCTTAACCTTCCCAGATATTTCGCAAACCTGAAAAAGAAAGTAAAATAAAACAACCTTGAATTTATTGACTTAAAAATGTATTTATTTATATCTGTATAACTATATAGAGTCATGGCAACACTAATTCAAGGGTTTACATTTCATATAATAAAAATTGCATTTTTATTTATAACAAAAAACATTTTTTTATGTCTGAGGTGTTCATGGGATGCATGCTACTGCTGCCTATTTATCTTGTCAAAAACTTTAATATTCAACTCACTAACAGGAGCCTGTAGAGCCTGATATGAAGCTCTTGCTCTTGGTTATTTGACCTTGGGGTCCTTTTACTGGGACATCAACTCCTGGGAATATTGGCTACTGCATTAAAAGTTATCCTCTTCAGAATGACTGATGATAATGTATTTGTCCCTGTAGGGATATTTTCTTGTTTTTGCTTTTTTGTCACAATTAAATATTTCATTATAAAACTGATTTCAATAACAGACAAATTAACATGACTAAACAGAAAATACTGATCATTTTATTAAGAGAAAAAGCTCCCAACACCAACATGGTGCTGTGTGAAAGTGTAATTGCTCCCTAAACCTTATAATTGCTTGTGCCACCCTTGGAAGCAACAGCTGCAATGAAGTGTTTGTGATAACTGGGAATGAGTCATTAGCGCTGTGGAGGAATTTTGACTCACTCTTCTTTGCAGAAGAGTGAGTTTTCTAGCATGAACAGCATGTTTGAGGTCATGCCACCACATCTGAGATGGATTTAGGTCTGGAATTTGACTAGGTCGTTCCATCAATTATGGCATGTTTTCCAGGACCTGAAGCAGCAAAGGTGTCCCAGACCATCACACTAAAACCACTGTAGCTTAAAAGCAACCACAGATAATTAGTTATTATTTAATGAGATGTATTTCTGAAGAAAACAAGGAGAAAAGATCAAACTCGTAACATCAGTTTGTAACTATGTTAATACCACAATCAAGCTATGAAGATTATTCTTTGAACAAAGTAAATCTGCCAATTTCTTTAAATCTTAAATTGAAATTCTAAATGACTTCAAATAAACCCATCAAATAAATGTAATAGGATTCTCATTCTCAATAAACAAATCTAAAAATCATATATCTCTGCTCTGTGTTGAAATGCAAGTATTTATGGGAGGCCCCTTATGGTTTGGGGGCCCAAAGCAACAGCTTAGTTCGCTTCTGCCTTGGGCCAGCTCTGGCCATCAATGAGCTCTGAGTCATTTTGAAAGGTTTATTGGAAAACTTCATCACTGTTTCCCGTTTTCTTCATTTATGGATAATGGCTCATTATCCATTGTGGTTCCTTGAAGTCCTAAAGCTGTAGAAATGGCTTTGTGACCTTTCCCAGACTGTCAGATGTCAATGACATGTGTTCTTACATTTCTTTAGATCAGGGTATGGTGTGTTGCTTTCTGATATCCTTTAGGACACTTCACATTGTGATAACAGGTTTCTTGAAGTCACTTGTTGATTCCACAGGTCTGGTAGTAACCAGGACTGGGTCTGGGTCTGAAACTTAACCATATCATCAAGCATAGTTCCGTAATGGTTTAACAAATTAATCTTTTTTACCCTAAAAAATTCAAAGATCATTAAAAAATTGCTTTTTATTTTTTCTCTGGTTATTTACATCTGATACAAAAATTTGTTTGATGACTGGGAACATTTAAGTGTAACGACAAAAGCAAAAACAGAAGACGTTTGTAAGGTACAAATATTTTGTTACTGAACTGTATTCACACATTTCTTGCTTCTTCTTGTAATATGAAGAAATTTGGACTTTTACGGTACGTGTTATCAGAAGCCATTATACATTTGTATAAATGCAGCAGTTGTATCCATACACTGCAGTTATGTGGTATTATTGAACCAGACAGAAAGAAAGGGGGTTTATAAAATGCGCTGGTGTGGGTGAAGCTATCCAGTTTGACCTTCAACAAACCAGTAGTTCCTCGGACTGCATTGCTACAGTTTGTCTGTGTCAATCAATCCATTTAGCCATTTCCTGATCAGGTTCCTGACAGATTCTCTCACCAACTGCTCTATCACTTGCTTTAAGGTTAAACCGGTGTGGTGTGTCTCTACGGGCAGTGGGGGTCTTTTAGGAGTCTGTAGTGATCAGTTAGAGATGAGTGTCATTTATTTTTGTAGCATGACATATTTAATAAGGAACACAGTAAAACATGGAAAATAACAGGAATTTGTGGTTAAGAATACTTAATTTACCAAGTGCAACCCAACCCGATTGCTCGAAAGGAGAATGTTGCCATCTGCTGATGAAAGATAACAATGACAGGTACTGGGTCAAATAGGAAAAAATTATTTCTACTTCTCTGTACAGCTTCAATGTTTTGATAAGTCTTTCTTTTAATAAAACTGTACAAGAAAAGTTGGCTAAATCCTGTTTTATTTTTCCAACCCCCCCTGCTGTTGCCTGTTTTTTTTTTTTTTTCCTGAATCCATTAATATTTATTTGCACTATTTATTTGACCCAGTTTATTTTAGTAAAGCCTCCTGACTGTGACACTGTTAGATATTACAACAAGGATTCCTAAACATCTGAGGAATGACCCAGTTCAGTGTTAGAAGCTGGGTGTCTTCCATCTTGGACTGAAATAAGAACAGCTGAAGGATTAAAATGTACAGTATTTGGGTGTTAGAATGTTTTCTCTGTTTAAATAATGGCAGGGGTTGGAGAACTACATTAGGTAGTGTTATTTCCACAGGTGAAAACGTATTGGAATGCATTTAAGATCTGAGAACATATTGATGATTCATTGTGAAAGTCAGTACCTTGCAAAATATTTGCCTCCCATGAACTTGTTCCCATTTTGTCATATTAAAACCATAGGTTTAAATATATTTATTGGGATTTCAAATTACAATCCTACATAAAGCAGCAGATGATTTTGCATGCGTTTGTATTTAGCCTCACTGAATAATTACTTTCTTTACAGTTTCAGCAGCAACTCATACTAGGGTGTGAGTAATCAAAAACTAGGGGTTTTTGATGATGAAGATGTTCAAAGCCTGCAAGAGGTATCCCAATCGTTGTGGTTTTTAGTATAACAATGGCCATCAGTGGGCTCTAGATGGACAAACTGTCTACTTTTAAGGCTACTTTTAAAACTTTCCTTTTTGATAAAGCTTATAGTTAGAGTGGCTTAGGTTATCCTGAGCTATCTCTGTAGTTATGCTGCTATAGGCTTAGGCTGCTGGAGGACATAATGACCACTTTCACCCTCTTCGCTACTTTCTCACACTACTCTTCAATTTTGCATTATTTGCTGTTATTTTAGCTTTTAACTTTGTTCTCTCTCTTTCCTCTTCCTAGAAGCTACACCTGGCCTGACTCTGTGTCTACCTGTAACACCTTTCTGGAGAGGGGAATCCTCCAAGCTTCTGCTGGCAACAACTTAATGCTCACCCTCTACTGATGATCCACATGGCCCTTGCTTTCAGTGTTTAACCCTTTCTCTCTCCTAGACATAGCTACTGACTGAGCTTCTACTGTAACTAACTCTATGTGCTCTCTTCAGACTCTAAACTTGAAAACTGGCTCAGAGTTTATCTGTTCCTTCTTTCTAGGTGAAACGATTAAAGGAGCTACATCCATTAACATTTACTTTTCCTTCCCATAGAAAGTACTCCTGGATCAGTGCTTCTTTGTTCTCTTTGTGTCTCTGCTCTGTTCTCTCTAACCCCCAGTCGGTCGTGGCAGATGGCCGCTCACACTGAGCCTGGTTCTGCTGGAGGTTTCTTCCTGTTAAAAGAGAGTTTTTCCTCTCCACTGTCGCTACATGCATGCTCAGTATGAGGGATTGCTGCAAAGTCAACGCCAGTGACTGTCCACTGTCTCTACATGCTCATCCAGGAGGAGTGAATCCTGCAAGTCACTGACTGGATGCAATCTGCTGGGTTTCCTTAGATAGAAAAACTTTTTATCCAATTTGAATAAATAACTGAATCTGACTGCACTGTTCAATGATTAAGATTAATTGGAATGTATGTACCTGACTTTTGTGAAGAGCCTTGAGACGACATGTGTTGTGAATTGGCGCTATATAAATAAACTGAATTGAACTGAATTGAATTGAATTTTATAACCTAATCCTGCTTTAAACTTCTCCACAGCTTCCTCCCTGACCTGTCTGCTGTGTTGCTTAGTATCTTATGATGCTGTGTGTTCTCTAATGTTCTCTAACAAACCTCTGAGGCCTTCACAGAACAACTGCATTTATCTTCTTCTTTCGGCTGCTCCCCTTAGAGGTTGCCACTACAGATCACCTGCCTCTACCTCACCCTCCCTATCCTTTGCCTCTTCAGTTGTTACACCAACCATCCCCATGTTCTAATTCACTATGTTCATGAATCTTCTCTGGTCTCTTCCTCTTTTCCTCCTCTCCAGCAGATCCATCTCCAACATGCTCCCACCAATGTATCAATTTTCTTTTCTCAGAACATGTCCACACCATCTCAACCTTGTCTCTCTTACTCCAAACTGCTGTTCCTCTGATCTGTTCACCTTCCAGTCTTGTCCATCTTGGTCACTCCCAATGAAAATCTCAGCATCTTCAACTCTGCCACCTCCAGCTCAGCCTCTTGTCTTTTAGACAGTGCCACTGTCTCCAGACGATATCAGGTCTCACTAATTGTCTCATAGACTTTCCATTTCAATCTTGGAGCTATCCTTCTGGCACACATTACTCCTGATACTACTTTTCTTGCACTCCACCTTGCCCGCAATCTCTTCTTCACCTCTGTTTTACACTGTCTACCTGTTCGATGGTTGACCCCCATGTATTTGAACTCTAGTTCTTCTCCTTCCAGACTTTGCACCTGCCTCACATTCATTGACACACGTATTCTGTCTTGCTCCTGGTGACTTTCATTTCTCTTCTCTCCAAGGCAAACCTTCTTGTTTTTCACCTGTTCCCCACTTTCACCACAGAATACAATGTCATCTGCAAACATCTGATCCACGGAGCCTCCTGTCTGACCTCATCTATCAATCTCTTCAACACCACTGCAAACAAGAAGGGGCTCAGAGCTGAACCCTGGTGTAACACCAACCCTACCTTGTACCCATTTGTGACTCTGACAGCACACCTCACCACTGCCTCCCTCTCCTTATACATGTCCTGTACTTTCCTCATACATTTTTCTACCACCCCTGACTTCCTCATGCACCACAGTTCCTGTCAAGGCATCCTATCATATGGTTTTTCTAAGTTCACAAGGACAACATGCAGCTCTCTCTGAGTCTGGATAATATAATTAGAAAATCTGTTAAATATCAAGAAAAGGAACACTGCTAACTGCATAAGTTTGTTCTACTACTGTAGCACATCTATGAGGTCAAATGGTTGCTCTCACCCTAAAGACAATGAGAATGGGGTTTGAGAGATATTACCTTAGTAATGCTGAAGGTATCTCTCAACATGAGTAATTAAAAGAAAAATATTTAAATGTTGACAACAAAACCAAGAGAAAATGTGATTATCAGCTTCACAAATTGTGTTTATTTAAAAACACTTTTCATTTTGCCATTGTGCCTAAACACTGCAAAAATGACAGTCTGGCAAACTGATGAGAGATCGTGTTGGTGCACTGAAAGTGATTTAGGCAGTAAAGTACAAAACATTAGGATCTTTTCTGGACTAAAAAACAAACAAAAAATGTTCTTGACCTTCTATTTCAACTTTGGGGAAAGCTGAAATAGAGGTGTTGGCATTTTGTTCTCTAAGTGTTCATGAATGTTGGGTAGCAGAAATCAAAGCTATAGAGGCACGCGCTAAGTGGATTCATACCAATATGCAGCCCCTTAAAAGAGATCCTGGGCAATTTCACAAAGGTAGAATCCCATAACCCAGGACAAGAGAGGAAGCCTGGGATTGACCAAGCCTTGTCAGGGTATAAAAGCTTAATCACTTTCATCAACAACAAGGCTGGCAAGGAGCAGCTAAATCAAGTCAGGTTTAAATCATCCAGCATAGGTGATGCCAGAAAGTTGATCACAGTGTACCTGATGCTGACATAGAAAAACCTTCTGTTTACACTGAGCCTGGTTCTGCTGAAGGCTACTTCCTGTTGGATGAGTTTTATTTTCCATTGTTGCTACATGCAAGCTTTGTATTAATGCTGCAAAGTCAACGACTCCACCCGAGCGACAGTTCACTGACGCTACATGCTTATCCAGGAGGAGTAAATGCTGCAAGTCAGCGACTCGATGCGTGTTGTGAATTGGTGCTAAATAAACAAACTGTGTTGAATTGATTTTTCATCATTTTAACTTAACTTGGGGGCTCCTCGGGTCATCAGAGACCTTTTAATCATGTACTTAGGATCAAAAGAACTAACGGGAGCAACATTTAGTTTCAGCTCCCTGAAAAACCTGAGATGTGCAGAAACTGTTGGCTCTTTGAAGACGATGAACTATGTGTTTTCTACTGAAAACACTTAAAAATCACTTTAAACATAGATTTCTATAGCTAATACCAGAGACCGTACTGGAATATAAATCACACCGTCTTCTCTGGCTAATATTAATGACGTATTTGCGGTTAAGACAGACGTGAATAATCGATCCCTGCTTTCTCGCGAGCGTAGAGCAATGTTGTCATGCCTGCTGACGATCTGCGCTAGTCATTCTGTCATGGCGGCTGTAGTGTCGCTGATTAAGGAGGGGACGTCGTAGCATCTTGTTTGAATTCGCTTTGGTGACGGGTGCCGCGCGTGTTGCGTTCCTCTTGGTTTGAATTTAACAGCATTTATCTCCAAAGCGGCCATGACCGTGGAACAGAATGTCCTCCAGCAGCATTCTCAGAAGGTAAGCCTGTAGAAGATAACTTAACGGTTAGCTAACTTTAGCCGAACTGCATCGCTGCATAGTTTTATGGCTCAACACACAGAGTCCGCAAGTCAGCGTCTTGGTTAGTTGGAATAGCATTCAAGTGTCGTTTAATGAAGCTTTCGGCAACATATCCTAAAGTAAAATGTTTAGAACTACTCAGTAATTCCTCTTTAGTAAGGCCTAAAGCTATACGCAGCTGTCCAATATTATGCTAGCTGTTTGTTAGCCATAGCTAACTGTACAGTGTTATGGTAATATTGAGCTAGGTCGTCTTTGTGAAAGCTGGATTCTGATTTGAAATCTAATATACTATGTTTTTATCGAATGGGTATGAACGCGTATACCGTTTATTTAACTAAACAGCATACCCAGTCGCAGTCTTGACGTTATTACTGGTTATTTGTCGTCTTCTTGTTAAATAAATGTTTAAGTTCAGTCAACGGTGTTGTGTTTGATAATCTATGGGCAGATTTCCTTCTTCTGTGGTACGGATGTGTGCAGTGCTGCATAAATAGTAACTCCGCGTCCACGAGTGCGATTGTTTCCTTGGTTACACATCACATAGCTGATGTCTTTGTTTACAAAGGGAAAGGCGGCGCACAGCCGAACCCTTATGCGACTGAGTAGTCGGATTGCGAGCCAAGCGTGTGATGGTTCATAGCCGGTAAGACATATTATTATGTTACATCCCATCATGCGCTCATCTTACCGAGGTGCATTTAGAGTCCACTGTGTTGATTTAGCTCCTTGTTATGACGGGAATTAATGACCACCACGCGTGGCTCTGGTTACGTACCGATGGTGCTAAAACAATGGTTTTACGTTTGTTGCTCTAGTTAAAAATTGTGTGATATTGTTATAGAATCACAGATAACTGTCCTGCTTCTTGATACACGCGTTGTGTATTTGCGAATCTGACATGGCTTAGGGTAAAAGAAATACTGCAGCTTCCATCAATGACTCAAACCTAAAAGTAGCAGTGTAACACAAACCATTCTGACCTTCACATGGGCTGCAGTTTGAACTCCATTAGCAACAATGACATTTTAAATGCACTTTTGTCTTATTTATTTTTTTAGTTTTTAAACAGAACAGACCACATAAGCCTGATTTCAATAAGAATGTGGGTGTGGTGCCAGTTTTCATGTATTGACCTGCCATATTAAAGGACTGTCTTGTCTCTGCTGTTAGGATGATTTGTTATATTGTCATACAAAACCAAACTCGCCCTGGATTTGGAACTCCCTGGTCTGTAACCTTCTGAGCCTCAGAGTTGTTATGGTGCCAAAGGTGTTTCACTGAGATCACATGTGTTTGTGCATGTCTGAGCCATTGCTGTTGTAGTTGGCATGGCTTAAAACTGTCCCAAGCAGAGCCCACCCCATTCCTCATTGACCAGCAACACATCTTCCATGCCAGCAAACCTGCACCCATCAGTCTTTCTGACTCGGACTGAGTTAAGTTGTCATATGAAAGGGGTGAATGCTCTTCCATTGTAAACAGATCATGAGAGGATATTATATGTAGGGTCAAACCAATTGCTGTTATATTTCTTTATACAATGCCTGTTCAAAACTCAAATCTTCTCTTCAGTCAGCTTAATAAAGTTATTTCAAGAATGAAGGACAAGAGGCACATTTGCTGAGTGTCTCTTTCAGCACTACCTTCTGTGTAAGCAAGCAGTTGTCAGTACCAAATAACTGGTGACTTGGATCTATTATCCACAGCTATGATTCCCAAGCATTTTCTCCTGGGGCCCCTCCTCTAGTTAATTTATCATTTATCCATTGAAAATCGTTATCTGGTCTTTTGTATAAAAAAAAACAAACAAACAATTGCACCAATCAGTCATCTAGACATCGGCATTGGCCAATTTTTCCTTAATCAGCTCTGATCAGAGATTAGCAGGTTAAATACAGACAAACTTAGTTTATTTTTTCACTATTCTTTGAATGCATCAAAACTTAGAATCTCCACTATTTATGGTCTGTAAGGACATCAACCAGCAGTATGACGTGTGATGCACTTTTTAGAGTTCAGGAGAATCTTATAGTGGTTAGGGACATATGCTTTCATACATAAATATGGGCAAATTCTGTTAGATTCAAAACTACTATCTCTATTCTAGAAGATGTCCTGCAGCAGATTGTCCTATGTGGTTTAGTCATTAGAAAAATGGAGATTGGAATTGGCAGGTCAGACCTCAAAGAAGTTCAAAACATGATTTTACCCAGACAAGGTCTAACAGATTCTCCTTACATAAAAAAAAGTCTTGCATAACTCTGCCCTGAGAGGAGATACCAGGATGTTTGTTACAGCTGCTTTTTGGCCTTATAGGCTTCTGTCTGTCTGTTGCATAGACTGAGTGGTGCAGAATATGGCAACATTGGGCCTTTTTAGTTTGTACCAGGGTTGCACAATTTATTGCAAATATATCGTCATCGCAATATCGGCGCGTTTAATATTCTTATTGTGACGGACTGTTTGGAATGCAATAACTTTTAGCTAATATATTCCAAGTGTTATGAACTTGTGTTTACACGCTCATGTAACATTCAGTCAGTTAGACAGACTCTCACATCAGCACCGGACACAAATGACATTGATCAAAATCCTAAAGGTAATAATGGAAGCGCAGAGCGAAGCGGAAAATGGGCATATATCGTAACTATCGCCGTCACAATATTTACCACTATTATTGCTATCGCAAGATTTTCTAATATCGTACAGCCCTGTTTTGTACTCTTAGTTTCTTGTAAATCAGTAGTCTATGCATTTCTGTTATAGTATTCATTGTTCTAAGCAACAAGAAATACTTCTACTATTAGGATGATAAAGAACAACAGCATATTTTCATTTGTTAGTCATTTGCTGCATGATTACTTGCTATATTAGCATTAAGCTTCTTGTAAATGGTACGTTTGTCTTGAAAACCAGAAATACTATCTCAAAGAAGATATTGTGCATCTGCAGCTGCTCTCTAAGCAATTCTTAAAGCAAATACATTTTATGGATTTGTCTCAGAGCCAAAAGTTAAAGTAAAGAAAAGTCCAGTTTGCATGTTGCCTTCCTGAAACAAAATTAATTTAATTTTCATTTTAGTTATCAGATTTTCCATATATCAGCCATATGTAGGAGAAAGAATTAAAATGATGTAAAATCCATGTATTGGATGTTTCTCTGTAAGGTGAGCAGAAACTGAAGAGATCACTGGGGTTCATTGCTGGTTAATTTCATCAGCAGTGGAAACGGTTCTGAATAGAATGCCTGGTAACGCCAAAGACTTCTAGTCAGGCGGTGTTGAACATAGGATGTAAGGACTGAATGAGTTTTGTGTGAACTTGCTGCAATCACAGACTGTAATGAATATTCCTGTCGTTAGTTTTTTTCTGTAAAAGCACCCATTGCTACTAGCTGGCGCTTTGCTTTTACTGTTTTTACAGTTTGCTGCCTTTCTCTCCTACTTCGTGAAGCTTTGGTCTGTTCCTTTTGTTTTCCATTTTTAAACTGAAAAATTGAACCAAATAACCCAACTGAGCTTTGCCTGGAACTGCATTTGAATCATTTTTTGTTCTCTCTCAATAGCACCAGCAGACGCTACTAAACCAGCTGAGAGAGGTCACAGGCACCACAGACATTCAGCTTCTTCAGCAGGCCCTGCAGGTACAGCCTAAAACCAAGGCCATCTCTCTGTTCACTCACCCAGTTCTCCTGAGGAATCCTGTCTATTTCCTGACCCTCTTTGTGTAAATCTGTGGGTAAAAGTTTCCCCTGCTTATAGTATACAACTAAAATGACATACATCTCTTTGCAGTTTGTATTTGATTAAACGTAAAAAAGGCTGTTGAGATGCCCTTTATTTTGCCTGCACCATGTTGATTTTCCAGTTTAACTTTCCTGCAGGTGAGCAATGGAGATTTGGCTGAAGCTGTCGCGTTTTTAACGGAGAAGAACGCAAAGGTTCCTCAGCAAGATGAGACTACCTACTACCAGACTTCCCAGGCGGCCAGCGACAGATATATCAGTGTTGGAAGCCAGGCAGACACAAGTGAGCAAATTACCTCCCAGTGGGATGGCACAAAGTTATTATTTTAATCACAACATGCACAGGTTTGGCAGGTCATGAAATGTGTATTAAAGCCTTTTGTTGTTGCTGCTGCAGATGTAATTGACCTGACAGGGGATGATAAAGATGACCTGCAGAGGGCGATTGCCCTCAGTCTGGAGGAGTCCAACAGGGCCTTCAGGGAGACGGGGATCACTGATGAGGAGCAGGCCATCAGCAGGTGAGCTCAGGAGAGGTTCTATACAGTTATCAGGAAAATCCTCAGAGTGGTGGGAGGCTAGCATCCTGTCAGTTCTGGTCCCATTTTGTCCGATTTTAGATACCTAAAACAACTTGAACTCAAACTGTTTACATCTGTGGGATACGATATAATAATAGTGGATTTGAAAGTCTTCACTTTCACAAGAAACTATTGTTTAGTTTCTGTTTCTCCAGCAGCTTCAATACATGTATATTAATATGTGATTTACGTTGGTTGACACTGCTGACTATTATCACTTCACCTCTTAAGACCTGATTCATCAGTTCACTCTAAGTCAGAAGAGGGGTAAACTCTCAGATTTTTTGAAAGGTGGTCAGTTGTGCAGCAGCCTTCAAGACTACATTCAATTCTGATTTCATTTTATTTTATTTTTGCTGAGACCCACATTTTATTTATTTAATCTTTTAATGTGGGCGTTTACACAAAAATTGTAATGCAGCAGCCATCACACTCCAGTCTACGGTCCTGAAGTGACCCACATGCGCAAAAGAAGATGTGATGATGCACGCAGCACTATGTGTTTTCACAGAAGTAAATATGGATGCTGCACAGATCAGTGTGTGAGGTTTCTGTGCAATCAGAGCTGACAAGATAATGGCTACTTCAATCAGGGGCCTATGCTTTTTAGTGTTTGGAGATACTGTCGTTTTGAAACCTTTACTTGAAGGAAACTGAGTCTAGTAACAGGAAGCTGCATAGTAGTGTTATTAGCTTGCTGCACATCTAAGAAACCTTGTTATGCAGGCTGACTGAACATAGAGATGCAGCTGAAACCTGCAAGCCTGCAATTATTCAATATAGCAGCAGACACAAGGTCTGCCATGCATGTTTCATACATTGTTTACATCTGATCTTGCTGCTTCCCACCTCCTTCAACGCAAAATTGTGAGTGACACACCCAAAGACATAGAAGTCCCATGATATGTGACAGGCATTCAGACTGAAGCTGCTTTGATAAACATCTAAAAGGTACCGACATATGTGGCCTGGCTTTGATTTAATTCTCCTTGGCAGATTGGTCAGGTGGATTGATTCAGCTGGCAGGGACAACCAGAGTAATTCCACGTCGTAACATAGCCGTTAGTGGGCAGCCAAAACCGCCACAAATTTAACTGTCTCAGGTGTAGACTGTTAAGGTTAGCTAACATGGTGTAGTTTTCCACTGACAGGAACATGTTCAGTTTGAATTGTTTCATTTCTAAAATGAGCTGAAAGGAGGATATGTGTGACCAGATATTAGCCTTAAACCGCTTGGAGAATTTCTTCACTTTGTCTCCACCAGGTAAGGGAACTGTTGATAACGTCACAGAGCTTCACTTTAAAAATCCAATCTATCCCTTTTAATAATAAACTGTACAAACAGTTACGAAAAGCTCTTTTGTATCAAAATATCATCTGTCTATTAAAGCTGAGATCATTTGGTACCTTTTTATATGTTCAGTGTTTGCATTTTTCCTTTTTTCTGTTCTTGCAGGGTTTTGGAGGCCAGTATAGCAGAGAACAAGGCAAGTCTAAAGCGTACTCACACAGAGGTATGGAGCGATTCACCCAACCCACATGACAGGAAGAGGATAGACAACTGCCCAGTGGGTCTAAAAAATGTTGGCAATACCTGCTGGTTTAGTGCTGTCATACAGGTAAGCACATACAATGCATCATCATGACAATATAATGAGTCTAAATTGTCAACCGTCCTTAAACCAGACCGGGTAATTTAGGTTTCATTCATTTGCTAAATTTGCTAAAATGTGTTTTCTCTTTTTGGGAACCATTGTTTTCAAGTTTAGAAGTAATTTAATGACTACAGTTGGTACTGACTACAGTCAGTGTTGGAGTTTTCACATTGGGTGTAACGTTAATCAGAAACAAAGAAACATTTGTGTTTTGTTTCTTAGTCCTGTTTGATGTATTCATGTTTAATTCCATGCAGTTATAATGAGTTAGAAACCGTGTGTATTGGAGTGGAGCCATGTCAGCTGTTACCGTTGGAGATCCGAGGAAGCTTAATCACGGCTCATGTGTTGCTGGACTTGGTGGTAAAATGTGACCTGAGCTGAAATATGCCAAATGAACATTGGATACACCATCACATGATGCTTGGCTTTTGCCTGCAGTGTTATCCATACAGCTAAGAAGACAGCACTGCTTAAGCCTGCTTAGTTTCAAGTAAACAACTTTGTTTTTTTCCTGAGGGAGAAAAAGTCCCAATCTTTCAAAGACAAGCATTCCTTTCCCCTAATAATAGAACACTGTAATTTAGCTCGAGGTACAAGTAGCTGTTATTGTTATCTCGGGTGTCAAAGGTTCAAAATCCTCAATGTGTGCTATGTATAGTTTGTATCAGATGTTTTATTTGACGAACTACAAGGTTTCAGCATCTCTTAGTCACTGTAGCCAAATGTTTTTTAGCATTAGTAAAAATAAATACAATTCCCATGAGTCGGCTAAACTGAAAATTCCATAATACAAATCAGACTCTGCGGTCAAAAGTGAGCCGTTTCGTGCTCTAAAATCCTTGTCCGTGTTATTGCCATGGATGAAACAAAACTTCCTCATAAAGCCCAAAATTGTAACTTCTTCTGTGAAACTTTGGAGCTTCTCCCGTCCAGACAGCAGCGTCTCTCCTCTCTGCTTCTCCTGCCACACCCCCCTCACATCAGAACCACTGAGCCTTTTTTATAAGTTCTGGCTGGGCTGTGGTCCAGATAATTATCCGAGACATTCTTGCATATACATTAATAGAAACATTAGTATTTATTTATGTTTTTATTTTCTATTTATTTTTGATTATTCCACGCAGATTACTTTAATGTGACAATGTAACACAGTAACGTTAAAGGCAGCACAGCGCACTACACTGACGGCTGGAGGCGGGGCGTCAGCCGCCATAGCTTCAGTCGTTGGGGGGGGTCAGTGGAAACACAACAGTTACAATACCGACTGGAGAGACCCACACTGGCTAAAACGAGCCAGTGGAAAAGGGGCATATGTGGTTAAATGAACTATGGCTCAGGTTGTAGGGGTTTGTCTTGTAAACGGTGGGTTGCCAGTTTGAATCCCTGCTCCGTCCGTCTCGGTCGTTGGCTTATGCTCGAGTCGCATTAGATTATATCAACATTTAAAAAGCCTAATAAATGTCGGTAGTGTGTTCCAAGTGTCTGGGTCTTCTCTCTCTCACTATTCAGTGCTATTATTCTCAAGCCACTGGTTAGTTAGAGTAACTCATTAAACTCTTAATTAATCAACACCCCCGTTAGTAAAAGCCCTATAAATGATTGGAATGATCAAACCCCGGAGTTAAGGAGTAGCAGAAGTTAATTCAACAGATTTAAGACAAGTTCACAAGTCATTTCCAAGCCTCAAGTCTCACATGCCTGCCATGTCCAGTCTGCCACAGAACTGATGTCCTCCTTACACCTAATTTAATACATGAACATTTAGTACCTTTTTGTCTTTCTCAAAACATTCAGTTTAACAAATAAAGACCACTAACTGATGTGTATTATTTTACTTATTAATTAGGATATTAGATTACCTCCAGTAAAAATCGAAATCGGCATGGGTTAACACCAAACAGGAAAAGCTTTTAATTTGAAGAACCGGAAGGTCCTACTGCAAACTTGAACAAGTTGTTATGAGCCATTAATAGCCGATGATATGCTAACAGCTGTGCTTAATAAAAAAATGAAACGTCTTTAACAAGAGGACGTGCACATCTGTTAGAGCTGAGCTATCTGAAGCCATATGTGCTGTGCTTTTTGTTGCCATGACCACCGCTCAACTTTATATATAATGGTAACTCCAAGTGGACAATATTAATCATTTCCTGAGTCCCAGATGAGTCTCTAGACCATGATTCATGTCCTAAGTCTTAGATTTTTGTGAAAGACACGCAGACACGTTAAGAGACAGACATGCATTGCTACAGTGGAGTCATTTGACTTCTGATCAGCTAATCAGGCCCACTATTGACGTCCTGAAATAAATCAATAACTGTGTTTTTCAAACATGGTTCAAGCTACAGTAATTAGCTACGGCAAAATATCTGCTGCAGCAGAGAGAAAATCGATGAAATATATTAGGGCACCTTCTGCTTTCCTCTAATTATTTATCAATGCTTTTAACTGCTCCTATCCACCACTGCTTAGTGTACCACAATGCATTGTGTTTGGTAGAGTCAGATGGGTTATTTAGAGAAAGATGGCACATGATTAAAGTAAATTTACAAAGACTCGCAGTGCGTCTTATCTGTCAAACAGCAGTGATGCTATAGAAGACTGTGTTCTCAGGATTACATTGTCTGTCACTGGTTGAACTTCACCAGATGCAATGTGCAGAGGACTATGTAGGCCTGGAAACAAACACAAACACATTCCCAGTAGTTGCATTTCCATAGACCATCAAATTGCGCAAATTGTAATTCCGAAAATAAAGTTGCTTAATGGAAACACAGCAATTTCGAAAGAATATCCGTTTTTCGCTAAAACGTTTTTGCGCTAGGATGAGGTTTTTTTTTTTTTTTTTTTTGGCCATATCGAAATTGGTGTCGCAAAGCTGCAATGGAAACACGTGATCAACAACCGGATGGCACTACTGGCAAAGAAGACGAAGGAGACAACATGAAGAAGTAGGAGGATGATGTTATTGCGTAAACAAACTTATTCACATGTGATTTTAATTTCATTTCTTATTTAATGGAAACACCACAATTGCACAAAATTGTTTTTTGAACCTATGCACAATATCAACAAAGTTTTAATGGTAACGCAGCTAGTGAGATTTCAACCAGAAACCTTCTTGCTAATCACTGTGCTACCTGTGTAAATACTCCAAGTTTAGTACTGGGCATGGGCCAGTAAGTAGTTGGAGTTCAGCATCATTACTTCAGCTGGACAGTCAGTATCTGTCTATTTTTATTTTAAAATATTTACAACACTGTACCTACATATTTCTGTTGAAAACAGCTGATACCACCAGCAGGGTGTGGAAGTGGGTTTGACATTAAGTCCCAAAAAACACCTCAGACTTAACTTGGACTCGTGGTTTTCACCAAATGAAGTCTGTATTAAATGACTTTGGAAACAAAATAAACATACTTGCATGGTGGCGCAGTTGGCAGCACTGTTGCCTTGCAGCAAGAAGGTCCTTGGTTCAACTCCTGGCTGGGGGTCTTTCTGCATGCCGTTTGCATGCTTCCTCCCATAGTCCAAAAACATGACTGTTAGGTTCATTGGTCTCTCTACATTGCGTTTAGGTGTGAATGACTGTGTGCTTGGTTGTTTGTCCTGTATGTCTCTGTGTTGCCCTGCGATGGACTGGCGACCTCTCGCCCGTAGACTGCTGGAGATAGGCACCAGCTTCCCCGTGACCCACTATGGAATTAGCGGATGAATGAATGAATGAAAATACCTTACCTCCGACTCCTTACCTTCTCCCGCTGCCAAGTGTGCTGTGTCCTACAAGGACACTTCAAGCTAAAAATATCAAAATAAAAGCACTTCCTATTCTGTTCATTTAGAAGTTTAACACTTTAAATGGTAACTGTTAATGTATGTAAACGATGTAAATTTAAAAATTAATGATTAAATGTTCATGTGATCACTTAGGCCCAAGGACAAACATAAGAGCTTTAGAATCCCAACCTACAGTGATGTAAGGTTAGAGGTCACCTAGATGTTGCGGATTTAATGAGAAAAGTTTATTTTTAGTTGTTAGAGACTCGAGACTTGACTTGGACATGGAAAAAAGGACTTATGAACATCTGATATAAAGTCACACGTGCGAAGAGGTCTTCTGCCAGTCACTTGTGTATACTGAAGACCATTTTCATCAGTTTTTTTAATCAGAGACAAAGCCAGTAGCATTGCATCCTTAGTTCTACTGCTAATGATATTTCATGTGGAATGTTTCTAATATAGTTTTATTATTATATTTGTTTATTATTTTTTTTTGCTCTCAAGTCGCTGTTCAACCTGTTGGAGTTCCAGAGGTTGGTTCTCAACTACTCACCACCCGCCAGAGTCCTTGATCTGCCTCGCAACCAGAAGGTACGTTGAAATGTGGAAGCAAAGCTGCACTAACATCAGTGTGAGCCGTCTTCTAAGGTTTGTTGGTTCATCTTGATGGGATGCATCTTGTTTTATCACAGAAACTGTTCTGTGGCTAGCAGTGCTCAGGTTTTGCCTTTAGAGAGCAGTGCCAGGGTTTAGGATCTGTGTGAGTCTCAGTGCTAGTAAGAGATGTTAGATGAACCTCTCATAGCAGTGTGTTCATGGTGGAACAGATTTTGGATTAGAGTAAATGAATTTAACCACACACTCATAGTGTCATTGGACTCTCAGAGTACTTCTGTTTTCCCATCTTAGCTCCTACGAGCACTTCTTTTGTGTCAGCAGCCTGCTGCTGATCTCTTCTAATCCTCTGCTATGAAAGTGTGATTTGGTGCTGACCTCGTTTCATCTTAACACCCTTGATTTTGATCACTAACCCTTTACTTGCGTGTGAGATGACTGGAGATTATAATCTTAGCACACTAGAGCTGTTTGGTTTGCTTTAAACGGACCAGTTTGCTTTCTTAGATAGTCTGCCTTATTTATTAATGTCATTTTAGTCATAGTCTTATGACTAAAGTGTCATTTAGGTTTAGCTGCATTTTAGTCACCTGTAGTCATTCTAGTTTTAGTCGACTAAAATATCCGTCTCAGAGGAATGCTTTTTTTAATGGTCTCCTGCTTCTTTAAGGAAATCTAAGACTCTAAAACATTTAAGTCGGTACAGTTGTGTTCTCTGCATCTGTCGCCTCAGCCGTATGTCCACAGAGCTACGTCCTGGATAGCTGGCTGTATCCCCTGCTGCTCATACTCACCAGGGTGTTGTGATGGCACCCCAAGGGAGCAGCTGTTGTTACTGTATGAAGGTCATACAGGTTGGTTGACTTTCAGAAGAGCAGTGCGAAAATGAACCAGCTGATGGTGTCAAATGTTTCGGCATTCCCCACCCAATCCAACAGAGTCCCCTGACTATCCTTGTATCAAAGCACCTCTGTTCTCTGGTGCTTTGATACCTACATAATGGTATGCATCTGTAAGTTGAAGTCCATTAGTTTCAACAGTTACAGGTGACCTGCTGCCTTATAGTTTAAGACTTTCAAGAAGAAAATAACAGCAAGGTCATAAGTCTGTCAGATATCATCACCACATAACGTCTGATCACAGTACATGATTTAAAAGCACCACTTTTGTGAAGAAAAGCTTCCCTATCTTGCAGTTAATCATCGCGTACCATTAGTTTTATACTTCTTATGAGATTGAAGATATTAAGCGATTATTCCTGTTTATGTTACAACTAGGAGCACAGAAATCTGCCCTTCATGCAAGAACTGAGGAACCTGTTCTCGCTCATGGTGGGGTCCAAGAGGAAATACGTGGATCCGTCACGGGCTGTGGAGATCCTCAAAGACGCCTTCAAATCCAGTGAGTCACAGCAGGTAAGCCTCTTTCTGCAACAAGCTGCTCACCATAGCTACATGTTGTTCAGCTGCCAAGTCAGAGATCAGTTTGTTTCTGCTGTGTCTTCTGTCGATTTAAGCCAACAGGAGCAACAAGTTTAAAAGAAACTTGATCCGCATGGCCCTATCTTTTAGTGTTTAACCCTTTCTCTCTCCTAGACATGGCTACTGACTGAGCTTTTACTGTAACTAACTCTATGTGCTCTCTTCAGACTGTAAACTTGAAAACTGGCTCAGAGTTTATCTGTTCTTTCTTTCTAGGTGAAACGATTAAAGGAGCTACATCCATTAACATTTACTTTTCCTTCCCATAGAAAGTACTCCTGGATCAGTGCTTCTTTGTTCTCTTTGTGTCTCTGCTCTGTTCTCTCTAACCCCCAGTCGGTCGTTGGCAGATGGCCGCTCACACTGAGCCTGGTTCTGCTGGAGGTTTCTTCCTGTAAAAGGGAGTTTTTCCTCTCCACTGTCGCTACATGCATGCTCAGTATGAGGGATTGCTGCAAAGTCAACGCCAGTGACTGTCCACTGTCTCTACATGCTCATCCAGGAGGAGTGAATGCTGCAAGTCGCTGACTGGATGCAATCTGCTGGGTTTCCTTAGATAGAAAAACTTTTTATCCAATTTGAATAAATAACAGAATCTGACTGCACTGTTCAATGATTAAGATTAATTGAAATGTGTGTACCTGACTTTTGTGAAGTGCCTTGAGACGACATGTGTTGTGAATTGGCGCTATATAAATAAACTGAATTGAATTGAATTGAAACTGAATTGAATTGACTACAGTCAGATTTCAGATCAGATATTCTGAGCTGCACAAGAAACCAATTCAATTTATTGTTTTTTTTCTGGGTTTGTGTTGCTTTTTATTTCGTTGTAGAGTGTTAGAGAAGTTTTAACCCTGAACTTTCCCACATTTTTCCACGTTTTAACCCTTTTTATCCTGAAACCCCTAAATAAAACCCACTCCAACCAATTCCATTTATTTTATTCATGTTGAACCAATTCACAACAAATGTTTTCTCAAGGCACTTTATAAGACAAATTAATCTGATTTATGAACAGAAATATGTAATCAAATCAGGCCAAACTTATAGAGAGTGTCAAATTACATACATTTCAATTTGATCCCACTTATTTTACAATACTCTCAAGTTCAGTTTATCATGCCAATTGCTAAGAAAGGTTATCCATGTAAGGAAGTCATTGCCTTTACCACTAATCACCATCCTACATGGACATGTGGTAACAGTGGAAAGAAACATCTTTCTCTAAACTTTAATGCTTGACTGCTTCATTTCTTTGTGCTCCTCTAATGGAGCAAAACATTTGACCTCTTTAATCTACACACTATTAATCTTCCTCCCCACATCAACCCCTGTGAACTCTTAGGGGACTTTCCATCAATGAATTTGACAAACATATGTTAAATGTGCTTAACTATTCATTTTTCCTCCTTACATAAGCCAGTATTTTTGCAGAGGCTAACTGAGGTCAGCCTTCTGGCCTCTGCTCATCAGTCTTGTCTCTCCACTGTCTATTAGCCAGGTTGGATAGGCGCTGACCCGAATTACTGGGTGCTACTGACGACTATGAGAGCGTGGCATCAGGGAATGCAGGTTAACCGTGTAGTTCACCAGTCTGTGAGCTCCTTGTTAAAGACGGCGAAGCGTTTTGGTTTTATCCATAGTTGCTGGGATGTTCTGTAGTGGGGGCCTACATGTTGTAGAGGAAATACTGGAAATGTTTACCCATGTCTGTGTGTTTAACAGCAGGATGTAAGCGAGTTCACCCACAAGCTGCTCGACTGGCTGGAGGATGCCTTCCAGATGAAGGCTGAAGAAGACAGGTAACCTGTTGTCACTGTGTGGGAGGATGTCCTGAAAGAATGCTTGGCCTGGGAGGATCTGCAGCATCTTCCAAAAGCAATCATACTGTCTGAGCCTTTTCACATGTTGTCACATTATAACCACAACCTTCATTTTATTTTAACAGGACTTTTTGTGATGGACCTCAGCAGAGTAGTTTGTGACGTAGAAGAAGAAATTTCCTTTTTTAAAAATCTTTTACAGATTAAGATCTATAAAATGACGCATATATTTACATTCGACCCACTTTATTTTACCAATAACAGACCAGTGCAACCTCTTGTCTCTACCCGTGTGCAGTTTAATCTCTCTGTTAAATTTATAGATTTAGCTGTTCTGTAAAAGCCTCAGAGGTTTATTAGAAAAAATACATGAAAGAAGGTGCTCTAGCCAAATGAGAACAAAATTGAACTTTTTCAGAACAAACCCAGCACATCACCATCTCCACTATGAAGCACGGTGGTGGCAGCATTCTGCTTTACGGATGCTTTATTTAAGATGGATCATGCAGCCAGAGCTACAGTAGGATGGTTTACATCAAAGTCCAGTCAAAGTCACAACCTAAATCCAGTCGAGAAAGTGTCGATAGTTAAAACTTTATGCTTTACATCCAATCTAACTAAGCCTGAGCTAAAAACTGTGTACCGTTTTCTTTCTGCTCTCAGTAGGCAGTACTTTCTGTTGGTCTTTCACATAAAATCCAAGTCTAATACATAGAGATTGGGGATATAAAGTGACAAACTCACAGCATTATAACAATTTGTGTATCAGTCAGATTGTTGCCTTTCATGCCATGGTTAGAAAAACAATGAGCTAAGCTAGAGTTCAGAATGCTTCTCCTGTCATCAGTTTTGATCAAAAAGGAAACAAATGCCAAAGAAAAACAAGAGCGGAGTAAGAAAATTGTCCCTGATTCTGCTACAATAGTGATGTAATAGTTCTGTGTTACTCACCAGTAGATCCCGAATGTATATTTAAAAAAATCTGGATATCTTTTGTGCTTAACTCAGACTGTCCTTGGCAGAATATAATGACCTAAACTATAAGTCGCTCAATTAAGTGTTAAAAGAACACAGCAACAAAGAAAAAAGATCACCTTGAGAGCCAGTTTGACTTGAGCTTAATAGCAGGAGATAAGACTCCCACACATGCTTTGCGGAGTTATCTTTTCCTCCTTTCATTCTAAGTATTAAACAATAAATTCCTCTTCCTGAAGCTGCATTTGGAACGCTGTTGTTGCTGTACAGAGAGATTTGTATGTATTTTAATAAAAACCACATGCAATTTAGTAGCTTAGGTCTGTCACTAACCAGAGCTACTTCACATTGTTTTGCTTAACATTTCATTTTGAACAAGGAAGTGAAAACGTCTGCCCTTCTTTTGCAGATGACAGTTTTTTTTTTCACCTCAGCTATACTTAATGGTGAGGCGTGGTGGAAAATTGATACTCTGGCTTGTATTTTATAAGATGATGTTTCTTTTACAGTGTGGGAGAGAAGCCAAAGAATCCAATGGTGGAACTCTTCTACGGCCGCTTCCTTGCTGTGGGTGTGTTAGAAGGTGAGATAAAGTGTTTTATTTAAAATAAAGTAGAGAAAATTAGGCTTGGTGCTTTAAGAATCCTGGATAAATAAGGGTGGGGTCTGATGTCAACATCCACAAAGCAAGCCAGTCCTTGCCCCTAGTAATGAAAGGTGACCTTGTCTTAATGAGATGTGCTCCATGTAAAACAGCAGAGCAGTTACATTGATTGTAGAAGACCTTGATGGCTGATTGACATTGCGTTTATTATGCACGACAGTACTGGCCCAGAGCCACCTAAAGCTGGATCTGTCGACTCTGCTGCTCATAAATGTCCTTAACGCCTCATCTGTATGTCTGCTAGCATTTTGTGGTAGACCAGGGACTGTCATTAGTAACTGGTGCAAAGACGTTAGTGCAGCTTTTTAAGTAGTCTTGATGACTGAGTGACTGCTGAACAAGAAAAATGACCACATGATTCACTTTTCATTCACCAGCATGGTCAGACATGTGATACCTGTTTCACAATATTAATAGCAATACAAAAATTCTGTGATAGCTGTTTTTGGGTCAATCCTAAAATGAAACATCACATTATTAGTCTTAAGCATAGTTCCAAAAGCCTTTTAAAAGTATCACTATTAGTGCTCGGTCCTATCTTAAAGAAGAAGGGGACTTCTTTCAGCCAATGGGTCCCACCCAGCTCATGGGTCCCACCCAGCCCATGGGTCCCACCCAGCCCATGGCTGAACTTTGTTTTGAAGTTTCCCAGGTAAACACCCTGGTACAGTCACCCAGCAGTGTCCCGTTTTAAACAGGCTCTGCAGCAACAAACAAGTTGCTCTGAAAAGTCTGAGCTCATACAGACAAAGGAAAGATTAGGGGTTTTTGTACATGGACCTAAGAATTCATTTCCAAAAGTTCTAGTGGTGTTTTAAAGTTTGAAATCACAACTTCAAATGTGCAGTTAGAACCTTGTTCATTTTTGACCGTTTTTATTAGAGAAAATAAGGGTCCCTGTATATTTTTTATATATATAAATATATATATATTTATTTATGTAAAGTTAGGCCAGGTTGTATTTTTGCCTCCTAATCATATCCTTGTTTTTAAGCATATCTTCCCAATTGAAGCCGAATCAACTAGGATTAAAAAAAAAATTTTTAGCTTAGGAGATCAACACTCCATATCAGTGTTTTTTAACCCTGGTCCTCAGGGCCCACTGTCCTTCTCTCCCTGCTCCAGCATATTTGATTCAGATGACTGCATTACCTTCTCAGCAGACATTAAGTGCTGCAGAAGCCTGTTAATCACCCATTTATTGGAGTCAGGTGTGAGGCAGCAGGGAAACAGCTAAAACATGGAGGAGAGCCGGCCCTGAGGACCAGGGTTGAGAAACAATGCTCTATATCAAGGTGTTAATAATTATCAAGCAGCTTTTATACCTCAGGTAAAATGAGCCAAAAAGGTTAGCTTGGTTAGCTTCTAAAGTGGTTCATTTTTCACCATCACTTGTCATTATCCCATTGTTACAGTAGCCCCTTTTAGAAAACAGTTCAGCAATAAATCTGCACCCCCTTCCCAGCCGTTTCTGTAGAACACCACCTGAGGCACTCACTGTGTGGCAGTACGTTTATATAAATGATGTTGGCGTTGTGGAGTCAGCAGGAAACAGCTGTGCTGTTTGTTATTGTGGAACCCACTTCACATCCACTCACCAACTCGGCTGTGATTGGTGAGTCAGCTTGAGTCCACCCCCCACCCCCCTAGGGGCCCTGATTTTGGAGCTTGCTGAACTAATATTTGTGTCCAGATTACCGTTTATAATATCACGCAAAGGAAAGTCGGTGAAAATTTGCTCCCATGATATTTTGCCTCAACCTAATATTAATACAAAGTTAACATTGTAAAAGCTGTAATAACTTGTTCCAGATGTTTACCCATTTGCCTCCTGTTTGTGGATTTCCACAGGTAAAAAATTCGAGAACACGGAGATGTTTGGTCAGTACCCCCTGCAGGTGAACGGCTTCAAGGACCTCCATGAATGTCTTGAGGCAGCAATGGTGGAGGGTGAGATCGAGTCCCTGCACTCAGCCGAAAACTCTGCCAGGTCTGGTCAGGAGGTTAGTGCTGAAATGAGATGAACATAGTTATTCCTGCTTATCTGTGGTACAACTTCTACATTTTTCTATTATAGTATAGTTCTCATCCTGAAATCCACTATTTTGCAGCCTTTGGTGTCAGTTTATGTCTAGACTAACTAGTTACTGTTATGTTTCTTTTTTGTTCCAACAAACATGATTTGTTTCACTGAGCAACAGACACAGATCTTAATTATTAATCAGCGTTATGAAACAAGATCCAGCGGTTTGTTTTTGGAGCCCAGGAACTTGTTTGTTCTTGGGCCGAAAACTACATTTAAGCATCCGAAACAGACCGTATCAGTTATGTTTAGGTGTAGAAATGAATCACTACACAGTCTCCAAAACCGAACATCTGAATTATTTGCCTGATTGTTTTTCCAAGACCCTTCCTCTTTTGTGACACTTGTTCTATTTTGGATTTGCCCTCTGCTTTGCCGTAGCCTTTACTTCACTGTCCCATAGGAGCTGGGAACAGCTAATTATCAGGTCATGGTACAGATGGGTACAGGCCTGTGGAGGGATTGGGGGGGGGGCAGCATTAGAGACAACTCTTTTGACATCATATAGGATCAGATGGTTTCTTGCAAAGGTGTTAGGTAAGATCATCACAGAAATGTGACTCACCAAAAACCTGAAATTTGTTATCCTGTGTGAGCTTTTAAAAAAATCCAAAAAATGATTCTGCATTAAATAAGTGACGGTTTTTAATGCAACATTTAGATTCAAGTAGAATGGCTTGTAGAAACTATAAATGTTTACATAATCAAGAAAAACTCATTTCCATGAGAGAAGCTCCATTATTCAATGAAATACAGGGCTGAATATGAAGGAGAAAGGCATCTGGTTGCAGTAGGAAGGCTAAACTGATGCCAACAGTTTCTGAGATTCCAATAAAAATAAAAAAAACACAACACGTGGTAATACACCTCTTACACCACTAGGTAGTGATCACATCCCATTGAAAACCATCCAGATTAAAAAGAACAACATGGGCATGGCTAAAGCATTGTGGTGCTAAATATTCTCCGTAACAGTTGTTGCTCCTATTTTTTTGATGTCTGTCACTCTGCTGTCCACCATCAGATGCTTCCTCCGGGTCCCAGAATGCTGCCTCACAACTTATTTAAAAGGGGTCAGGGCTTGTTTCATGGAGCCTTAGATTGATACAAGAACTGGGCAGCGATCCCAAGACGGACTTCACTTCAACAAGAAATATTGTGGCATTTTAAATTGCAAGATCACCCTTAGGTTTTTGAAAATAGTGTTTTCCTACTATGAACAAAGTCTGCATGAGGACAGGAGAAGCAAACACAACTTTTCAGTTTTCTCAGATAGAAGGTTAGACCCAGCAGGATTAGTCTGAACCAAGCTGCTCAGTGGATTGCAACATTGGCACTTTTTTTAATCAACGGCAAAAAGCCAAGTATTAGTTTTGTTTGGAAATAATCTGTCACTCATTTTTAGTTGGATGAGTACAATGAGTTGATGTTTAGTGCATTAGAATCAGTGGTGTCAATAAAAGAGTATAATGTGAAATAGTTCTTGTATTTATTTGGATCTTTTTGCCAATTCCTGCCATTTGTTTCCGAGAATAAACACACTTAAATGGAAACAAGTGGTTTTTGTATTTTGGGTATTGTATTTTTTATTTATTCTCTATACAGCAGTAAAGTGATTTCATTTCAACATAAAATTTCCTTTCAGCACTGGTTCACAGAACTGCCTCCTGTGTTGACCTTTGAACTGTCAAGATTTGAGTTCAATCAAGCCCTAGGACGACCCGAGAAGATCCACAACAAGCTAGAGTTTCCCTCTATGCTCTATATGGACAGGTGATAGTGAAATACTAATAATGGTCATTATTAAAGTGTTTACTGACATGTAGTGTAATTGTAAAAATTCCTACTGGTATGTGTCCCACAGGTACATGGACAGAAACAGGGAAATAACCAGAATCAAGAGGGAGGAGATCAGAAGGCTGAAAGAGCATCTGACACTGCTGCAGCAGCGACTGGAGAGGTACACTGTCTCCGTAAAAACCTGTTGATCCTAGCCAAGGTCAGCAGAGCTCCTCCAGAAGGCAGTGGCTAGAGATTTCTCACTCTGACTGGAGCCTTTCATCACCCGCCATTTTGCCCTCTCCATTTATTTTCCCTCTCCCAGGTGCTTACCTCCATCTTGGTGACACAGACTCCTCACTCTGTTTCCTTTCAGATATTTGAGTTACGGTTCAGGCCCCAAGAGGTTTCCTCTGGCAGATGTCCTTCAGTATGCCATGGAGTTTGCCTCGAGTAAGCCTGTGTGTACCTCCCCAGTGGAAGACATAGACACATCAGTCCCCCCTGGTGGCACAACAGGACAACAGTTACCACCACCAAGGCAAGTTAAACCAAGTAAAACTTGCGTTCTAAAAACATTGCTTGAGAATTATCCATGGAGTAACTGGATGTATTTGGATGGATTTCACTTTACAGAATACTCAAGGACAGGTAAAACAAAGAAAAGTATTTTAAGCAGGCAAACTCAAAGATGACAGGGCTACAATCGTCTGGTTGCTACAACTACATTACCTTCTGCTGACTTCATCTTTCTTCCTCCTAGCAGCACAGCTGAGCCAGACTCCCTCCCTCCCCAAGAGAGCTCTGGTCTTGCTTCCGCTCCTACAGCAGCTCCCACTGCAACTCAGCAGCAGAGAGTCCCTGTTCATAAGCCCTTCACCCAGTCCCGGCTGCCACCTGACCTTCCCATGCACCCTGCCCCACGCCACATCACTGAAGAAGAGCTGAGGGTGCTCGAGGGCTGCTTACATCGCTGGAGGAGTGAGGTGGAGAACGACACTCGCGGTAGGCTACCATGATTTGTTCGTTACAGCTTTCCTAACCCCACTTTATCTGGTGTATTACAGAAGTGAACATTAGTTGAGCTCAGAATAATAAGGTGACGCTCTTTTCATCAGATCTGCAAGGCAGTATAACCAGAATCCACAGAACCATTGAGCTTATGTACTCGGACAAATCTATGATGCAGGTGAGCAGTGTTTTATTGCAACACAAAGATGATCAGCTCCACGCTCCATCTGTTCATCTGCATTTACCATGTCCTCTATACTTTCACAGGTTCCATACCGGCTTCATGCAGTGCTGGTCCATGAAGGTCAGGCCAATGCAGGCCACTACTGGGCTTACATTTATGATCCTCATCAGCGCTGCTGGATGAAGTACAATGACATCTCAGTCACCAAGTCATCCTGGGAGGAGCTGGTCAGGGACTCTTTTGGAGGTTACCGCAATGCCAGTGCCTACTGCCTCATGTACATTAATGACAAGAAGCCATTCCTCATAGAAGGTACAAATGGGCTAAGGTCCAGTCTGTGGTCATGTTTGTATGTTACAGTATCTGGGGACCATTTATAGACTGCTCTCTGGGGTAAAAACCTGCAAGACATCAGAACTTCTAACTGATTTGGTCGTGTTTAGCAAACTAGTTTTTCTAAAACATTCAAATATTGAGAGCTTACATTTGTAAAGTCACTGTGGGCTTTCATGAAGGTGAGGAGAGATGAAACACAACATTCTGAGCTAATTTCTAGTCCCTCAAACTAAAAAACCACAAAATGTCAAACACAACTAAGACTGTTGTAAACAGTGCTGTGAAAAAGCCATTTTGGTCAACTTTAACAGGCATCTGTGTTTTATTAGCTCAGATAAAACTTAATGTTCTCAATATAGTAACTCTATTGGACTTGCATATCCCCTGCATAAGCTGTGTGGGAGCAAAACACTGTTGAAATTGTTAGTCCTGTGCACAGCTGCCTGGGGTTCAATTCCCTGTTTTTTTTCTATATTTCTGTGTTTATCTGTTGATGGGTAATGTGTTAGGAATTATCAGCCTATAGAGGGTTTAATCTGAAGTCACCAAGAAACTTGAGATGAAAAAACAGATTCAGCAGGCTAGTCCAGTTTGCTGAAATATCATTGCAGCAACTCAGTGGTCGTCAGTAGTTTGTTCGTCTCCCACTTGCTTCTATGCCAGCCTGACCACATCAGGGCATGCTCCTTATGAGATGATGGATGGGGTCCTGGGGTATCTCCTCCCAGATCCTGATCAGGGCATCACTGAGCTGGACAGTCTGAGGTGCTAAGCATTACGTCCCAGAGATGTTCTATTGGGTTTAGGTCAGTGGGGCGTGGACCCCAGTCAATGGTATCAATTTCTTCATCCTCCAGGAACTGCCTGGTTGGTTACTTTAGAGAGGTATAAAACCTTTTGCCACTTTGAACTTTAACACCCTTACATTAAAGCATACTGCCTACCAACTCTTAAGAACTGATCTGATCTGATCTGAAAACCCTCCATTTAATAAAGGTTTAGATCTTTTCCAGAACTCCACATGATGATGATTATCCCACTCTGTTGCAGAGGAGTTTGATAAAGAAACGGGCCAGATCCTCAGCGGCATGGACAAATTGCCCCCAGACCTGAAGCACTATGTGAAGGAGGATAATGAGCAGTTTGACAAGGAGATCGAAGAATGGGATGCCATGCAGGCCCGCAAGGCCCAACAGGAGAAGCTGGCCCTGGCTGCAGCAGCTGCTTCTGCAGCACCATCCAGCACTTCCACGTCTTCTTCTTCTCCACAACCCATGAGCATTGAGTCCAGTCCTCCAGACAATACTGGTAGGGGTCATGAAACTCATCAGAGTGGATTTGAAATTTATGCTCAGTGGGAAGCTGAGATTAAAAAACAATATATTTTTGAATTACATTGAAATGTAGTCTTTTAGCTTCCTTATTTATGATTATTAAGCAAGCCTAATTCTTTCCTTATCTGTCTGTTGTCTTGCTGCCCTTCAGTACCCCAACAGGATCCAGAGTACTTGGAGCAGCCGTCACCCACAAATGACCTGAAGCACCTGCAGGAGGACACAGAGAGGGCCATATCCAGAGCTGCTGCAGAGCAGGAGGAGAGACACCCTGAAGTCCTGTTAAATGCTGTATGTATGGGAAATGAACTGAGGAGGCCGTATTCAGTGCAGGGTGGCAATGCAGCTAAAGCTTCTAGGATATATTGTCTGAGCATCTCATGCTTTTTACCAATACTTTACACTTCAGGTCTTAGATTTAATCAAAGAGAAAATCCACTATAAATTCAAACATTTACGCACCCAGTACTTGGTTTTAATAACCACCATCATTTCAGTCCTTTCTGGTCTGGGAAAGAAATTTGTTAAATAATCAACCAGTCAGCAGGGTTCCTACACATTATAGAAGCCTGGAAAGGTATGGAAATTGCTTTTATGATTTCCCAGATCTGGATATGTAAGGAAAAAAGAAAATGAGTGTGGAAATGTTTGAGTTTCCAGACTTCATTCTCTTTTTTTCATTTAACTAAAAGATAAACATCAAAATATCCTTAAGTCCATAACAGCCAGTAACTACAAAACTAAAACAGAAATGATGTGATTATAAAAGACAAATAATGTCATAAATGTTTTCACATCTTTAGTCGTTACTTTTTGGTTTTTAGCCAAAAAAAAAAAAAAAACAAGGTTTTTACTCCTAGAGCCTCTTAGATAGACGTGTTAAACTGGACCTGTGACTTGGGTCTGGCTTAGATGGCAAAGCATTAAAACTGTTATTTTATTCTTGTTTACAATCAGAACAAGAGTTTTCTGCTAAAACAAATGGTTTAATTTGAAAGATCAATAAAAGACTTTTCCAGTAATTTGGCAACATATAGAAACTTTCCACCTTTTTCAGTAGTTTGATAAATATTAATGGTTTGATTGAGCCCTATAGTGTTTTACTCAGCCAAACGGTCATGAACAGAACAGCATCAGAAAACATTGTGGCATGAAACAAAGGGCTTACTTCAGTCATTTTTTAAGTAAACTTTAAAGTTCATTTCAGAAATAAAACTAATAATTGTTACAAATATTATTAAAATGAATCACCTTAACAGTGTTTAATGGTTGGGGGTTAAAACGTAGCGTCCAGCTCCACTCATGCCACAGATTTTCCTCTTAAACTCCCAGTTTTGCTCAGTGTGTGCTCGTGTATAAAATCAGTGGAGACTTGGTTGACTTCAGTTAAATTTGGTTTTGTCAGACCAAAAGTTTGATGTCGTGCCTCAGCCTTATCACTAACTCGAAGTAAACAACTAATAACTGCCGTACATTAATGACATCCAGGCCCACGCTGAGTCTAAACCTCTTAGCCCAACTGTGCCTTTAATATATATTAACAAATTCTAAAAATTATCATCAGGGCTGCACGGTTGTAAACGATGCATCAACCTCTTCAAAATCAACAGTTGTGTTCCGGTGGTTATGTACATTATGGTATTTTTCCAGAAAGCACACCTAACCGTAGTACTCCTCACTGGTTGTTTATATCTGATTACTACAGTCGATGCTACACTTGTTTTCTCTCGGAAGTCCGAACTTGGAGCTGGAAATGACAGCACACTTGAGTTGAGCACTTGGAAAACAGCGGATTTTCTCTTTGTTTTTGCTGCCAGCTGCTGTTTGCAATACAAGCTGATAGCAATATGTTTCTCTGTGTTCGAGCACTCAAAGAATATATTTACAAATGGATATTTAACGGTACAATATGTGCCACTGGTTTAATAAGCTCCAAAGCATTCTAAGTGTTAATGAAACGTTTTTAGCAGCAGCTTTCACTATGCTCTGTACACCCAGCAGCCATATTAGACCCTAAATCCTGGGCTGTTTGGCGAGCTCCATCTTTCTTATTTGAAATTCTGACTTGGGGAGTGATTCTTGTTGTATTTCTGACTGGGAACTTAGAGAATCTGATTTCCAAGTACAAAAAGAAGGCGGCATAATTGATAAGGACATCTGAGTCTCCTGTGTTGTAACGTGTAAAAGTAGTTTTTTGTGCCTGTTCAGTTTTTAAACATTAAGGCAGGACAGTTGGACTGCAAAAAAGATGTTTAGGTTATGAGAGCTGCATTCTTATATTTCACCAGTTGTTTTCCCTCCTCGATTTAACATATCTTGTCCTGTCATCTGTCCTTCCTGTTGACCTGTTACACTTCCTTTCCAGTCACTCCCCTCTCCCTCCACCCTTCAGCCTGAGGCCCAGATGAGCACTGCCCCCACCCCTCCCTCTGACCAGGTTACAGAGGATGAGTCCCCTTGCCAGCGCACCATAGAGGTGGCCATTCCTCATGTGGGCACCTTTGTCATTGAGTCAGAGGAGGGGGGTTATGATGACGAGGTAGCTTCGGCTCCATCGGAGCTTCTCTTCTGTCTCTTTGTGCTCACAGAAGTTTAAAGCTGTCTAATATGCCTGTTCACATGGCTCTACGTAGATACTGAACTATACTTTGTTCTGCTGACTGATTCAGGACTTAGCATCAGGCTGAAAATATGCACTGAGACTAACCTGATTGTTGGCCGGTTTGCAAAGCCCTCACATGAGAAATCTCTGCTTCAGCCAATCTGCATTTTGGCTCCATGACAGGGGGATGTTAGGCAGAAAGCTGTTTGCATTTGTAGGGGTGGCTTTTTTTTGTTGCTTCCCTGAACTTTTATCTTTTGGAACGTATTACCTGGAACTGTTTCTCTCTCCTGGGTCTTGTTGTGTGTTTCTGTGTTTTCTCCAATGTCACAAAGAACTGTGCTGGTTATATAACTTACATGTCAGATTCCAAGAGGCTCGTTCCTCCTATAGCTCCTGACTGAATCAGTGTTAGTAATTCAAGCATATACAGATAAAGAAAAATACTCAAGACCGTTTTCAAGACCACTGCAATATTTTTTGAAAGCAAAGAGTTCTTTCTAGTTAAGAGCAAAACATATCAATAATTACAATTTAAGTATCAGTGCCATGTTTTCAAAACAGTAGACTAGATAACACTTAGTGTCAGTGTTAATAATTTTTATGAAAGTATGTATGTGCAGTTATTTGCTACATTAGCTTCCACTGCCTTTAAAGTAGAACTAAACCAGATGTAAAAGCATAACTCCGCCCCAGGCATATTTTTGAAAAATGCCACCAAAGTGGGCAGTGTCAAGAGACAAGGGGGATGAGTGGAGGGGGTTAAGCAAGGGTCTGGTCAGGAGGACGAGGGACAGTGGCAGCTAGCTTAAGACGACATATTGAAACGTGGAGAGTGAGCAGAGCGATGCTGATAGTTTTGGCACGAATTGGTCTTTTGAGGTGGAGGATTTTTCACCCCCCTCATCATTGGGGGTTGGGGGAGGTTTTATGGAGCTCATCGGGCCTGAGTTTTATCAGTTTGAGCCGCTGGCTCAAGGCGCTGACTCAGCGATGCCCGAAGAAGGCAGCGGAGGACAGAATGAGATGGTTTTATACCTGAATTTATACAGTTTATCAGCAAAAATAAGTTGAGTTGGGGTTTAGTTCAACTTTAAAGTAAGCAGAGGGGGGGGCACTGGTTTGTTTGTTGCTTCACTATTTAGTAGCTGACTGACCCATCAGCTGTTTAACATTTTCTTGCGTTCATTCGTACAGTGGTAGAACGGAGCGCTGCGTGGTTCAGATCTGTGCGCCTAGGAAGCGCATCTCAAGGGGGAAGTTCAGACCAACAGAGCACCATCACTGGGCTGTCTGTGTCCCAGAAGCTAATACTTAAACAGACAGCATTAGCTTATGTTGTCCGGGAGGTTAATTACTTTCCTGTTGATGATACAGGAGCTTCATTGACCCGTTTAAGTGACTCTTAAACATCAGTGCAGAAGCGTTGGATTGTAGCTTTATCTCAGCTAGCATGTGGGATCATTCAGCATTTGGGGGTTTTCCTGTCTGTGTCAAAAGAAAAGTTTCAGTGAACTACACTTTCTTGTTTGCCTCGTCGGTCTGGGAGGGTCGCATTTGTGTTTTCTCTCCATGTTAGCTGTTTAAACCCTCAGCTGCAGCTCGTTGTTTTAGTCAGGTGAGGCTGCATGGAGGGTTGGGGCCGATTGTCCAGCAAGTTGTTCAAATGTGAATGGGTCAGTTCACAAATGAGTCTCACTGAATAATTCAATTTTAGCATAGATTTTTTGAAATATTCATCATTTTGACAACCCTAGTCAACCATGATAATAAAATTAAAAAGTGCTCTTCGATTCAAGGCCTAATTCACACCTCCCAGTCGGCTGGAATGACTGCTTGACCAATAAGGCTAAATATGATGAATACGGTAGTTTTTGCATTCACAAAGGGGGATTTTCAGGTCATAATTCGTCTATAGCCTGTTAATCTGTAAACTTTTAGTTGTAAAATAGAAAAGCTTGATTTTTTTTTTATAAGGAACGCCTTTAAACTCATTCATTCCTACATCTTTATTCAGCTGAAAGACGTCCTAGCCCTCTTGGCCTGCTTTGGCATTTTTAGAAAGTAACAATAATTTAAGATTGGATCACAGAGGTTACACTCTAAAAAATCAGTAAAAGCACTTCAACTTTCTGGAAGTCTAACTAATACAATTGAATTTTCTGTGCTGAACTTTCAGAACAAAAACACTGTTAAAACAAGGAATGGCTTAAAACTCTAATTTGACTGGAGGATTTAATTCCCTTCTTCCCCACAGATGTCAGAAATCCAAATATGTTAAATTTTAAATCCTAAGCAAACTAATAAATTCTGAACTTTAGAGAAGCTTAAACTGAACTGACATACAGCTGAGAAAATGCAACCAAGAACAAAATGCTTAGCAGTCTCCCTCCACAAAACTGCACCTTAAATCGAGAAGTCCTGCTCCTCACCAGGGCAGTTTCCTTGGGTAAATCTTTACCCTGGAACATGCAGTGGAAACAGGAACGATCTTAAAGAGGAGAAGCAAAGAGTTGTCATATGGACCAGTTGTTTCTATGTTAAGACAAGAGATCCCCTACATGATACTGACTTGCACTTAGTTTGTTTTAAAATTTCCAATTTCCTTTAAAATTGGCTTCATGTAAGGCCAGTTGTCTTAGTTTTTACACATTGTCCTTTTTGCACATTTTGCCATTGAACACACTGGCTGTGTCACTAACAGTGCATGGACTGCTGGCATGCCCTAACCCTTGTAGGCTCTATTGAAGTGCTTTTGAGCCATGAAACCTGTATATCTTTTTTACTTGGATGATATTTTATTTAACATGGTTCCTGCTTTCTGGGTAGATAATGATGACCCCCAACATGCAGGGTATTATTATGGCCATTGGCAAATCCAGCAGCATATATGAAAAGAACGGGCCTGAGGCAGCCTTTTTTAAGGTACTATCTCTCTCCTTTTACCTCTCCTCTTTCTACCTCCTACAGCCTTATTCACCTCCTGTTCTGTGTTCATTTCTGCATCGTACAGGGGCATCATGTTATATTTGCAAAAAGTTAATTCGTTGCAGTAATTAAATTCAAATGGTAGAACTAATATAATGATTTGTTCGACACAGAGTGATGAGGACTCAACTTCTCAGAATATGTGAATAGTAAATATGACCAATAAAAACTTTAAGACAGAAATCTTCATCTACTGAAAGGTATGGCATCTGCTTGTCTGAATTGTTGGGTCGGGTTTCTCTTCACAGTACTCCATAGATTCTCTGTGGGGTTAGGTCTGGCAGGTTTGCTGCCCAATCACTCACAGGGATACAATCATCATTAAAGCAGCTATTGGTAGTGTGGGCGGGTGCCGAGGCTTGTTGAGGGGAAAAAGTCAGCATCTGCATAACGCTTGTCAGCGACATCTACCAGTGTTTCCTGGTAGATGGCTGCTCTGACTTTGGAATTTAGAAACACATTAGACCAACACCAGCAGATGACATGGCACCACAAATCCTCACTCACGGTCGAAATTTCACACTGGACCTCAAGCAACTTGAATCCTGTGCCTCTCCACTCTTCCTCCAGACTCTGGATCCTAATTTCTAAATGAAACACAACATTCACTTTTATCTGAAAGAGAACTTTGAACCACTGAGGAACTCTCCAACCCCTTTTCTCCTTACCTATGGTAAGATTGTTCTGATGTTGCCTCTGGTTCAGGAGTGGTTTGATATAGGAATTGTGACAGTTGTAGTCCATGTCCTGAATATATCTATGGATGGTGGCTCTTCAAGTACTGACTCCAGCTGCAGTCCACTCCTTGTGAGTCTCCCCCTTCTCTCTTATTGGGTTTGCTTCACAATCCTCTCAAGATTGCAGTTATCCCTGTTCACTGTATACCACACTTTTTCCTTCCACGCAACTTTCCAATAATATGTTTGAATAGAGCAGTCTGAACAGCCAGCTTCTTTAGCAAGGAGTTTTTGTATCTCACCGTCCTTGTGGAGGGTGTTGTGACGGTCTGCTGGACAACTGTCAAGTCAGCAGCCTTAACCATGATTTAAATCATTTTATTTATCTGATGGAATTGAGTTTTTGGGTTTCATTAGCTGCTGGTCATAATCATCAAATTCAGTGTAATAAACAATTGGAATATATCAGTCAGTGTGTCTGATGAATCTGGGTTTCACCTTTTGAATCTAATTACTGAAATAATTTAAGTCCCTGATACTAATTTATTGAGATGCACCTATAGTCCGCACCATAAACATCGCAGCCTTTTTAACAGAGGTAACGTTAATGTAAAGCTCAGATGCTTATGTGTTTCTTCTCTAAATTTTTTTTTTTGTTAAACATTCCAATGTTTTGCTGATATAAGTCTTTGTAATTTCAAATTAAAAGTCTGTTGTAATTTCTCAAAGTGGACTAAATAAGAGAGAAGTAATATCCACCTAGTTGAACCATGGATGTTCCTGTGCTTTGTCTCTGATCAGGCCATCAAGTTGGAATACGCTCGTCTTCTAAGATTTGCCCAGGAGGATACGCCACCTGAGATGGACTACAGGCTACATCACGTTATTGTTTATTTCATCCAGAACGAGGCACCCAAAAAGATCCTGGAGAGGACTCTGCTCACACAGTTTGCTGACAGAAACCTGGCCTTTGATGAGAGGTACATTAGACTCTTCAAATTAGTTTTTTGAAATCCTGCTATGGGTCACTCCCACAACCGAGTGCAACGCAGCTCGGTCTAATTGCCAGTGTGTTGAGTTCTGCAGAGATTTAAAAATCAGTGCTTTTGGTTTATAAGCTGTGCTCCAAGTTTTTGTTAGCTTTACTTACTGATATGTGTTTGACTTCTCTTTAAATAACAGACATTGTACATGCAAGCACTGCTGTAAGTCTTGTGCCATGCAAAAGTATTCATACTCCTTGAACTTTTCCACATTGTGTCAAATTACAACCTTAAAGCTTTAATGTATTTTGTAATAATCCTAAATGGACTGAAGTTGAATTTTTTTTGCAGGTCATACTGACCACTCAAAGCACTTTTACACTGAGTCAAATTCACCCTTTCATACACATTCACACACTAATAGGTGGGCAACTTGGGGTTCAGTGTCTTGCCCAAGTATGTTGACAATCGGAGAGGGAAGATGCACCCTTCTCATTGCCAGACAGCTACCCTCCCCACTTCACCACTCTGGTTTATATGATAAACCAACATAAAGGGCTTATGGTACATACATACAAATACAAATTTGAAAACTATGATATGCTTTTGTGTTTAGCCCCCTTTAATGCTCTTAAATAAAATCCGGTGGAGCCTTCAGCCATCAGAAGTCCCGTTACCAGACCAAAAGGGTCTGTGGTTACAAAATCATGTATCTGGCCTTTATGGGGGACTGTATGAAGCAAGCCCTTGTTGCCTAGACTACAAAAGGAAAGCCCTAATCAGAGGAGCAGCAAAGAGGCCCATGGTAACTCTAGAGGAGCTACAGAGATCCACAGCTCAGGTGGGAGAATCTTTTGACAGGACAGCACTTAGTTGTTCACTCCACAAATTTTGTTTTTATTGTTTTTATGGAAGAGTGGCAAGAAGAAAGCCACTGTTGAAAATGCTATGTTCCGTTTTAAATGTAGCCCCAGGCGATGTATGGGACATAGTAAACATCTGATAGAAGGTGCTCTGGTCAGATGGCGCCAAAACGGAACCTTTTGACCAACCTGCTCAAATCTGTGTGGCTGAAAAGTAATAATGCACACCACCCTTAACACACCATCCCCATGGTGAAACGGTGGTGGCCGCATCATGCTGTGGGGATAGGACAATAGATGGAGTTCTACAGAGCAGTCCTGGATGAAAACCTGATGGCGAGGTGGTGTTCAGACACTTTCTATCACAGCTAACGAGGAAAGATGCATCTAATAGGTATTGACTCAGTGGGCCTGAATACAAATGCATTCCATGCTCAGATTTTTTTTTTTTTGTAAAATAAATATAAAAAAACATACTTTTCTTACTTTTTCACAATTTTGAACTGATTTGATCTTTTGATCTCCTAAATCCCAATTAAATACATAGAAGTTTGTAGTTGGAAAAAGGGATGTGAATACTTTTTTAAGCTCTTTATGGTGGCAGTTCAGATCCTGTGTTTACATCATTTCGAAGAATCAAAGTAGTGTTTTTGGTGATGGCCTGCAGAGGGCAGCAAAGTGCTTATGTTTGCAGCGTGGATGTAGTCCTTTTTGCTCTTAAAATCCTTTTACATGAACATTTGATTTATGTAAGGCAGACATGTGTATAGTAATATTTTATTTTGGTTTGATTTGAGGATTCCCATTCTTTTACCTCTGCATTAAAGTCATATGGGGGCGTTGTGCTCAACTATCTCTTAAAACTTTTCCACTGTGCATGTTGGCCTCAATCCATATTCATGAGTACAAAATTGATTTCTCCCTTCTCCTCTATTTTGAGCAGGATAATTAGATTTATGCGTGCATGTGGCCTCAATAGGAGCCTCCGGAGGAGTGTTTCACTTCTCCTCTCAGCAGTTAAGAGTGATTCATTAGGCTGTGTTAGGGCCTCTGGGCAGTGTGGACCATTTCATCTCTTAGAGCATCTCATGATGACTCAGCGTCTCATTGCTTACACCGGTTCGTCTTCCTTTCTTCCCACCTCCCTTACAGATGTAAGAGCATTATGCAAGTGGCACGTGCTAAACTGGACCTGATTAAGCCTGAGGAGGTCAACATGGATGAGTATGAGGTGAGAAGTGACACAGTCTCCTTTTTTTTTTTTTTTATTAAGCTGGAAAAGCTAATTTCATCCCATTTGTGTTCTCACGTTTATGCAGCGTAAGCATGGACAGGCGGGAGATTTCACAGCATCGAGACATATGCATAAAACACTTGAAAATAATATGGTTTTTAACTACGTTGTGGTAACATGATCTAACTGGTTTTTTAAACCAGAAAGGCAAATAATATTATTTAATACAAGACATTGATTTGAGATATATATATTGATTGCACATTGCACCAGTAAGAGCAGAATGAGAAGGTTCAATTAGCAGGGTAAGAGCACAGTTTTGCTCAAAATATTGAAATGCACACAACATTATGGGTGACATACCAGAGTTCAAAAGAGGGCAAATTGTTGGTGCACGTCTTGCTGGCGCATCTGTGACCAAGACAGCAAGTCTGTCCGTCGGGAGCTCCACAGGGTCAATATACACGGCTGGGCTGCTATAGCCAAACCTTTGGTCACTCATGCCAATGCCAAACGTCGGTTTCAATGGTGCAAGGAGCGCAAATATTGGGCTGTGGACAATGTGAAACATGTATTGTTCTCTGATGAGTCCACCTTTACTGTTTCCCCCACATCCGGGAGAGTTACGGTGTGGAGAAGCCCCAAAGAAGCGTACCACCCAGACTGTTGCATGCCCAGAGTGAAGCATGGGGGTGGATCAGTGATGGTTTGGGCTGCCATATCATTGCATTCCCTTGGCCCAATACTTGTGCTAGATGGGCGCGTCACTGCCAAGGACTACCGAACCATTCTTGAGGACCATGTGCATCCAATGGTTCAAACATTGTATCCTGAAGCTGGTGCCATGTATCAGGATGACAATGCACCAATACACACAGCAAGACTGGTGAAAGATTGGTTTGATGAACATGAAAGTGAAGTTGAACATCTCCCATGGCCTGCACAGTCACCAGATCTAAATATTATTGAGCCACTTTGGGGTGTTTTGGAGGAGGGAGTCAGGAAACGTTTTCCTCCACCAGTATCACGTAGTGACCTGGCCACTATCCTGCAAGAAGAATGGCTTAAAATCCCTCTGACCACTGTGCAGGACTTGTATATGTCATTCCCAAGACGAATTGACGCTGTATTGGCCGCAAAAGGAGGCCCTACACCATACTAATAAATTATTGTGGTCTAAAACCAGGTTTTTCAGTTTCATTGTCCAACCCCTGTATATTATATATTGCTGAATTTAGTAACACTTTTCATGTGCTGATTGTTTATGGGGTATTAAAGCCTACTTGCTTCTTGTTCCATTTACTAGGTTTCTATACAGTCTTGAAAAATCTGGAATTTAGTTTTACAAGTATGGAAAAATAAAAAGTGAAATTGGTTTAAGCTTTCAGTCTTTCTCTCATCCCATTTCATTTAAACCAAATGATCAGAATTTCTAGATAAATAAATGTCCTTTTTACAGTGATTGCAAAGCACTAAAATTCTCATATTTTCAAATTTCGTAAAATAAAAATGCGTATGACTGATCACAAACTGATTTATAGGTTCTGCATTTGATCAATGATAACCTAGTCCAGTTAAGATTTTCTGACAAAGTTTCCATGGACTGAATACACATTATATTCTGCATATTTTTTATGCAACCAAACATGAACAAAAAATATTCAAAATACATTTTAGAATATGTGACAATACTCCACCAGGCCCTTTTACTGACTCTGAAGCATCTTTAACAGATATTACCCAGCCACACAAATGTTTTATTCTCACGTGTCCATAATGTCAAAAAAAAAAAACAAATCGGGAAAATCTAAAAATGAGGCTTGATAAATTTAGATTTTTTAAAATAGGAATATTCTAGGTATCCTAACTCCATCCATCCATTTTCTATAGCCGCTTCTTCCATACAGGGTCACAGGGAGCTGGTACCAGCGGTCTATGGGCGGGAGGCAGGGTACACCACAGCTAGCTGTAGTTACGGTCTAAAACATCAGACTGTAACTGTCTTTTTTGTTTGAGTTTAAGTGTTGCCTTAGTAACATTGATGGCTAATGAACTTGTAGTTTTAACCCAATGACTGTCATGACCAGCATTGTTTCCAAACAGCCAAATTTGGCTTTTAAGCAATAGGAAAAACTGTAATAGCCTTCTTTCTGATAGCTGATGGGCAGTGTGCAGCAGCACACGGGGGAGGGGTAGCTCTGTGCTTCTCTGTACTCTATACAGCTGGAGAAAAGTCCACTCACTCCAGCACTAGCATATCATCTGACTTCAAATCGCAGTAGTAGCGTGACAGAACAAGGTCTTCTTGACCTTGATCCCTTATGAGTGTTGGACGATGCAGTTATACTTCCACTGCATCTTAATTGATCTTTTTAATAGATCATTTTTTCCGTCTTTGTTTTCCATGAACCTTGTTTGTATTAACTTCATTTTCTTTGACAGATGTGGCATCAAGACTACAGGAATTTCCGGGAGACAACAGTCCTGATGGTGACTGGTTTGGAGCTCTTCCAGAAGTCTAAGTACGCTGACATGTTCTCAGATAGCGGCTGAGTTTGTTGATTTACTAGAAAGCAATCAGAGGGTTGTGCTGTACACCCGTTAGGGTTCGATAACAGTCTAGTCTCTAGGATGGCCTACGTTTCAGTACAAACCTAAAGTATAAATGACAGTAAGTAAAACAGTATAAATAACAGCCAATTACATTTATTTTCTGAAATTCTCAAACTAAACACTGATTCTCTTAAGAATTGCAGGACTTTATAGATTATTAATGAAACTTTCTCCACCAGCAATATATTAATGTACAGCAAATCCCATTTTTTGTACTGTTTAAAAGTGCAACCAGAGAAAATAATACAAATCAAGTTTCTACGACTTTTTGCAATTTGTTCTCCTTGTAAAAGCGCTGAAATAGTGTTGGCCCCACATGTTACCTGTTAGGCCACATGTACTGTGTGCTTGTACGCCTTAGTGGATTTTAACGCTTACCTTTATCATTGTAATCGACATTTTCTGCTTCTTGATTTATTGCTTCAAGTTTTCCCAGGTCTGGATAAGTATAAAAAATATATGAAATATGCAAAATTAAGTATGTAATATAATATGTAAAACTGTTTGTATTCCCAGACTTAATTTCCTATCCTATTGTCTCAAAGCTCCATCCATCCATCCATCCACCCACCCATCCATTATTAGGACTGGCAACTCTTGAATTTGTGACTGGAAAACTGTGGAATATAGACTTGAATGTGTCTGAACCCTGAAAAGTTGAATAGTATTAGACCAGAGGTGGGCAAACATGGTCCTCAATGGCCAGGGTCAATGCATGATTTAGATTAACTTCATCATGCCTGAGTCAAATGGCTCTTCAGCCTGTCAATGATTCTCCAGGAGCCCAAGTGGTTTAGTTGTTTTAAAACATCTAACACATGCGGGGCACCGACACCCGGGGACCAGGATTGCCTTCTGGAATAGACACTTCAAGGCAAAATTTCACAAAATGTCCCATCTCAGCTTCTCCTGCAGGGGGCACCATTTCACAGTCAGTGCAGATCCCTGATTGATAGTTGTGCAGTGGGGTCACTGAGTTCTTTACTTGGATCTCTTAAGTTTTCTGTTTTTTTGATCCAGCTTTATCTGATTGGAATATTTGTTTATGTGTTTCTTTGCAGTTACGTGGAGGCCCTGATGTATCTCATTTACTCGTACCAGTACAACAAGGAGCTTTTGTTAAAAGGACTGTACCGGGGACACAATGACAGGCTCCTGGGTTATTACCGCAGAGAGTGTTTGCTGGTGAGACCTTTCTCGGTGTACGAAAAGCTTTTTCATGTTTCATCCTGTTTGGAATATTACTTGAATAAGGACATTATCTGTACTCAGAAATCTTAGTGTTAAGTAGTTCTTCCCTCTGATCCCTGTCTCCTCTGTTACTCCCTTTCCTCTCTGTCAAAACCTCCTTTGCTAAAAAGTGACTCAGCAAAACTAACAAAGCTGGATGTTTCCCCCCTCAGCGATGAGCTTGGTTACTATAATCAGATTGCTTTCACTGAGATATTGCTTTGGCTTGCTTGAAGCCCACAAAAGATTCCACTGAAGTTTTTTTTTTATCTGATACTGACTGGTGAAAATCCTTTCAGCGTCGTGATGTGAGCCTTCTTTCATTTCTCCCCCACAAACCAGCCTGTGCTCTGGTATTACTGGTTGGGGGGGTGGTGGTTTGGTTTTATCCATTTTGTCCTCAGCCCTCTCTCTGCTGCGCTCGGTAACCTTACTCCAGCATTGTGCTCATAATGTAATCATTGTAGTGGGAATAGGAAGCAGGAGGCCCAGCAAGTGTAAACACATTATCATGAGACACAAGCGTGTCCTCAGCTAACCTCAGAAACCTCAACCATGAGCAGCCTGAATGGTCATCTCAGATCCCTAGCCAGAACCTCTGAATCCGTCCACGCAGCTGTTTACCTTTGGCTCTTGTTTTAATTGAAAACACAGCTAACATTGACACAGTTAATGGACTTGGAAATTTTGCAAATCCAGCCTCACAGCTCCCAATTCCAAACTGGCTTGCGAAAGGCAGTCGTTCCTCATAGAGGAGGTCAGTGAGTTTGTGTGACAGCAAGGCGCTTTCGAGGCCAAGAATGGAAAGAAAAGATTGTATCTGCATCCAGGCAAGAATTTCAAGAGCCTCTTTAGCCCCAAATCTAATAAAGGAAATGAAAGACATCTCTAGAAGGAGACAAAATACAGACATGCTAACACAGAAGGGGGAAAAACTGCAGACATTAACAAAGTAAATCAGCATAGTATTTACTCCTGCATTGTTCAGCTAATAAACAAGCAGCATTGAACTTTCTCTGCCGGGTGGTTCTGCTGGGTAAAAGGCAGTAAACCTTTTCAGTACAACAATCCAGCAAATATGAGCTGCAAAAGTTTCACCAAACATTTCTCTTTGTTATGAGTGACATAATGATCTCCATCGTCCCCCAGCACCGTTGTCTGCTAGCAAGCTAAATGCAACCTGTGTGATGCGGAGCTCTTCTTCTGTGGTAGCATTGCTGCAATGCATGGGCATCTCTGGATGGGTACGTCTCATTCAGTTAAAACACACTAGGACCACCACCATGTGGTGGGTCAGTTCTCACTGTCGACACACACTGGACCTGTCGTCCTGAAGTGCAGCGAGACAGAGCTTCAGCAGCAGATTGGCTGCTTTTATTTTCAGAAGCTGTGACCAGATACCTCCAGCCTGGGTTGTTATAATAAAGCCGTTGTGCTTTCCCGTTCATTGGCAGCATGTTAAATCAGTGCACCTTGTTCACAACGTATTAATGAAATGTTTTGTATAATGTTGATGTAAAACTGATGAAGGCCTAATGAATGTAGCTGTTAAGGGAATACAGGTCCGTTGCTAACAGGTTAGCAGCAGCAGTAAATTAGTGAACAAGGTGACAACTCTGGACTGCCTTTCTTTAACTTAAGTTCAAATCCAAAACTTCAGCTGGTGAACTAGACTGAATTGTTCTAAACTCTTTAAAACCTGTGAAACTGTTTTATACTGCTGGTAAAAACATAGATTATTCACCCAGTTTATAAAAACCCAGTTTAGCTTCAGTCTTTTCGCAGCTTCCATGCTAGACTTCTTCAACATCCTGAACAAAGCTTTTTTCAAAAACAGAATAAAGGTTTTACAAATTGTGTTTTAAAGACTGAGAACAATAATCCAGATCCAGTTTGATTGAGCATTTTAGATTTAACATACAGTAAGTTAATATGTTTATTTTAAATAATTAACGTACAGTTGGAAATAATCTGGATACATAATTTCCTACCATAATAATACATAGTTGTAGCCTTGATTCAGAGACGGCTGGTTTAGTCGAGGCATGGGCCGGCCACCAGTATGGAGGAACACTAAAGTTTGGAACAGTTGTTTCTCAAACCAGTACAGTTTCTATCAATCAAAGTAGCACTGCCCCTTCTCCACCTGTTGCTGAACATTGCTGGTCAGGTGGCTTAAAGAACGCTACTATACTTTTCCCTTGCTTCAAATAAACACAGATTCAGCTACTTGGAAACAGTCATCAGGTAGAAACTGAAGGAGCACCTCCCCTCACTCTCATTAAAGCAACACAGTTGGAGCCATCTTGCATTTGATATGTTTATGCAACTAATTGAATTGTGTGTTGAACTCATACGTTTCCCTCTTCCCCCATAGAAATTAAATGAGCAAGCGGCTGCCATGTTTGAGTCGGGAGAGGAGCCAGAGGTGACCACAGGCCTCGGCATAATGAACGAGCTGGTCGTACCGTGCATCCCTCTGCTGCTGGCTCATGACACAGAGAAGGACCTGCTCGCTGTGGAGGACATGAGGAACCGCTGGTGCTCCTACCTGGGCCAGGAGATGGAATGTGAGTCCCTCAGGAAGTCTCCACCTGTTGGATATTTCTGGAGATTTTAAAGGTTGAATACTCTGCTTCCACATTGGTACAGCTTCCAGGTCGGAGTTGTTAGAAGCTGAACAAAAAGAGACCTGGAGGATAGAGATCCATTACTGTACTATCTGCCAATAAGATCAGGAAACACAGTAAGATGTGGATCAGAACTTTGTTGATTTTTGGAATGGAAAACAACTGATCAGCCTGAACATTATAACCATCAAATAAGACGATGATGCTCAACTGGAATGAGATTTAAACCTTGGTGGTAAATTCAACAAATGAAACTCCTTTTGCTCCTGAAACCATACTCCCAACAGCTTATACTGGGTGGTATGGCACCTTATCATGCTGGAAACAGCTGCTGCTATCTGCAAAGCGGCTTTAGGGTCAACAACAATATTTAGGTAGGTGGTCTGTGCCAAAGGAACACCCACATGAACAACGGGACCCAGGTTTTTCCAGCAGAACAAAACGCATTGAACTACCTTCCAGCTACAGTATTTCACAAAAGTGAGTACACCCCTGAATCAAAATGGACTCCCAAAACGCAACATCCAGGAAGAAGGACCACCTTCCATTGCTCTGTGGTCCAGTCCTGGTGCTCCCCTGTTCATTGCATGCTCCTTAAGCTGTGTAGATTGATGCAATATTTTATAGGATGTATCATACCATGTTCCCAAAGGGGCAGGCTTAAATGTTAGCAGAGAGAACTCAGTGGAGCATTTGATCTTTTAGAGACAGACATGCTGATTAATCTTCAGCTCTTTCTCAACTCTCCAGAAGCAGACTTCTCTCTGCAGAGACACTCAGTTCTTAGACCTCTACCATCACTTCGGACTATGGGAGCACCATGAAGGCTAAAAAAGCGGCTCTAGAAATTACTGTTTTATTAATTACCTTGATTTAAAAAAAAATCCTTCAAAATATCCAATCTGGGTCCCAATAGGCGTTACATCTGGACCTGGATCCAGACCAGCCCACCAGTTGGTGACCTTTGGGATAGATAATAGTTCTCTGAGTTAACCAGGTGTGTGTGGTTTTTAGAACACAGAAAAGAACAGAAAACATTGTAGCTCTGGCTGTATGTTTAAGGTGGTTGTCCTGCTGAACCTGCACCCTAGTCTCAAGCCTCTTCCAGGATTACTCTGTATTTAGCTCCATTTATCTTCCCATCAGCTCTGAACTGGAGAAAAGCGTCCCACAGCATGATGCTGCCCAGATGGTTGGATCAGGGTGGCATTCAGTGTTTTTCCTTGACACATTGCTTTTGCATGTGGTCCAATATTGGTCATATAGTGCCAGTTCAGTGCTGGGTTTTATTTAGGTGTATCAGAGTAAAAGGGCCTGATTACTCACCACACTTTGCAGGTCTTTCTTTTTTTTATGTTGAAGGCCATGTATAATATTTCCTCCCATTTACTGCTTTGTGTTGGTCAGTCACATAAAATCCTAATAAAATAGGTCACATTTTGTTGCAATGTGACAAAATAGGACAAAGTTCCAGAGATGTGAGCATTTTTCAAGGCACATATATGTTATGTTCCCATTTAAGACTTCTAAGATGTCTGAATAACATGAGCAAATGTTTGGGTGAAGATCCAGAATTGGCTGTGTTACAGATTGTTGGTGGGAAAGTCTGGACTGAAGCTTTTGAAGCTTTTATCAGTCTGTTGTTTAATCAGTCCACAGAGAGCTGCTTGTCAGACTTCCTGGCCGTTGTTCAGGAAAAGCAGAGGATTATCACCCAGAGCCCAGTTCAGTCCGAGTGAGCTCAGTTGGAATCAGTTGTGGAACATGCTTTCAGACTTGATGTGATACGACTTTGTAAATATTTACCTTGTGATTTCAGTGTTTAGGGATCTGATTTTAATCATTTAGTGATGCCACAGATGTTCATTCGCGCTCTCTGTCTGTCTCTTCCTGATTCCAGCTAACCTCCAAGAGAAGCTCACAGACTTCCTCCCCAAGTTGTTAGACTGCTCAACGGAGGTCAAAAGCTTCCACGACCCTCCCAAGCTGCCCAGCTACTCCAGTCTGGAGCTGTGTGAGCGCTTCAGCCGCATCATGGCAGCCCTCAGCAGGTTGCCCACCGAGGGAAGATGAGCTCGGACCTCACGCTCTTCATCGGTCCCACTCCGGGCAGAAACACATGGACTTGTTTTAACCCATGCCTTCCTTATCAATCCAGGGGTCACTCGCTTCTTGCTGTTATTCCTCTGTTACTCTTTTGCTGCTATAGGTTTTATCATTATGATTATTGTTTTCACATTTCTTTTAAACAGAACAATAGAGGAAGAATGAGGAGACAGACTAATGGGGGGGCAGTGTTGTGAGGGGAGTTGCTGGCATAGCTGCAGTGAGTTCAAACAATCACATTGTGCTTCAGCTTTGCAACAAAAAAAGCTTAAAGTTTTTTCTTAGTTAATATTGTTGTTGCTGTTTGATTCAAGCTTTCCCAGCCACACTAATAGCCCTTTCTGAAGCCCCCTCTCTGCGTGGCATGGACCCTCTGGTTCTCTGCCACCTGTTTGGTACAGTATTACCATGTTTTATTTTTCTAAGTAAGCAAGAGAGTCTTCAGATGTCTCTGCGGCTGAGAGGATCTCAAATGGGTCTCATGTCTTTGTGAACTGTGCCAGAATGAGATGTTTTAAGTGCTGTGGTAGACAGCTGCAGGTTTCCTGTAGCTTGTTAATAATTTGAGAGAATAAAATTTTATTTATGGCCATTTTAGGCCAACTAAACGATTGTTTTGCCTCAGTTTGATCTTTTTCTTCTTGAGCTAAAGACTTTGGTATTAGCCTTGCTAATTGCTGTCACAGACATTTACCAGGTAAGTGTAAGCTGTGTTTCTGATTTTGGTGCTGTAGGTTCTCAGAGGTAGAGCCAGACTTTTCAGGCCTTCCACAGGTCTTCATTAGAAGTAGTCCTTCATTTACACTGAAATGAAAGTCTGTGGCCAAAGTAATAAAAATGCAAAAGAATTTTAGTAGATTGATTTTTAGTCCATGAACCTATACCTAACTTCTCCCAGAGCTCTGTTTAATCCATCATCTGAACACGGTGAGAGAATGATACAACTGCAAACCAACCAAGACATGACCGTCCACCTAAATTGACAGGCTGAACAAGGAGAGCATTAGTCAGAGAAGCATGCAAAAAGGCATATGGTAACTCTGGTGGAGCTACAGAGACCTACAGCTCATGTGGGATGATCTATTGACATGACAACTATTAGTTGTGCATTTTATACATCTAGCTTTTATTTAAGAGTGGCAAAAAGACAAAGACCATTGTTTAAAGAAAACCATATGTGATTTTTAAAGTTTGCCACAAGGCATTTACACATGGGAGAAGGTTTAGGAAAACTAAAACTGCACATACCTGGTCTCCAGTCTCAAACATTCATGTTGGCAGCATCATGTTGTAGATGTCTTTTTTTTTTAAAGCATGGCCATGGGAAAACTGGTTAGATTTGATACAAAAATGAATGAAGCTACACACAGGTTTCTGGAAGAAAATCTGTCTGAGGCTTCAAGAAGCTTGTGGAAGGGGCAGAGCTTCACCTAACAGTCTACCCAGCCACAGCTAAAATGGAATGATACGTATGTTCATGCGTTTGAATGGCCCAGTTAAAGTCCAGACCTAAATCCAATTAAGAATCTCTGGCAAGGTTTAAACGTTCTGATGTATAATTTTCCTTTGACTTCACGATTATGGACTACTTTGTAGTGGTCAATTGCATAAAATCCCACTACAATAAATTAAGACTTGTTATTGTAACATGAAAAATGTGGAAACGTTCAACAGGCTATGACTTTTGCAAGGTGGATGTATACAGACTACCTGCGCACTCATGCACAGTTACTGTCTTCAATTTTTTTAAGTCCAGTACAATTTTTATTTCGAAATAATTCACTCAATAGAGCTGGTTGTCTTTGCCAAGTTCCTACAAGTTAACATGTCAATTTAAACCATCCTGGTAATGATTACAGGATAATTCAACATCAACTATCTGGAGGAAAGTCTTAGACACATAGCTACAGCCTTTGCTGGTGCATGATAATGTCAGGCCTTATGTGGCAAAAGTATGCAGACAGTTCCTGGAGGATGCAGCAGTTCACATCTCAACCCAACTCCTCCACATTCCATTCAGATACAAATTCTTGCCATACATCAACCACCCCCCTACCTTCAGAACCCTTACCTGCAGTTAGGATCTCAGAGGAAGATGTAAATATGCTCTTTCAGCACCTGAAAACAAGGAAGGTCTCAGGACCTGATCATGTCTCCCTATCATGCCTGAGAGCCGTCGCTGACCAACTGGCAACCATCCTAACTGAGATCTTCAACAAGTCACTGGAGCTTTGTGAGGTTCCCTCCTGCTTCAAACACTTCATCATCATCCCAGTACCCAAGAAACCCACCATCACAGGATTAAATGACTAAAGGCCTGTGTCCCCGGCGTCTGTGGTCATGAAATCCTTTGAGCGACTGGTGTTGAAGCACCTGAAGGACTTCACGGGCCCCCTGCAGGACCCCCTGCAGTTTGCCTACCAGGCAAACAGGTCGGCAGATGATGCAGTCAACTTGAGACTACACTTCATCCTGCAACACCTCGACCTGTTTGTGGACTTTGGCTCGGCCTTCAACACCATCAACCCAGACATCTTCCACCAGAAGCTCATCAAGCTCAAAGTCCATGTCAGTGGATCACCAGCTTCCTGAAGGACCGGCAGCAGCAGGTGGGGCTGGGGAGCATCTTCTCCCACACTCTGATGAACACTTGACAGTCAGAGGTCCAGAACAACACCATGGATACTTGGACTGATCTCACATTATATTCAATTGTAAAGTCATTTGTGTATATATGTACATTTAAAAAGATATTGTTTATTATTGAGAGCAAAGTTTACCGGAGTCAAATTCCTTCTTTGTCTGTACAAACTTGACATTTAAACTGATTCCAATTCCTATTCTGATGAAGGAATTGAAACCATTGAGTGGCCTCTATGCTCCCCTGACTTGAATCTAATAGAGCATCTTTGGGACATCATGTTGAGGTCCACCAGGTTACACTTCAGACTGTCCAGGAGCACGGTGATGCACAGATAAGGATCTGGGAGGAGATATCCCACCTCATAAGGAGCATGTCCAGATGTTGACAGGCATCATACAAACAACTGAGGACCATACTGAGTTGCACATTAGGTCACATTAGTCATACACCGTTTTAACATTTCTATTAGTGTCGTGTGCACAGAGATCGTAATTCAATTCAATTCACTTTATTTTCTATAGCGCCAATTCACAGCACATGTTGTCTCAAGGCACTTCACAAAACTCAGGTACATACATTCCAATTAATAACTAACCATTGAACAGTGCAGTCAGCGACAGTGGAGAGGAAAAACTCCCTTTTAACAGGAAGAAACCTCCAGCAGAACCAGGCTCAGTGTGAGCGGCCATCTGCCATGACTGACTGGGGGTTAGAGAGAACAGAGCAGAGACACAAAGAGAACAAAGAAGCACTGATCCAGGAGTACTTTCTATGGGAAGGAAAAGGTAAACGTTAATGGATGTAGCTCCTTTAGTCGTTTCATCTAGAAAGAAAGAACAGATAAACTCTGAGCCAGTTTTCAAGTTTAGAGTCTGAAAGAAAGCACATAAAATTAGTTACAGTAAAAGCTCAGTCAGTAGCTATGTCTAGGAGAAAGGGTTAAACACTGAAAGACAGGGCCAAGTGGATCATCGGTAGAGGGGGAGCATTAAGTTGATGCCAGCAGAAGCTTGGATGATGCCCCTCTCCAGAAAGGTGTCACAGGTAGACACAGAGTCAGGCCAGGTGTAGCTTCTAGGAAGAGAAAAGAGAGAGAACAAAGTTAAAAGCTGAAATAACAGCAAATAATGCTAAATTGGAGAGTAGTATGAGAATGTAGCGAAGAGAGTGAAAGTGGTCATTATGTCCTCCAGCAGCCTAAGCCTATAGCAGCATAACTACAGAGATAGCTCAGGATAACCTAAGCCACTCTAACTATAAGCTTTATCAAAAAGGAAAGTTCTAAGCCTAGCCTTAAAAGTAGACAGGGTGTCTGCCTCACGGACTAAAACTGGGAGCTGGTTCCACAGGAGAGGAGCCTGATAACTAAAGGATCTGCCTCCCATTCTACTTCTAGAGACTCTAGGAACCACCAGTAAAAGTGCAGTCTGAGAACAAAGTGGTCTGTTAGGAATATATAGAACAATCAGATCTCTCATGTATGATGGAGCTAAATCATTAAGGGCTTTATATGTGAGCATTTTGAATCAGCTGAAGGCTTTTAACTGGATTTTGTAGTCATCCTGATAGTAAAGAATTACAATAGTCCAGCCTTGAAGTAACAAATGCATGGACTAGTTTTTCAGCGTCACTCCTGGACAGGATATTTTTTTAATTTTGGCAATGTTCCGTAGGTGAAAGAAGGAAATCCTAGAAACCTGTTTAATATGGGATTTAAATGACATGTCCTGGTCAAAAATAACATCAAGGTTTTTTACTTTATTACCGGAGGTCAATCTAATGCCATCCAGGTTAAGTGATTGACTAAGCAGTTTCTTTTTTAAAGACTCCGGTCCAAAGATGAAAACTTCTGTCTTGTCTGAATTTAGAAGCAGAAAATGTAAAGTCATCCAAGTTTTTATGTATTCAAGACATGCTTGTAGTCTATCTAACTGGTTGGGCTCATCAGGATTTATGGATAAGTAAAAAAAACCAGTGTCATCAGCGTAACAGTGAAAATTTATCCTATGCTGCCTGAAATTTTTACCTATTGGAAGCATATATTGTAAAGAAAATTTGGCCAAGTACTGAACCTGTGGGCTCTACAATTTAAACCCCGGGTTTTAAAGATGATTTTATCATGTACATGAACAAACTGGAAACTGTCAGACAAATAAGATTTAAACCAGCCTAGTGCTTTTCCCCTGATCCCTACAGCATATTCCAGCCTTTTAAGAGAATTTTGTTTCAACTGTATCAATGCAGCACTGAGATCTAACAGAACCAGTACAGACACAAGTCCATTATCTGAGGCAATAAGAATATCATTAGTGACTTTCAGCAGAGCTGTTTCAGTGCTATGATGAGCTCGGAAGCCTGACTGAAACTCTTCAAAAAGCATTTCTGTGTAAATGCTCACACATTTGATTAGCAACTGTTTTTCTAAGAATTTAGATAAGAATGGAAGATTGGATATAGGTCTGTAATTTTTTAAAGTCATTCTCGATCAAGCGAAAGGGTTTTTTAAGCAAAGTTTTAATTACAGCTACCTTAAAACTTTGGTACATATCCATTTTACTAAAGGGAGATTAATCATATCTAAAATGGGGCTGGTAATCAGAGGGAAACACACCAATAAATTTGGTTGGGATTGGGTCTAACATACAAATTGAAGGTTTAGATGAAGCTAATATTTCTGATAACTCAGGAAGCTCCACAGGATCAAAACAGTCCAAACACAATTCAAACATCATGTGGGTCTTTTAAAAGAAACAGAAAAACAATCCCATTTTCGATAGATCGTTGTCGTGTAAACAGGGCCACTGCCATTTGATTCAGCAGTGTTAGACCAGGGATGCTTCTAAACGTTGCAGGACTCTAGCCCTTAAAGACTGAAGGTTAAGCCCCATGTTTGAAAGGTGAAAACCACATAGAATGTTGGGAAAAATTTCTGCTTTATTAGATCAACAAAATAATTAGCCTGGGCTATGATAGTTTTCCAAACAAACTACATGGCAACAGGCTTGATTTTAATTTATTTTTAATCAGCAGTGCATCATGTGACCATACAGCTCGTGGGGGGTGCAGCTGCCAGACACACAGGTGATTTTCATCAGGGATTCATTGTTTAAACATGCTTTAATGAAGAGCCCAATCTAATACGTTGTATCAGATCGGCACAAGCCTATAAAAGACTGATGTTCAGTTATTCCATGCATTTGATCAGCTGCTACCACTCCTCCTATTTCCTGTGGAAGCTGTAAAAGAGCACCTGTTATAAACTGCTTCTGTATTTTTGGCGTAGACTTTCTTAAATAAATAGCACTGTTCAAAAAACTCTCCCTGTCCATCTGAGGTCACTAAACCTGATACCTGCCAAGGAAAAAATAAATAAATATTTATGTCCATTTATGTAAAAGCCTTTGAATTAAAAGATGGTGTACTTTCTTTATGACATTTAAAAGACCTGTTTTTCCGATCAGTCACTGGACATTCACACAGAGTGTGTGTCACTTAACCCATTGCTATTCAGACTGAGGGAGAATTTTCTAACAAAATTTTAATAGGGAAATTGTCTAAAATCTTTGAATTATACGGGCCACTCAATGAAAGCCGGTGATTTCTATTTGGACGTATTAATACTTAATAACAATTTTAACAATCCTGGGAGACTCAAGTAGTATAATCAAACACTTAAAACAGAAGAGTTTAAATTTAGGATGAAATATAATTTAAAAACATTTCTGGTGAGTAATTTGTTTACACTCCAAATGGCTAAAATGACACGCAGGAATATCACCTCAGGTGCACATGATGAGAACATCATTTCTCAGCGATCTGAAGAAGGTTTGCATTATTTAAACCTCTGACTTTTAGTTTGGTGCTCCTGATGGTTGAAGTCAAAGTGATCACCATGGTGAGATCCAAAGAGCTGTCTGAGACCTACAGAAAGAAGACTGTAGCAGCTTATGAGTCTGGTAAGGGATTTAAAGAGGTCTCAAAAGAATTTGATAACAGCCAAGTACAGAAAACACTTGACACGTGGAGGACTTTCAGATCAACTGCAACATGCCCAGGTCTGTTTATCTAAGTAAGTTTACCATCAGAGCAGACTGCAGGGTCCTCAGACAGAGCCTCCAAAAACCCTGAAAAAATCCTCACAGGACTGTCTTGTGTGAGTATAAGTACATGCCTGTAAGGTCAGAAAGAAACTCCACAAGTCTTTGGTCTCTCAAAAAAACATGAGGGTTAGAATGAAGTTCCCCAGAGAGCATGTCAACAGAGACCAGGACCTCTGGAATACTTTCGTTGGACAGATGAGTCTAAAATTGAAGTTTGTGGACCTTAGAACAGGACATGTTTGGCATTCCAGGAAAAGACCTACATATATGCAATAAACCCTTGAAACATCTCACAGGTGAAAGTGAGGAGAGGGACAAACCTTCCTCAGACTGATGTCAGAAACTGGGAGATGGCTGCAAGGAGCATCTCACTGGAGTTCTTTCAGCCAAAGGGGGAAACACCATCTATTAGGGAGTAGGATGTTCTAACCTTTTCCTTACTCTTAACATTCATTTTTGCTGATGTCCTTTGTAAGCAAAACAAGGTAATTTTTTATTCTCTATCTGTAATTAAATCTCTTTTCTGGAAATAAATTTAAAAAAGGATTAAAAATCTATATATGAAGGTATCTTTTAAAAGAGCTGGATATGTATTGCTGTGTCCTACTTTTTTCACATGACTGTAATTAGCGTAGTAAAGCCTTAACGGGACATTAGAACCCCTTGTCCTTTCATCCCTTCATGCTTTTCTGTGAATCAGGATAGGTTTTAAAGCTTAAGCGAATGTATTCAGCCTTTGTTAGTTGACCTCTGTTTATCTGAGCATCTACAGTCTGTGTGTCACCCGACATTCCCTCCCTGTGGTGGGCCAGATCTATCTGCAGATCAATAACCCACTTCTGTGTGTGTGTGTGTGTTTGTGTGTGAGTGTGTATGTGAGTTTTCAACTACTGCTGTAAGATCCAGCTAGTAACATGAGGTAGAGATCTGTATGTCGTCCTTGTTTCACCCTTGTTTAGAAAAAAAGCTGGATTTCTCATCTGCTGAGCTGTGTTTTTGGTTTGTGTGTAACCACCTCTGACTTGCCCCTGTGGATAGAGAGCCCTGTTAAGTGGACATTGTTGGCTTGCAAATGTTTCTGAGGCATTAATTATCTTTTTTGGCTGTGGCATCCTCTAATTCTGCTCATTATTTCTATTGACTTGAAGTGGGGCATGAAGCCAGGCTTCGTGCTGATTACAGAGTGGAAACAGAGGCTGTTTAAATGATACTGATAGACTGACTTAATGAGTGGTTTGAACTGGTTTTCCAGCTACATCAAGATTCAAAGCCTCATGAACCCATTTCATGACCTGCAGTTGTTAATGGGGCAAACGACCAAGTACAAATGCACAAGCCTATCTGATTATGCAATGAACGGAGAGCAACATATACTGAATTTTAAACCCTAATCGAGTATTTGATCAAAGTAGGTTTGTAAATGTTCATAAATGATAACACACATTAGTTTTAGTTTATTATTGCATTTTAAGGAACAGTTTTCCGCATCACCCTTTTCAAGCTGCAGAAAAGAAGGCTTCAGGACATCTTGGTGTCCAGTGAGTGCCAGGACTGTGTTCTCCTGTTGAGAAGGCTTCAGAATGCTGTTCACCCAGTGCAGAGCTTTCTCAGCACTGGCAGCAGGTGGGTGTAAGTGCATCTGCACACACTGTGAGGTGAAGACTTGTGGATGATACCTTGGTTTTAAAAACCATTTATCATTCACGTTCCATATCACAAGTATGCACTACTTTGTGTTGCTCTTTGAAATAAAATCTAATAAAAAAACAACTAGGTTTGTAGTAGTAATGTGATAAAAGGTGAAAACGTTTAAGGGGTGTGAATAGTTTTGCAAGCCATTGTTAATAATTAGATATGAATTGGACCTGTTTGTCTTGTAATGTACTACAACATGTCATTTGCTGTTGACTGATGCTGTGTTTTATGAAACAGATTATTATTTCTTTATTCCTTTTTGTTTTGGAAATAAGTTGGAATGAATCTGTTCCACTGTTGTGCCACCATACTCACAGATGATTTCAGCTTTTCAGATAAACGTTACAGTTTCTTTTCTTTTCCTCACAAAAGGAATGGCTTTCCAGCTGACTCAGCATTTTGTGTTTTCGGGAATGTAAAATCAAAAAGCATACATCTGCAGACTTGGAGTGGGAGCTTGGGCTTCTGCAGCTGCACCGGCTGATTCAGACGAAAGCCTCTCAAAGGAAAGACTATTCAAGTTCAAACTGCTGAAAATTTGCAGCCCTTCTGTGAAAGAAAAAACAGCAGAGAGCATTCTTCATATACACATTTTTCCCCCTGAACACATATTCAACCTCTTTCTCCATGTGGGTCTTTAATGCCCCCTTGAACTGACTATCCTGTCAACAATGATCTCTTTATAGTGAGGTTTGAGAAAAGCTGATGGCAAAGAAGGGATTCCGAACTGCTGCTTCTGTTCTGTTAGCGTTCAAAGGCCCTTTCTGGGAGCCCGGCCCAGCTTGGCCTGTGTTTTATGCTCACATCAAAGTCATTTGGGGTGAACAATACCATCTGGGCCCTGTGCCAGTGGCTGGTGTTTCACAGCAACCGCTGCCGCACACCGGGACATGATGAGAAACTTGGTGGGAGAGTGTGACTGAGGTACAGAGAGAGGAGGGGAGTTTCTCAAGGTGCCAGTTCCATGGAGACGCAGCTGGACCAAACAAGGCCTCCATCAGTGGACAAACAATAGGCGAGGCTGCTTCATTACTGGAAGCCCAGGAGCTGCAGCTGAAGTGCTAAGATTTGCTTCTTTGGCCTGTCGGTGGGAGCAGCGCTAAGCACCATTTAGAGGTAATGACTGATGTTGAGCATAAATCTTTTTCTCACGTGTTTGGATGTGTTGTGGCTGTTGGATCGGCTGCCTGGGGGATAAGCACTGCACTAGAAGCAGCAGGCTGCCATTACACTTCTAAGTTTATTTTTTTTTATAAGAAACAAAATCTTTGGTCTTGAGTTTAATGTGCCAATGAGCCATGCTTTTGTACTTAGAATGTAAAAACCTCTTCTTACAGCATTGCTTTAATTTATCGAGTTTTTGGTAGACATCTGCCAGTCAGGTTAAGGTCCAGATTTTCCTTTTTCAGTCATTCTGCTTGCAGATTCGTTGCTGTGTTAAAGGTTTCTGTCCTGTAGCCTGATCCAAGCGCTGAATACAGATGCTCTCATGCTGACTTTGGTAAACAACGATCAGATGTAACAATTTACAGTAGCAACAGAATTTATTAATAAGGTGTTGTTCTGCCAAAACAGACTTGACCCATCAACGACTTCACCAGAACCCTGAAAGTGTGCAGAGGTATCGGCCACCAACCTGTTAGCAGAAGATAATTTAAGTCCTGCATGTTGTGAGGTGGAGCCTCCATGGATCCCCAAATGGACTGAAATCTGGGGAAGTTGGACACGGGGTCACACCTTCAGCCCCTCAAATTATTCCTAAACCACCTGCTGAAAGAGGTCACAGCCATTAGGGAACACTGTTTCCATGAATGGTGTGGTCTGCAACAATGCTTAAATAGGTGTCAGGCATTAAAATAACTTGCCCATGGATGGCAGGACCTTTTTGCCAGAAGAACATTGCCCAAAGCATCACACTGCCTCCGCCGGCTTGCTTTTTCTCCATGGTGCGTCCTCATGCTATATGTTAACAAATGTAAGCAATGTATTTGCACCTAGATATCCACAAGGAAAACGAGAATCGTCAGAGCAGACCACTTTCTTCTATTGCTGAGTGGTCCAGGGAGTTTTTCTTTTCTCTGTTGCCACATGCATACAGTATGAGGGATTGCTGCAAAGTTAAAGCTGCAATAGGTAACTTTTGCAAAAATGTATTTTTTGCATATTTTTTAAAACTGTCACTATGTCCTGAGAGTATAATAACAATAACAATAATAAATAATCTGTGAAACAAATCAAGCTCCTCTGGCTTCTTCCAGTGGTCCTACTGCCATTTACAGAAATACACTGCTGCCGGTTAGAAACAACCAATCAGAGCCAGGAGGAACAGCTTCAACCATGATTGTGTATGCGCAGCTCACACCCCTTCCCCACACAGCGTGTACCGTCATTCAAGCTCACGATTCGGTGTGATGCCTCTGTGCTAATGATTTGAGGACCAGGTTTGTAGTATGGGCAGTCCTTAGTCAATGTAGGGAAAAAGCTGTGGAGGGACCTGTAAGGTGTGCTTGTTCAAATTTTCAGGCTAAGTCCAGAGTTTTCTCAGAACGTCCTACTGTAGCTTCAGTGACTCGATGTAGTCAACTGTTCACTGCCACTGCATGTTCGTTCAAGATGAGGAATTGCTGCAAAGCTAGTGACTCGATGCAATCATCTGGGTTCCTTTGGATAGAAAACTTTTTACCCAGTAGCATATACTGAACTTGACAAAATCATTGAGTCCACTATTCCTCCCTTGGACCACCTTTGATAGGTACTGGCCACTGCCCTGCAGACCATGCTGCACCCTCTGGCCTATTCCTGATTTTGTATTAAACAAACTCTTCCTCAGGACATCTCAAAGACTGCCAGTGGGATCTGAATCTGTAAATTGTCTTTTTCTCAAAAATACAAAAAACCTACTAAAAAGTACTAATAAGAAGTAGAAGCAGCTAATGAGAGATGAAGGGAGAAAAATGTGTGAAGGAAGCAAAGCAGCAGCAACAGTGCAAGAACAACCAGTAAAATAACTCCTGATGCTCAGCACTCAAATTCCCATTTAGAACAGCTCTCAATCAGCAAAAAGAGTCTCTTGGCACCAAGACAGAAGAGAAACACTCTGATGCATCCAATATATTTTAAATTCACTGGAAGCATAGGCCGTAAATGATTACTTAAGGCTTTCCAGTTCACAGTTTTCTTCTTCAAATTGCACCTCCCCCCTCCCCCACTTCATGGCACACTAAGGAACTTACTGAGAGCATTGATCCTCTTGCCAGCTCACTTGGCATATGTCGCTCTATTTCACAGGAGGAGTCAATAAACAGCACTGAGGTTATTTATGAGGTTGTCCTTAAAGAACCTTTTATTTTTTACCAGTGCTTCTGAAAGTAAGCGTAGTGTTGGCACCACCTAATAAGAAGTCGACTATTAGACAGACTGTGCCGACACACACATGCCACATGCACATAATATACATATATACAGGGGTTGGACAATGAAACTGAAACACCTGTCATTTTAGTGTGGGAGGTTTTAATGGCTAAATTGGACCAGCCTGGTTGCCAGTCTTCATTGATTGCACATTGCACCAGTAAGAGCAGAGTGTGAAGGTTCAATTAGCAGGGTAAGAGCACAGTTTTGTCAAAATATTGAAATGAAAACCATTAGGGGTGACATACCAGGTTTTAAAAAGAGGCATGTCTTGCTGGCACATTTGCCAAGACACCCAAGTCTTATTGATGTATCAAGAGCCCAGGGATCCAGGGTAATGTCAGCATACCACCAAAAAGGACGAACCACATCCAACAGGATTAACTGGGGGACGCAAGAGGAAGCTGTCTGAAAGGGATGTTCGGGTGCTAACCTGGATTGTATCCAAAAAACAAAAAAAAAAACGGGTGCCCAAATCACGGCAGAATTAAAGTGCACCTCAACTCTCCTGTTTCCACCTGATCGCCCTCGGTTACTCCACAGGGTCAATTTAAAACCGGCCGGGGCTGCTATAGCCAAAACCCTTTGGTCACTCATGCCAATGCCAAACGGGGTTTTAAATGGTGCAAGGGAGCACAAATCTTGGGGCTGGGCAATGTGAAACATGTATTGTTCTCTGATGAGGCCCCCCTTTACTTTTTTTCCCCCCTCCAGGAGAGTTACGGTGTGGAGAAGCCCCAAAAGAGTACCACCCAGACTATTTGATGCCCAGAGTGGAGCATGGGGTGGATCAGTGATGGTTTTTTGGGCTGCCATATCATGGCATCCCTGGCCAATACTTTGGCTAGATGGGCGCGTCACTGCCAGGACTACCGAACCATTCTTGGGCCCATGAGCATCCAATGGGTTCAAACATTGTATCCTGAAGGCGGTGCCGTGTATCAGGATGACAAAGACCAATACACACAGCAAGACTGGTGAAAGTTGGTTTGATGAACATGAAAAATGAAGTGACTGTGCAGGCCATCTCCCATGGCCCCCAGTCACCAAATCTAAATTTTTTGAGCCACTTTGGGGGGTTTTGGAGAAGCGAGTCAGGAAACGTTTTCCTCCACCAGTATCACGTAGTGACCTGGCCACTATCCAGCAAGAAGAATGGCTTAAAAACCCTCTGACCACTGTGCAGGGCTTTTATAAATTTATTTCCCAGACGAATTTATGCTGTATTGGGGGCAAAAGGAGGGCCCTACACCATACTAATAAATTATTGTGGTCTAAAACCAGGTGTTTCAGTTTCATTGTCCAACCCCCTGTATATATATAATTATATATATATATTATATATAATATATACTAAAAGTATACTGGTACAAGCTTCAATATATTTGGTCACTCATTTCAGAAAGTGATTATATTTAATAGATAATGAAAAATTATCAAAAAAATCAATGTCTCAGCAAATTAGACTTGTATTTAAAATTACCCAGAATATTTCCAGTCAGAATTCAGATTTTAAAATCAAAGATTGCACAGTCCAATATGGCCAATATGGCTCCTGCACATTTAAACCGCAGTCAAAGATGCAGTGATAAACTGTTAATTTTCTTTTCTGTCAATTCATATGGGATCAAATCAGTGGCACCTTCCAGCCTCTGTTAGTGAAGCTTTTGGTACACTGTTTGAATGTAGAGCATTTTGAGAGTCACATTGTTATTAGCTTGTATTGCTAGTAGTAGTTCTCTATCCCACTGGAACATAGTTAGGTTGGATGTCATGCCATGATACATTACAGTTGTGCTCCAAACTAAAATTCTACTATGGTTATCATTATCACACATAAATTAAAGTGAACGACGCAGTATTAATTGTTTATTTGCACTTCTGTGTTTCATTTGATAAGGCTACTTTAAAATTCACAATAGCCTTATGAAATTTTTTTTAACAGTCTATCAAATTAATATGTTAAAAATCAACCTGATGTCACATCCACAGGACTGCACGCAGGTCTGTGTGTCAGCTTGTGCCTCACCTTCACTGATTGTGGAGTGTGGCCAGTGGGAGTGTGGATATGATATATGTAGATATGATTAATCTACCTTTAGTAAATGGATATGTACCACAGGCTTTTAAGGTAGCTGTAATTAAACCTTTGCTTAAGAAACCTTCGCTTGATCGAGATGACTTGAAAATTACAGAACCCCTTATATCCAATCTTCCATTCTTATCTAAAATTCTTGAGAAAATAGTTGCTAATCAAATGTGTGAGCATTTACACAGCAATGATCTGTTTGAAGAGTTTCAGTCAGGTTTCAGAGCTCATCATAGCACTGAAACAGCTCTGCTGAAAGTCACTAATGATATTCTTATTGCCTCAGATAATATACTTGTGTTTGTACTTGTCCTCTTAGATCTCAGTGCTGCATTTGATACGGTCGATCACAATATTCTCTTAAAAAGGCTGGAATATGCTGTAGGGATCAGGGGAACAGCGCTAGGCTGGTTTAAATCTTATTTGTCTGACAGATTCCAGTTTGTTCATGTAAATGATAAATTCATCTTTAAACATCAGGGTTAATTGTGGAGTACACAGGGTTCAGTACTTGGGCCAATTCTCTTTACTATATACACTGCTCAAAAAAATAAAGGGAACACTCAATAACACATCCTAGATCTGAATGAATGCAATATTCTCATTGAATACTTTGTTCTGTACAAAGTTGAATGTGCTGACAACAAAATCACACAAAACATCATCAATGGAAATCAAATTTTATAACCAATGGCGCCTGGATTGGAGTCATACACACAAAATAAAGTGGAAAAACACACCCAACAGGCTGATCCAACATTGATGTAATGTCCTTAAAACAAGTCAAATGAGGCTCAGTATGGTGTGGCCTCCACGTGCCTGTATTACCTCCTACAACTCCTGGGCATGCTCCCTGATGAGACGCCGGATGGTCCTTCCTGAGGGATCTCCTCCCAAGACCTGGGGACTAAAGGCATCTCCGCCAACTCCTGGACAGTCTGTGGTACAAAGTGATATTGGTGGAATGGAGCGAGACATGATGTCCCAGATGTGCTCAATCAGATTCCAGGTCTGGGAAATGCGGGCGGGCCAGTCCATAGCTTCAATGTCTTCATCTTGCAGGAAAACTGCTGACACACATCAGCGCTACATGAGGTCTAGCATTGTCCTGCATTAGGAGGAACCCAGGGCCAAACCCACACCAGCATATGGTTCCACAAGGGGTCTGGGGATCTCATCTCGGTACCTAATGGCAGTCACTAAGTGTAACCTCTGGCGAGCACACTGGAGGGCCATGTGGCCCTCCAAAAGAAAAGCCACCCCACCCCATTACTGACCCACTGCAAACCGGTCATGCTGAAGGATGTTGCAGCGCAGCAGATCGCTCCCCCACAGTGTCTCCAGAATCTGTTACGTCTGTCACATGAGTGCTCAGTGTCTGAACCTGCTTTTCATCTGTGAAGATCACAGGGCGCAGTGGCAAACTTTGCCAATCCTGGTGTTTCCCATGCAAATGCCAAGCGTCCTGCACGGCGTTGGGCTGTGAGCACAACACACCATTGTGGACATCGGGCCCTCATACCATCCTCATGGAGTCTGTTTCTAACCGTTTGTGCAGACACATGCACATTTGGCCCTGCTGGAAGTCATTTTGCGCAGGGCTCTGGGCAGTGCTCTCCTTGTTCCTCCTTGCCCAAAGGCAGAGGTAGCGGTCCTGCTGCTGGGTTGTTGCCTCCTACAGGGCCTCTCCAAGTCCTCCTGGTGCTACGGCCTGTCTCCTGGTAGCGTCTCCAGGCTACTGGACACTACGCTGACAGACAGAGCAAACCTTCTTGCCACAGCTCGCCATGATGTGCCATCCTGGATGAGCTGCACTCACTGAGCCACTTGTGTGGGGTATAGAGTCTGTCTCATGCTACCAGAAGTGTGAAAGCACCACACACACATTCAAAAAGTCACAAAAACATCAGCCAGAAAAGCATAGGTACTGAGAAGTGGTCTGTGGTTCCCACCTGCAGAACCACTCCTTTTATTGAGTGTGTCTTGCTAATCGCCAAAGATTTCCCCCTGTTGTCTATTCACATTTGCACAACAGCATGTGAAACTGATTGTCAATCAGTGTTGCTTCCTAAGTGGACAGTTTGATTTCACAGAAGTTTGATTTACTCTGCAGTTATATGTGTGTTGTTTAGTGTTCTACTTTATTTATTTTGAGCAGTGTATATGCTTTCCCAATAGGTCAAATTATCAGGCAGCATAGGAATAAACATTCCACTGTTACGCTGATGATACTCAGCTTTACTTATCAATAAATCCTGATGAACCCAACCCAGTTAGATAGACAACAAGCATGTCTGGAAGATATAAAAAACTTGGATGACTTTAAATTTTTGCTTCTAAATTCAGACAGGACAGAAGTTTCGTCTTTAGACCGGACTCTTTAAAAAAGGAAACTGCTTAGTCAATCACTTAACCTGGATGGCATTAAATTGACCTTCGGTAATAAAGTAAAAAGAACCTTGTGTTATTTTTTGACCAGGACATGTCATTTAAATCCCATATTAAAACAGGTTTTCAAGGATTTCCTTTTTCATCCCGGAACATTGCAAAATAGAAATATCCTATCAGGGAGTGACGCTGAAAAACCTAGTCCATGCATTTGTTACTTCAAGGCCTGGACTATTGTAATTTCTTTTACTATTAGGATGACCACAAAATGCAGTTAAAAAGCCTTCAGCTGATTAAAATGCTGCAGCAAGAGTTCTGAGGAAATTAAAAGGAGAGATCATATTTCCCCCTACACTTTAGCTTCCCTCAATTGCGTCCCTGTTAAATCCAGAATAGAATTTAAAATTCTCCTCCTCACATATAAAGCCCTTAATGATCTAGCTCCATCATACATCAGAGATCTGATTGTTCCATATGTTCCTAACAGGGCCCTTCGTTCTCAGATTGCAGGTGTACTGGTGGTTCCTAGAGTCTCTAGAAGTAGAATGGGAGGTAGATCCTTTAGTTATCAGGCTCCTCTCCTGTGGAACCAGCTCCCGGTTTTGGTTGTGAGGCAGACACCCTGTCTACTTTTAAGGCTAGGCTAAAGGCTTTGATAAAGCTTATAGTTAGAGTGGCTTAGTTTATGAGGGAGGGAGCAAGGCTCCCTTCCTGTTGGATGGAGTAATGGGGAGTCAGGTTTAGCCTAAACCGGCTCAGTTATGGTTGAGGTGCAAAACACACCTTCCCATTCCTTTCTACCGTAGGTACACCCCTTCTCTTTTCCAATGGATAATCAGTCTGACACGGAGGAAGTATCCCAATCCTTGTGGTTTTTTAGTATAACAATGACCATCAGGGGACCCTTTGTGGGGTGCCTCGAGACGACATTGTTGTAATAAGGCGCCGTTTAAACTAAAAATTCTGAAAATCAAAAACTATCTGTGTAGTTATGCTGCTATAGGCTTAGGCTGCTGGAGGACATAATGACTACTTTCACCCTCTTCGCTACATTCTCACACTACTCTCCAATTTTGCATTATTTGCTGTTATTTCAGTTTTTAACTTTGTTCTCTCGCTTTTCGTCTCTTTTCGTCTCTTTTCGTCTCTTTTCGTCCGAGCTTCTGCTGGCAACAACTTAATGCTCACCCTCTACCGATGATCCACATGGTCCTGTCTTTTAGTGTTTAACCCTTTCTCTCTCCTAGACATGGCTACTGGCTGAGCTTTTATTGTGACTAACTCTATGTGCTCTCTTTCAGACTCTAACCTTGAAAACTGGCTCAGAGTTTATCTGTTTTCTTTCTCTTGATGAAACCACTAAAGGAGCTACATCCATTAACATTTACTTCTTCCCATAGAAAGGACTCCTGGATCAGGTGCTTTTTTGTTTCTTTGTGTCTCCTGCTCTGTTCTCTCTAACCTCCAGTCGGTCGTAGCAGATGGCTCCACTCACACTGAGCCTGGTCTCTGTCGCACAGGTTGTTACTCCTGTTAAAAAGGGAGGTTTTCTCTCTCCAACTGTCGCTGAAACATGCATGCTCAGTATGAGGGATTGCTGCAAAGTCAGCGACCCAGTGACTGCCTACTGGTCTCTCACCATGCTCATCCGGGAAGGCGTGAATGCTCGCAAGTCACTGACTGATTTTGCAATCTGCTCGGGGTTTCCTTAGACAGAAAAACTTTTTATCCAATTTGAATAAAATAACTGAATTGCAACTGCACTGTTCAATGATTAGGATTAATTGTAAGGAATGTACTTTTGTGAGACGTGCCTGAGACCGACATGGTGTTGGGAATTGCGCTAAGCATAAATAAAATTGACAAATTGAATTGACATTGGTATGAATTGAATTTGAATAATAAAATAATATAATTATAAAATTGAATTGAATTGAATTGAATTGAATTGAATTGAATTGAATTGAATTGAATTGAATTGAATTGAATTGAATTGAATTGTTCTTGGAGCTCGTTCAGGCTAATCTGGGGGAGCATAAAGAGGAGTGGACCCTCCAAGGCAGATGCCAGATTGTTCTTACCTGCAGAGTGGTAAATCAGCTAATGAACTCAATGTTCCTTAGTGTCCTCCTTCCAGAAAGAAACCAATTTTCAGTCCTCAGTCCTCCCTCTGGTCGTCATTCCTCTGTTTCCTCATTTCCCGGATTTCGCTGGCGAACTCACCTCTGGATCTGCTCCGAGAATCTCCTCACTGCTCCTCTGGCTGCTCCTCCCTGGAACTGCTACCTGTACCCTTTGACAAGCCAACACCATAACTCACCTGCCTGTCCACCATTCCATCATTGTCTCCATCTTCCTCCTGGAACAAGAAAACAATTATCAACAAACCACTCCACACACCTACATCACCTACCTCTCCTCTTCAGTATCGTTCCAGAACCAACTCTTGAACCCAGAAGAAACATTAACAATTTCTATTGCGTCAGTAAACTGTTTAAACCTTCCTCAGTTGTCTGTAGTTGTTGCCTGTGCAAGGCTCTTACTATTATGACACCTGAAGCGTAACTTTTTTCCTCAATCATGAAGCCATCTTATTACATATTATGTTACAACAATTCGTTCATTTTTACAATCAAAATATAGAAACTTGATTATGGAGTCAAATGATTATATTGAAGTCATTAGTACAAACACTAATTTATTTTATGATTAATTAAAATTAAAATCGACAAAGTAGATCACTGACCTCCTACATTGGGTGTCCTGGAGCCAAGTGCACTGATGAACACCCCATGGTTGTCCATGGTGTTCGTTATGGACTTCTGTGACTGGCACAGAAGTCCAGTAATGAAACACCACTAAGGTTCAGATCGAGAAGCCTATTTCTCCCAATCACACTCATTCAGGTGTCGTTGTTTCCCACATAGGTGAAACCACAAGCCCCCAGCAGAATGATAGAGTCCCTGAGAGAAGCACTGTCCAGCACTCCTGACAGGGACGCCAAAAAGGCTGGGTACTCCGCACTACTGCTCGGCCTGTAGGCTGAAACAACAATCACAGGCTGCTCCCCGACCTGAAGGAGCAAGAATGCGACCCTCTCATACACCAGGGTAAACCAAAACACAAGACAGCTGAACTGGGGTGCCATTAGCAAACCCATCCCAGCCCACCGCCTCTCCTCACAGGCTACTCCAGAGTAGAAGAGTGTTAAGAATCCGGATTTCGGTTCATCAAGGTCTCTGCCTCGACCGCTGCCCAATCTTCTTAGCACCAGTCCTTCATGGTTCCCCATGCAGGTGGTGGGCCCACTGGGGGATTACTCTACTTATTCTTCTCTGACATCTGACATTAACAAGGCATTTTCATCCACACACTGGATAGTTTCTCTTTTTCAGACCTTTCTCTGTAGGTCAGAGAGATGGTTGTGTATAAAAATGCCAGTAAATAAGCAGTTTATAGCATCCTCAGACCAACCCCCTTTTCTGATCCTTGCTTTGAACTTCAACAAGTCGTCTTCCTCACATCTAAGTGCCTAAATGCATTGAGGTTATATCGTGTGATTTGCTAATTCGTTGTGTTAGCAAGAAAATAATAAACCTCATGATGGAGGGCTGTTTTTGCAGTGACATCCTGTCCCTTACTCATTCAAATGTCTCCAGGTTCTGTCCAATCATTTTCTGGTCTTACTGATGAGTTAATTTAGTATGCTGGCACCTCTTGGCAGTGATGCTGCTTTCTCCAGCAGAAAACAGTATGTAAGATGTCACCTGCCAGCACAGAGTGGGAGAATGTGTCCAGCTCCTCACGGCTTATATTAAGGGATATGAGGTCGGTGTTGGTGCTCCTGTCTAGCCGGTAAAGATGCACACATAAGCACTTCTATAACTTTACATTAAGATTAACCAACTAAAACGAAGTAGCTGCAGATTATTTTGTCCTAGTTCATCATTTCATGTAAATGTAATGCAGTGACTAAAATATTCTTATATATAGCAAAACATGTCATTTGGTTTGACTTTGTTTCATGTCATGCAGTTGGGTGAAGGCAAAAGAAAATGAATCTTGCTGAAAAGTTAAAAAAAAAAAAATGTACAATGAAAAAAACATCATGCTACCAAATTATAAATGGGTTGGTCAGACTTGATAAATTTGATTGGGCTCCTTCTTGCTTATGTCTGTTTCTCACACTGGCAGACTCTTCTGGTCATCAGACTTCTCATAGAAGTCACCCATTGTGATTTCATCTGGCGCTGATCAGGGAGGAGCTTAGAAAACAGGTGTCTGTGCCAAATTACACAACCAAAGCCAGCTATTTTTTCTCTTCCTTCTGTTTCCATTTCACAGGGGGAGACAGGAACAAAATATGAGACAAAAATATGTTTCTTACTGGTTGCAGAATGCCAAAAACATGTAATCTCCTAACAAACAAATGCAAGTTTGCATTCATGTCAAAAGCTCACCGCATTCTTAACTAGTAGAATAAGATCATTCATGTAAAAATCTCTATTTAGCATGCATTGCATGAAGTGCCTTGAAATGCATTAAAATGAACATAATTTGCTTCAAGGTCATTAACATTGCATGGTTTTAAGATCATATCATCTATAGGATATAATATTAATTCAGCTCTATCTAAATCCTGCTGATGGCCTTCTACAAAACTCTTGATCAGAGTGGAAAGTGTCTACAGAAATTGTGATTTCTGAGGGTCCATATAACACAAACAGTTTGTATGTTACATTAACAGCACACATAGTACTGTTAGCAAACATGCACCTACAGCGTTGAATGTAGAAAATGCTGACATTTATGTTATCATTATTTTCTGCTGGTAATAATAGCAGCTTGGTCACTGAGCAGAACATTTAGCAAATCCTAGTATGTCTCCAACACACAGCTGTAGCAAGAATAAGTTGGGTGTGACGTTATTCCGAGATCTGACCTTTATTTTGGGAGTGATTTTCAACTTTAAGGTTGGGACTAGAACGCTATATTTGAAGATTTACGTATATGCTCATAGTAAAAAGAAAGTACACCGTCTGTTGGCTCTAGTGTTCTAACATATAAATGATCTGGCCTTTCTTCCACCACGTCATTATTCATCAAATAAAGATGAAGCACAAATGGAAAAAATTGGGAAATTCGCTACAAAATATGTAAAAACCTAAAATGTAAATGTTATACAATCCTTTAACTGTGGTCCTGCATAGGATTATAAAAAATAGGACATCATTTACCAGCCTGTAGAAATAGTTTCTACTTTTCTGCATTTATAGCACTGGGGAACAAATGTAAGCCTCATTACAGTGAGAAAGCCTGGAAATGCATTAAGTAAGCAAGAGCCGCATGTGGAGCAGGTACAGGAGTGAAAAAACTGCAGGTGAGACATGCTAGAGGTGTTAGGAGTGAAGGTGTCATCGGATGTGATGGGTGCTGAGAAAAGCAAGGTGAGACATTCCTCTATGCCACTGTCTATTTTAGATACAGGTGGCAGGATGCATGAGACATAAAAATAAAACCTCCACAAGAATACTCCAAATGTGAGATTCCAAATTTAAAAACCTGTCGGTAAATTGTAATTTGCTGTGTGAGTGTCAGTTTGTGTGTGGTGTGTGTGTGTGTGTGTGTGTGTGTGTGTGTGGTGTGTGTGTATGTGGGGGGTCTCTTACAATGGCCGTGGTGTTAGATGGGGCCGAAAATACCAAAACCACACTCAGAGGCTAATATACTTCCCTACCTCTATCATCTCTCCTGCATACCTGTCCAAACCTTTCTTTAAATAGCTTTGATTTTCAATTGTTTGTGTGCTATTACTCTCTGTTCTCTGTTTGAAGGGGACACATCAGGCAAAATCCACTTTTTTAACCCCTACATACAGTACATGTTGTTGTGTACTTGGAGTGTGTAGGTGTGCAGAAAAGTTTAATTTAGTCTCTCCAGGTGCTATAGATACCTTAATATTTTGTTTGAGTCATATTTTTCAATCCTTTCAGTTTTCTCTATTATCTGTTAATTTTTTTTAACTGTTAGGTCACAGTATGTGCTGTGGAACAACCAAACAAGATCATGGATTTCTGGCGACCAATTTTGCAATTCTGTCATTTTTATTTCTCACTGCAGTTTTGTAGTCTAAGCTCAATTATACCTACGCTGCAAGTGGATAACTCTCAATGTTCGGTTATTTTCATTACACCGTCATCAAGCATCAGAACCTCTTCAAAGCTCCTGGTTAAATTTTATTTCTTTTTTTTATGGAAACAATGGTCACAGCAAAGGGCTAAGTAGCAAATAACACTAAAATGACAACAAACTTTATTTTAGACATTTTTGACCTTCTGGTATCAGACAGAATTCCAGGTTTCAAGCTCTTCCGGGAATGGCCGTGTGCAGGTAAAGTTAAACTCGCCTGCGAGTTAGTTTCTGTCGCTCCACATATGCGCCTCCGTTGCGTCGTCCCACGAGACACGCTGGAAATGTCAACGAACGTTTGGTTTCCGCAGGTTTTATAACCCTGTGTGACATCAGAGCTGCGACGCCTGTTGAGCTGTGCATGTCGAACTGCGCAGCCTAGTCGGTCTCTCAGACCAACATGGATGACCCCAACATTTCATTGGTGTTTGAGCTTGGCTTTTCCACAAATATACTGCATCTCAATACATAATAACCAATTATTGCTTTTTAGCTCAGCCAAAAAAGCTGAGCTAAAAGGGTGGGTGGGGGGGGGGGGGGGGGGGGGGGGGGGGGGGGGGGGGGGGGAAAACTCCGAGGCTTCTGTGTTTTTACCAAACATCAGGTGTTGTATTGTTTCAATGGACCAAAAAGCCTACCTTATGTGTTGAAGCTCAGCCCCAACTTAAAAATAATCTGCTGGTAATTGACATTTTTGGTTAGTCATATAAAGTGTTATGTAAAGTTATAGAAGTGCTTATGTGTGCATCTTTACCGGCTAGACAGGAGCACCAACACCGACCTCATATCCCTTAATATAAGCCGTGAGGAGCTGGACACATTCTCCCACTCTGTGCTGGCAGGTGCCATATTTTATAATGTTTTCTGCTGGGGGAAAACAGCTCATTCCCCCCCAAGAGGTGCCCAAAAATAAATTAATCACAGTAAGACCAGAAAAAAGATTGGCAGAACCTGGAAACTTTGAAGATAAAGGGACGGAGGTCAGAATTTAAAAAGCCCTCCCAACATGGCCAATCCATCCCACAAGCATCCTGGAAAGCCAGCAGAGACAGTAGATCTTTTTCTTCAACAGATGCACTTCACTCCACTGTCATAAAGAACCCTTCTGGAAAATAAAATACTGTTCTCCTGCATAATAGCTCATCTCTGTATACCTAGTGACTCTGCACCATATACTGTATGTGCTTCTACTGTTTTTCATCTTCTGAGCCTATACCACCTGTATATAAAATCACCAGCCACTTTATTAGGTACACCTATTTAATTTCTTGCTAACACAACGAATTAGCAAATCACACGATAAAACCTCAATGCATTTAGGCACTTAGATGTGGGGAAGACGACTTGTCGAAGTTCAAAGCAAGGATCAGAAAAAGGGGTTGGTCTGAGGATGTTATAAATTGCTTATGTACTGGTATTTTTTACACAAAACCATCTCTCTGACTTACAGAGAAAGATCTGAAAAAAAAAGAAGATATCCAGTGCATGGTTGAAAATGCCTTGTTGATGTCAGAGGTCAGAGAAGAATAGGTAGAGAGGTTCAAGAGGATGAAAAGCCACAGTAGCTCAAATAGCCACTTGTTATATCCAAGGCATGCAGAATACCATCTCTGAATGCACAACATGATGAACCTTGAAGCAGATGAGCTACAGGAGCAGAAGACCACTCGGGTGCCACCCCTGTCAGTTCCTAACAGGAAACTGGGGGAGTTCCATGTGCTCCAGTGGCCTCCACTGTCACCAGACCTTAATTCGACACCTTTGGTATGTGGTGAAATGGGATATTAGCATCATGTATATGCAATCTACAACCCTTAGAAACTGAATGATGCTATGTCAATATGGACCAAATTCCCACAGGAAGGTTTCTGACACATTAGTGAATACACGGCATGAATAGCTCTGAATAGTTCTGAAGACAAAAGGAGACCTGAACCAATACACCAGAAAGGTGTCCCTAAAAAAGTGGCCAGTGAGTCTATAAAACTATCTGTAAAAACATATTGTTAGTTAATGCTGACAATAAATATGCCATTTACAAATGGCATATTTTTGAATTTTTTTAAAGATTACAACTGTTTTAAGCCTTAAATATTTTTAAATGTCACATTTTATTGGTCAGTGAGTTAGAGACACCTGTCTGAGCTATCTAGCTAACACAAAAAGCTAGTGTAATTTCAGTTGGTGTATCTATTAACAAAGACAAAAAGATGTAATGAGGATTCGTTTGGAACGTCATTATTAAATTAAATTGAACCAGGAATAATTTCTGTCTTTCAACATGCTGATTCAGAAGATCTCCTAGCAGGCTCTACAGACCAGCTTTTTAAACCGATTGAACTCCACTGCTAAAGGAGAGGGTCCAGTTTCATTGTTGGGGTTGTCATTTCATTTGAACATTTTCTTGAGCCTAACAGTAAATACTAACAGCAATATTTACTAACATACAATATTCAGACATGCAAATGAATGGGCAGTATAAAATTATATTAATCAACCCCTTTTCCAGCGATATTTTTCCCATCACTTCTTATTCATCGAGAAAACATGCTAAAATGAAAATGAAATTTAATTTATGATCCAAAACAAATAAAGGGACAAAAAATAAATAAAGTGACAATTTAAGTCTGACATTCATCTATGATAATTTTTTTATACCGAGTTTGAACTGTTTCATGTATGGACCATATGGTTTTAGGTTTGTTATTATCCAACATAGATAGATAGATAGATAGATAGATAGATAGATAGATAGATACTCACATATCGGCTAAATGACACATCTTTACATGTGTTAATGATGCAATTATGTCTCTTTGCCAGTAGGTGCCATATTAAATGTTCTACTACTTGTCCAAAGTAACACTTTAATGCTTGTGAAATGTACAGGAATACCCAGAACTCGGTGACCAGCCCAGCCGGCAGACCAAAATCCAAAAAAAAATAAATAAAAATCTGAAGGATCCCGAGAGAACCGAAATGCCAGCCCCAGTCCACCACTGAAACCCGACACCCAGACCTCAACCAGAAGGCCCGCTCCTCCTACCAGCGCAATGAAATAGGAAATGGTTCATTTTCTTGGGGTTGGTCGGGACTCTGGCAGCAGCATTTTGGATGAGCTCCAGCTGCCCGAATGATTTTTATGACCAGTGAAGACTTGCACTAATCTAACCTCCTGAAAATAAAAAAAAACACGCACCAGTTTTTTTGTGTCCAGTTTTGACTGGAAACACTTTATCCTGGTAATGTTTTAAAATGATAATGAGCTGATTTGGGGGCAGATTTTATGTGGATGTTAAAATTTAGATCACAGCCCACAATAGCACCATGCTCTGTGGTCTTTAAGTCCAATTGAGTTTAGTTAAGTGCTGATCTAAGTCCACACTTAGGTCAGCGCTTAGGACCAAAACAGGAAATGAAATAAAATGCATTAATTGAACAGGGTTAATAAGAACTTAAATGTTAAAAACCTGTGGAGGGCAGTGGTAGGCTGTCGTCAGGTCACAAAGAAGAGTGAGAACAGGAAGGAGTGCAACTTAAAACTGACTGAAATGAGCCAGATGTACTGAAGTGACTTCCCCTATAAGCTGTTTAGAAAATCTAAATGTGAAAAGAAAGGGCCTTCAGTGAATCCTTTACTGTCTTTTCCCAAAGGGTACAAAACACTGGCTCATCCTTTGTGGAACATAATTCCTTCCCAGCACTCCTGCACTCCCCAACTGCACCTTTCATTTATTTATATTCCAGCAGTGTTTTATGTGAGATGATGTTTTTTATTAGATATGAGTTCAGGATAATGACTGAAGCCTGGTTACAATAATATTATTTATTTTAGTAGCTTTTCATTTACGTTTCTGAATTACCCCTAAATAATGAAAGTCATTATCTGGAACATACATATGTTAATATACTAGATCCTGGGACACCATGTTAATGTGTTCTGTAACATATTAACATATGTTTGAGAACATGATTGCATTGTTTTACATATACTGCGTCATATTTTCCAGTAACGAGAATAAATGTCATAGGCTTTGTAAAACAATGTGATAAAACATTAGTGAAAGTATTGACTAATGTTAAATATTTTTCAGCAAATCTGATTTCATTTTTACAGAATAATTAGCAGTACACCACAGTCTTAAGTGGGGTCAGATGTTGGCTCTACACAGGTCCTTACAGATTTCTGTGTCTTAATGTGATGTCGCTGTCAGACTACACGAAGAAAAAGCTGAAAATGATAGAAGATACTTTTTCTACTATAAAGAGATCTGTTTGCAGTTTTTGGAAGTCAGAGTGCTTATGTATGCTCGGATCAAGTTTACAATTTTTACAAGCCCATCAGGAATTATCAGTTGGCTGTTGAATTACACATCCCCAGTGAAGCCCAAAACTATTCATACCCCTGGTAGATTTAGGTTTTAAAAGATTTTTTATTTTACCAACATGTTTCTTTTGACAGGAAGTACTATTAACATTGGGCAAACGGGAAGGGGGCCCAGGATCGTGGAGGAGATGTTGCATGTTCTCCCCGTGCATGCGTGGGTTCTCCCCGGGTACTTCGGCTTCCTCCCGCAGCCCAAAGATATGACTGTTAGGTTAATTGGTCTCTCTAAATTGCCCTTAGGTACGTGTGAATGAGTGTGTGCATGGTTGTTTGTGTGTTGCCCTGTGATGGACTGGCAACCTGTCCAGGGTGTACCCTGCCTCCCGCCCATAGACTGCTGGAGTTAGGGACCAGCTTGCCCGCGACCCACTATGGAAGAAGCGGTAGAAAATGACTGACTGATGACTGACTGACAGTAAACTATAAGAGAACATTTATATGAAATGTGGAAAGGTTCAAGGGATATAAATACTCATGCAAGGCACAGTTAAAATACTTAGTTTTATTTATGGGAAGCAGATAATTGTAACTTTAAAACTTATGCTTTTTACTGAATTCGAAGTTTAATCAGAAACACAACTGTCTTCTTCTTAAGTGGTTGTGAAAATATGTATTTTAAGTGTGGCAGAAATATTTACATAATATTATCAGGCCAGGATTTAATGGAATTCTTTTTATGGCAGATAATGTATTTTGTCGGCAAATCAGTTATAATAACTTCACTGCTTGTTTATGTTCTGTCAGTGTATCATTAAGTATGAAAAAGATGAGAAAGAATGAGAGAAGACAAAAACATTAAAGGTAACATTCAATTTATATAAAAAGAAATGTCGCTGATGTAAATCTAAACCCAAGTTTTTTTTCTTTTCCACTGTTGCACACAGGAGCTAAAACTCAACCATAAAATAGGCATGCTGTAATATTATCTCAGTCTGATATGTGGGGGTATTTCTGCCATAATGGACATAAAGTGGTTCAAGCCACAGTTTACTTCCATTTGCAGAATCAGCCTGGAGGGAGCTAGCTTTCAGCTATAATGGACTTCAACATTTTCACTGCTCTGAAGAATATTATAAGAAGAGTTTACATCTGTGTCAAAGATGGGAAATTTCAAAGCTTTCTACCCCCACAGTTCTGTATTTCCAACCATTCAGTCATAAAATGTCCCCAAAAGGCCAAATAAAAGTCAAGACAGAATGAGGCTCTGTATAAAAACCACAAAATTTCCACTTTTCACAACATACAAGGTTTTTCTATTACAATAATGAGAAGTTCACCAACTAGGACTTTGATCCAAAATCCTAAACCCAAGCTTAGCATTTACCAACAATAAATAAAACAATCCTACAGAGGACAATTTGAAGAAGGTGATTTTGCTAAATCAGTATAAAAATATTACTAATAAACATGTTTTACAATCTAATTGCTTAAAGTTTAGTCACCGTCTGACATCTACATCTACAGAGCTGTGTGCAGGTTGGTGCGTGTTTATGCGTGTCTCTCTCACCTCCTCTCGGCAGGGTGGGAAAGGCAGGCGTGGTCCGGCAGCCGCAGCTCATTGAGGAGTTTAGGAGGTACAGAAACCAGCATGCCTCTCCTTTTGGTTATTGTCTATGCTTAATCATTTGTGTGATTTTTTTTTGCATTCTTCATTTAATACAAGCATGATGTTGCATTAACAAGTAACAATGGAAGAAAGACTATTGGCATCTGATCTATTTGCAAAAAGCTGAGGTGGGCCTAAAATATTTTCCCAGCTCAGATACAAGCAGAAGAAATAATGAAATTAGCTTTAAATTATCTGTCTGTCAACATAACATCAAACTAAGAAGGTTTAACTTTAGCATGTGCATATTGGTGCATTTGTCAACATGTCTTTAATGAATATTATTTCTCATGCATCAGCGCCTACGTAAGAAGCAGCCCCGAAGTAGCTGCACAGTGTACTCATGCTTGAGGCTGGCCCTTTTTTTTTTAAACCAGAGCTTTTGAAAAACAAATCTATATATAAGAGTCCATCTGTCTTCTGATTCTTATAATCTAAAACATAATATTTACTTAATTTAGGAAAAAAGTTAATCTGGGTTCTGGAATATGATACATAATGCATATTTGTTTCTTTAACAGGATCTTCCTGTCTGTTCTCTGGTTGTGGCAGATATCTGTGTTACCATAAGATAAGTGATCAGATTTAATGGTTTCCTTTTGGCTGTCTTATAATTTGTGACTCAAAAGGACACAGGGTATTTTTTGGCACTGTAAGACTGAGGGTTTGATTTAAAATTACATAGTTATAGTAAATCTATTCTTATGCTTTTTAATTTTAAATGTTAGATATGAATAATATCTAGTCTTTTCACTCCATTTTACAAACCTGCAAGCAATGTTTCTGCTTCAGTTATTACTGGAGAGGTGTAAACTGGTGAGGAGTGAGTTTGTGTGGAACAGACGGACTGGTAAAGAGAGTCGAGAAGAGAGAGAGAGAGAGCAGGAAGGAACTCATATTAAGTGGGACACTTGAATGAATCTGAAGAATAGGTTTTTGCATGTCAAACAGCTACAATACTGAGCCTTGAATGGACAGACAGAATCACCTTCTCCAATTCAAATGACGCAAACCTGCAGGATTGGAGGAATTTTAAGCCTCCTGTGTGTCTGTGTCTCATTTCACCAACCCCCAAATCACCAAAGGTACATTTATTTAGTGCAGTGATTTCCATTCTCAATCGCAAAAATATTTGTCAATACTGTGCAAATGCACTAAAAAAGACACAGAAACAGCTGCAAACCAAACACATTGGAGTTTGTTTTAAAGTAGGTAGAATAAACACTTGGCTACAACCTAAAAAGCTCTGCAAACCTTTCGTGTGAATTTTCAAACTATCAAAATAAAAGCAGCTAATTTGTTTTTTGTTTCTTCCTTTTTTATAGATACATTTGGCAGACCACTCAATATAAAAAAATCAAACTTTGATACAATATATTTTTTAATTCTAGTCATTTTCATTGGTTAGAATGTACCTAATAAAATCTTAACAATTTGCATAATTTTTTTCAGGTGGTTAGCCGGATAAAAACCTAAATTCTTGTTCAAACACAAATTTTTTCTGAACCACAAGTTTTATGACGGTTCTTATCTTTTACTGTTGATATATATTTATTAACAATACAACCAATGAAACTAATCAGCCACAATGTTCCTTGCACCAAGATAACAAACGAGAGTAACAGTTGAGTAAACAGTCAAATTTAAATCAAACCTCCTCATCCAGGAAGGATCGCATGGGAACTGATGCGTATCTCCAGGAGCCATTTGGCGAGAGGCAGTTTACCAGTCCATCACAGGGCATAAAGAACTGCAACAGGAATAAAGGGGAATGTAAATGTCTGTCTTTACTTGAATTCAGCACAAACATAAATTAGGGAAAACCTTAACGGTTTTAAAGAAGAACTTATAGAGTGGCAGGGGAATGACAATAGAACGTATTCAGTTATTAAAAGGAACTGACTTTTACAGGAATGTCAACTTCTGTGCACTCACCTGCTTTCAGGAAATGAAGAGGTAAATGCAGTGGCTCTAAGTGCAATACACTAATTCTGCTGTGCAACACATTTGCTTATTAGCCTTTTTGCAACTTAGCAGTAAGTGGAAAAACAAGTTACGTTTTTTAAAGAGGAGTCTTTATAATTGCTTATAAAAATATATTCCTGCTGAGAAAATGTAAACTTTGTGGGATGTACAGGATACAGTCAACAAATAGCAGTTTTACTGTTACAAAAATAACAAGCAGTGGTGGGCATTATTGAAAAAGAATTTCCAGGGTATTGACACAACACTTTTAAATCAAAATGGTGCAAATAAAACTGTACATTGGTCAGGATTATATTAAGCCCACATGTCCTACAATGAGATTCTTCAGAAATAATACTGGATCCACATAAGAAGGATGAATTAAATTCCCCTGGACTGACGAGGTCCTCTAATTTCAGTTCATTTGATGCAGTTCTCTTCCCAAACCGTAGGAGTTGCCACTGAGAAAATATTGGATTTTCACAATAGGGATGGCAGCAGAACAACATCCCTAAAGGAGGTCAGTCCCAGACATAAACTTGAGTCTTTCATCTGAACGAATGAAGGAATTAAATGATTATTTGTTCTGTCAGTTGTGATGATAGTATTTCTCACCATTATTAGCCTATTAACGTTTTAAAATAAAATGATCATTAAAAGCATTTGCCATAACTGCTATATGAAAAGCTCCAGGTTTTTTGATTAGCCTCAGTAAAACTGAGATATTTCAACTAAGAAGAAACACCAAGTGTTAAATGTGGCTCTATTTACTGAGCCAAGTAAGCTCTTTGAAGATGTGTTTGTCCTCATTACATGCAGAAGGTGAAGTTGTCCTCCCACTCAATAAATCTGGCATCTAGTTGTTAATCTGGCTGCCCAATATTAAGACAAAATGGCATATTATTGTTAAATATTCTAGTGACAACATCAATAACAATTAACCCACCATTTCCTAACTACTCCCTTTGTTTCCATCATTTACAGTATCTGCACCACTCTCCTGAGCTGTTTTATCTTGGCTGGTAAGATCTATATGAATTGTGTGCATGGAGGACAATGAAAGTCCATCTAGGTGGCCGCAAAAATATTATAACCCACTAAACATTGCATCACAGCAGTCTGCTAATATTATTTTTCTGAAATTAATTAGAATTTATTATGTTGTAAAACTTTAAACTGTGGAAAGTTTAGAACCAACTGGAGAATTTACATAAATAAAGTCCTATAACAAATGATGCCAATGCCTGAATAAATAGATTATACAAAAATATAAATACCTGAAAATAGCCAGTGTTAATAATTAGAAATTTTAAAATAAGACCGAGCGCATATTTGAGAATAAAACATGTTGCAAATCAGTTCAGAGTTTTTATATTTCGACAACCTAGTGTCCCAGCTGTACCTGAATGCAGCATGCGCAGCTTTTGGGAAAATCTCTCGTCGACAGGATTCCTCCAACTTGCATTTTACATTATGAGAGTTTGGCCTGGTTGGATGCTACAGGTAGCCAATTGGACATCAGCTGATTTCGCTCCAGTATGTGTCATGTTTACATTCAGCTTGACGTTGTTTCAGGTGAGTGATTCAGTTGGAACGAGATACTGGAGAAAGATGCTGACATAAAGTTCTGCTTCGGTCCACCTTTCCTTCTCCAATGTAGCGATGTGAAAAAATCTTCACGTTCCAATAAAGCAGAGTTTTAGCGATAGCTGGGAGGTCTTTATGTTTTGTTTTGGTGTCACTTTTTAAAGTTGCGCTACAGAACGTTGCATTGCGCACTTAGCTGCGCACATAAACATTCCGCATTTGGTCATGTATAAAACGACGCTGTATTTGTTCGGTGTACCTGCTTACCGAACCAACAGGACTGTACCGGATATTTTCCTGAATGACTACGTGTACCGTTTCACTCCTTCACAAAAATACGGTCGGGTGGTATTTTGCTTTTAAAGTTACAGTTCGTTGCGTTTCAATGAAGATAAACCAACTTTTTTGCTTAATGGAGATAAAAAAATCCCAGAAGGGCGCCTGATGGCCCCCCTCGAAGGAAAGACCTCTGACACTGTATCAGCGATCCTTAAATTAGGTTGAGTAATTAAGTTCAGTATAAGGCAGGGGTGTCAAAATTTTATATCACGTGGAATAGTATACTGGGCCAAAAATAAAGCTCAACAATGCAACACGCAATATTTTATTTAAGCGAATTTTTTAGTATAAAAAGGATGTGTAAAATTTGGTTAGGCTGAAAAAAATTTAAACAATTTGGGATTTCTCTGCAATAATAACAGAATTGCAGTAGGGGGGCAGCACAAAATCAGTCCAGGGGCTCCAAATGGCCCCCGGGCTGTGCTTTGGACACTTCTGGTATAGTGAGCCAGGTATTCTATTGCTGTCCCAAATGGCAAACATTAGTGAGAGTATATATATATATATATATATATATATATAT
>JAHHUM010002108.1:0-101844 GCA_036173005.1 Crenichthys baileyi | reverse complement strand
ATACTAAATTAACTCATCAGTAAGACCAGAAAATGATTGGACAGAACCTGGAAACATTTGAATGAGTAAGGGACAGGAGGTCACTGAATAAACAGCCCTCCAACATGGCCAATCCATCCCACAAGCATCCTGGAAAGCCAGCAGAGACAGTAGATCTTTTTCTTCAACAGATGCACTTCACTCCACTGTCATAAAGAACCCTTCTGGAAAATAAAATACTGTTCTCCTGCATAATAGCTCATCTCTGTATACCTAGTGACTCTGCACCATATACTGTATGTGCTTCTACTGTTTTTCATCTTCTGAGCCTATACCACCTGTATATAAAATCACCAGCCACTTTATTAGGTACACCTATTTAATTTCTTGCTAACACAACGAATTAGCAAATCACACGATAAAACCTCAATGCATTTAGGCACTTAGATGTGGGGAAGACGACTTGTCGAAGTTCAAAGCAAGGATCAGAAAAAGGGGTTGGTCTGAGGATGTTATAAATTGCTTATGTACTGGTATTTTTTACACAAAACCATCTCTCTGACTTACAGAGAAAGATCTGAAAAAAAAAGAAGATATCCAGTGCATGGTTGAAAATGCCTTGTTGATGTCAGAGGTCAGAGAAGAATAGGTAGAGAGGTTCAAGAGGATGAAAAGCCACAGTAGCTCAAATAGCCACTTGTTATATCCAAGGCATGCAGAATACCATCTCTGAATGCACAACATGATGAACCTTGAAGCAGATGAGCTACAGGAGCAGAAGACCACTCGGGTGCCACCCCTGTCAGTTCCTAACAGGAAACTGGGGGAGTTCCATGTGCTCCAGTGGCCTCCACTGTCACCAGACCTTAATTCGACACCTTTGGTATGTGGTGAAATGGGATATTAGCATCATGTATATGCAATCTACAACCCTTAGAAACTGAATGATGCTATGTCAATATGGACCAAATTCCCACAGGAAGGTTTCTGACACATTAGTGAATACACGGCATGAATAGCTCTGAATAGTTCTGAAGACAAAAGGAGACCTGAACCAATACACCAGAAAGGTGTCCCTAAAAAAGTGGCCAGTGAGTCTATAAAACTATCTGTAAAAACATATTGTTAGTTAATGCTGACAATAAATATGCCATTTACAAATGGCATATTTTTGAATTTTTTTAAAGATTACAACTGTTTTAAGCCTTAAATATTTTTAAATGTCACATTTTATTGGTCAGTGAGTTAGAGACACCTGTCTGAGCTATCTAGCTAACACAAAAAGCTAGTGTAATTTCAGTTGGTGTATCTATTAACAAAGACAAAAAGATGTAATGAGGATTCGTTTGGAACGTCATTATTAAATTAAATTGAACCAGGAATAATTTCTGTCTTTCAACATGCTGATTCAGAAGATCTCCTAGCAGGCTCTACAGACCAGCTTTTTAAACCGATTGAACTCCACTGCTAAAGGAGAGGGTCCAGTTTCATTGTTGGGGTTGTCATTTCATTTGAACATTTTCTTGAGCCTAACAGTAAATACTAACAGCAATATTTACTAACATACAATATTCAGACATGCAAATGAATGGGCAGTATAAAATTATATTAATCAACCCCTTTTCCAGCGATATTTTTCCCATCACTTCTTATTCATCGAGAAAACATGCTAAAATGAAAATGAAATTTAATTTATGATCCAAAACAAATAAAGGGACAAAAAATAAATAAAGTGACAATTTAAGTCTGACATTCATCTATGATAATTTTTTTATACCGAGTTTGAACTGTTTCATGTATGGACCATATGGTTTTAGGTTTGTTATTATCCAACATAGATAGATAGATAGATAGATAGATAAAAAAAATGGGATAGATACTCAAAATATCGGCAAAATTAACCCCATCTTTAATTTGTTAATGATGAAATTATGTTTTTTTTTGGGCCATTTAGGTGCCATTTTAAAATTTTTCAAACTACTTGTCCAAAGTAACACTTTAATGCTTGTGAAATGTACAGGAATACCCAGAACTCGGTGACCAGCCCAGCCGGCAGACCAAAATCCAAAAAAAAATAAATAAAAATCTGAAGGATCCCGAGAGAACCGAAATGCCAGCCCCAGTCCACCACTGAAACCCGACACCCAGACCTCAACCAGAAGGCCCGCTCCTCCTACCAGCGCAATGAAATAGGAAATGGTTCATTTTCTTGGGGTTGGTCGGGACTCTGGCAGCAGCATTTTGGATGAGCTCCAGCTGCCCGAATGATTTTTATGACCAGTGAAGACTTGCACTAATCTAACCTCCTGAAAATAAAAAAAAACACGCACCAGTTTTTTTGTGTCCAGTTTTGACTGGAAACACTTTATCCTGGTAATGTTTTAAAATGATAATGAGCTGATTTGGGGGCAGATTTTATGTGGATGTTAAAATTTAGATCACAGCCCACAATAGCACCATGCTCTGTGGTCTTTAAGTCCAATTGAGTTTAGTTAAGTGCTGATCTAAGTCCACACTTAGGTCAGCGCTTAGGACCAAAACAGGAAATGAAATAAAATGCATTAATTGAACAGGGTTAATAAGAACTTAAATGTTAAAAACCTGTGGAGGGCAGTGGTAAGGCTGCCCGTCGGGTTTCAAAAAGAAGAGTAGAACGGGGAAGGGGGGCAACTTAAAACTCTGAAAGGGCCCCCAGATTTTACTGAATATTTCCCCCTTTTTTTTTTTTAAAGCTGTTTAAAAAAATCTAAATGTGAAAAGAAAGGGGCCCTTTTCGGGTGAATCCTTTCCCTGTTTTTTCCCCAAAAGGGTAAAAAAACCTGGCCCCCCCCCCTTTTGGGGAAACAAAATTTCCCTTCCCAGCACGGGGGGGGCCCCCTCACCCCAAACTGCACCTTTCATTTATTTATATTCCAGCAGTGTTTTATGTGAGATGATGTTTTTTATTAGATATGAGTTCAGGATAATGACTGAAGCCTGGTTACAATAATATTATTTATTTTAGTAGCTTTTCATTTACGTTTCTGAATTACCCCTAAATAATGAAAGTCATTATCTGGAACATACATATGTTAATATACTAGATCCTGGGACACCATGTTAATGTGTTCTGTAACATATTAACATATGTTTGAGAACATGATTGCATTGTTTTACATATACTGCGTCATATTTTCCAGTAACGAGAATAAATGTCATAGGCTTTGTAAAACAATGTGATAAAACATTAGTGAAAGTATTGACTAATGTTAAATATTTTTCAGCAAATCTGATTTCATTTTTACAGAATAATTAGCAGTACACCACAGTCTTAAGTGGGGTCAGATGTTGGCTCTACACAGGTCCTTACAGATTTCTGTGTCTTAATGTGATGTCGCTGTCAGACTACACGAAGAAAAAGCTGAAAATGATAGAAGATACTTTTTCTACTATAAAGAGATCTGTTTGCAGTTTTTGGAAGTCAAGTGCTTATGTATGCTCGGATCAAGTTTACAATTTTTACAAGCCCCTCAGGAATTATCAGTTGGCTGTTGAATTACACATCCCCAGTGAAGCCCAAAACTATTCATACCCCTGGTAGATTTAGGTTTTAAAAGATTTTTTATTTTACCAACATGTTTCTTTTGACAGGAAGTACTATTAACATTGGGCAAACGGGAAGGGGGCCCAGGATCGTGGAGGAGATGTTGCATGTTCTCCCCGTGCATGCGTGGGTTCTCCCCGGGTACTTCGGCTTCCTCCCGCAGCCCAAAATTAAAGACTGTTTAGGTTTTAAATTGGTCTCTCTAAATTGCCCCCCTTTAGGTTACGTTGAAAAGAGGTTTTGCATGGTTTGTTTGTGTGTTGCCCTGTGATGGACTGGCAACCTGTCCAGGGTGTACCCTGCCTCCCGCCCATAGACTGCTGGAGTTAGGGACCAGCTTGCCCGCGACCCACTATGGAAGAAGCGGTAGAAAATGACTGACTGATGACTGACTGACAGTAAACTATAAGAGAACATTTATATGAAATGTGGAAAGGTTCAAGGGATATAAATACTCATGCAAGGCACAGTTAAAATACTTAGTTTTATTTATGGGAAGCAGATAATTGTAACTTTAAAACTTATGCTTTTTACTGAATTCGAAGTTTAATCAGAAACACAACTGTCTTCTTCTTAAGTGGTTGTGAAAATATGTATTTTAAGTGTGGCAGAAATATTTACATAATATTATCAGGCCAGGATTTAATGGAATTCTTTTTATGGCAGATAATGTATTTTGTCGGCAAATCAGTTATAATAACTTCACTGCTTGTTTATGTTCTGTCAGTGTATCATTAAGTATGAAAAAGATGAGAAAGAATGAGAGAAGACAAAAACATTAAAGGTAACATTCAATTTATATAAAAAGAAATGTCGCTGATGTAAATCTAAACCCAAGTTTTTTTTCTTTTCCACTGTTGCACACAGGAGCTAAAACTCAACCATAAAATAGGCATGCTGTAATATTATCTCAGTCTGATATGTGGGGGTATTTCTGCCATAATGGACATAAAGTGGTTCAAGCCACAGTTTACTTCCATTTGCAGAATCAGCCTGGAGGGAGCTAGCTTTCAGCTATAATGGACTTCAACATTTTCACTGCTCTGAAGAATATTATAAGAAGAGTTTACATCTGTGTCAAAGATGGGAAATTTCAAAGCTTTCTACCCCCACAGTTCTGTATTTCCAACCATTCAGTCATAAAATGTCCCCAAAAGGCCAAATAAAAGTCAAGACAGAATGAGGCTCTGTATAAAAACCACAAAATTTCCACTTTTCACAACATACAAGGTTTTTCTATTACAATAATGAGAAGTTCACCAACTAGGACTTTGATCCAAAATCCTAAACCCAAGCTTAGCATTTACCAACAATAAATAAAACAATCCTACAGAGGACAATTTGAAGAAGGTGATTTTGCTAAATCAGTATAAAAATATTACTAATAAACATGTTTTACAATCTAATTGCTTAAAGTTTAGTCACCGTCTGACATCTACATCTACAGAGCTGTGTGCAGGTTGGTGCGTGTTTATGCGTGTCTCTCTCACCTCCTCTCGGCAGGGTGGGAAAGGCAGGCGTGGTCCGGCAGCCGCAGCTCATTGAGGAGTTTAGGAGGTACAGAAACCAGCATGCCTCTCCTTTTGGTTATTGTCTATGCTTAATCATTTGTGTGATTTTTTTTTGCATTCTTCATTTAATACAAGCATGATGTTGCATTAACAAGTAACAATGGAAGAAAGACTATTGGCATCTGATCTATTTGCAAAAAGCTGAGGTGGGCCTAAAATATTTTCCCAGCTCAGATACAAGCAGAAGAAATAATGAAATTAGCTTTAAATTATCTGTCTGTCAACATAACATCAAACTAAGAAGGTTTAACTTTAGCATGTGCATATTGGTGCATTTGTCAACATGTCTTTAATGAATATTATTTCTCATGCATCAGCGCCTACGTAAGAAGCAGCCCCGAAGTAGCTGCACAGTGTACTCATGCTTGAGGCTGGCCCTTTTTTTTTTAAACCAGAGCTTTTGAAAAACAAATCTATATATAAGAGTCCATCTGTCTTCTGATTCTTATAATCTAAAACATAATATTTACTTAATTTAGGAAAAAAGTTAATCTGGGTTCTGGAATATGATACATAATGCATATTTGTTTCTTTAACAGGATCTTCCTGTCTGTTCTCTGGTTGTGGCAGATATCTGTGTTACCATAAGATAAGTGATCAGATTTAATGGTTTCCTTTTGGCTGTCTTATAATTTGTGACTCAAAAGGACACAGGGTATTTTTTGGCACTGTAAGACTGAGGGTTTGATTTAAAATTACATAGTTATAGTAAATCTATTCTTATGCTTTTTAATTTTAAATGTTAGATATGAATAATATCTAGTCTTTTCACTCCATTTTACAAACCTGCAAGCAATGTTTCTGCTTCAGTTATTACTGGAGAGGTGTAAACTGGTGAGGAGTGAGTTTGTGTGGAACAGACGGACTGGTAAAGAGAGTCGAGAAGAGAGAGAGAGAGAGCAGGAAGGAACTCATATTAAGTGGGACACTTGAATGAATCTGAAGAATAGGTTTTTGCATGTCAAACAGCTACAATACTGAGCCTTGAATGGACAGACAGAATCACCTTCTCCAATTCAAATGACGCAAACCTGCAGGATTGGAGGAATTTTAAGCCTCCTGTGTGTCTGTGTCTCATTTCACCAACCCCCAAATCACCAAAGGTACATTTATTTAGTGCAGTGATTTCCATTCTCAATCGCAAAAATATTTGTCAATACTGTGCAAATGCACTAAAAAAGACACAGAAACAGCTGCAAACCAAACACATTGGAGTTTGTTTTAAAGTAGGTAGAATAAACACTTGGCTACAACCTAAAAAGCTCTGCAAACCTTTCGTGTGAATTTTCAAACTATCAAAATAAAAGCAGCTAATTTGTTTTTTGTTTCTTCCTTTTTTATAGATACATTTGGCAGACCACTCAATATAAAAAAATCAAACTTTGATACAATATATTTTTTAATTCTAGTCATTTTCATTGGTTAGAATGTACCTAATAAAATCTTAACAATTTGCATAATTTTTTTCAGGTGGTTAGCCGGATAAAAACCTAAATTCTTGTTCAAACACAAATTTTTTCTGAACCACAAGTTTTATGACGGTTCTTATCTTTTACTGTTGATATATATTTATTAACAATACAACCAATGAAACTAATCAGCCACAATGTTCCTTGCACCAAGATAACAAACGAGAGTAACAGTTGAGTAAACAGTCAAATTTAAATCAAACCTCCTCATCCAGGAAGGATCGCATGGGAACTGATGCGTATCTCCAGGAGCCATTTGGCGAGAGGCAGTTTACCAGTCCATCACAGGGCATAAAGAACTGCAACAGGAATAAAGGGGAATGTAAATGTCTGTCTTTACTTGAATTCAGCACAAACATAAATTAGGGAAAACCTTAACGGTTTTAAAGAAGAACTTATAGAGTGGCAGGGGAATGACAATAGAACGTATTCAGTTATTAAAAGGAACTGACTTTTACAGGAATGTCAACTTCTGTGCACTCACCTGCTTTCAGGAAATGAAGAGGTAAATGCAGTGGCTCTAAGTGCAATACACTAATTCTGCTGTGCAACACATTTGCTTATTAGCCTTTTTGCAACTTAGCAGTAAGTGGAAAAACAAGTTACGTTTTTTAAAGAGGAGTCTTTATAATTGCTTATAAAAATATATTCCTGCTGAGAAAATGTAAACTTTGTGGGATGTACAGGATACAGTCAACAAATAGCAGTTTTACTGTTACAAAAATAACAAGCAGTGGTGGGCATTATTGAAAAAGAATTTCCAGGGTATTGACACAACACTTTTAAATCAAAATGGTGCAAATAAAACTGTACATTGGTCAGGATTATATTAAGCCCACATGTCCTACAATGAGATTCTTCAGAAATAATACTGGATCCACATAAGAAGGATGAATTAAATTCCCCTGGACTGACGAGGTCCTCTAATTTCAGTTCATTTGATGCAGTTCTCTTCCCAAACCGTAGGAGTTGCCACTGAGAAAATATTGGATTTTCACAATAGGGATGGCAGCAGAACAACATCCCTAAAGGAGGTCAGTCCCAGACATAAACTTGAGTCTTTCATCTGAACGAATGAAGGAATTAAATGATTATTTGTTCTGTCAGTTGTGATGATAGTATTTCTCACCATTATTAGCCTATTAACGTTTTAAAATAAAATGATCATTAAAAGCATTTGCCATAACTGCTATATGAAAAGCTCCAGGTTTTTTGATTAGCCTCAGTAAAACTGAGATATTTCAACTAAGAAGAAACACCAAGTGTTAAATGTGGCTCTATTTACTGAGCCAAGTAAGCTCTTTGAAGATGTGTTTGTCCTCATTACATGCAGAAGGTGAAGTTGTCCTCCCACTCAATAAATCTGGCATCTAGTTGTTAATCTGGCTGCCCAATATTAAGACAAAATGGCATATTATTGTTAAATATTCTAGTGACAACATCAATAACAATTAACCCACCATTTCCTAACTACTCCCTTTGTTTCCATCATTTACAGTATCTGCACCACTCTCCTGAGCTGTTTTATCTTGGCTGGTAAGATCTATATGAATTGTGTGCATGGAGGACAATGAAAGTCCATCTAGGTGGCCGCAAAAATATTATAACCCACTAAACATTGCATCACAGCAGTCTGCTAATATTATTTTTCTGAAATTAATTAGAATTTATTATGTTGTAAAACTTTAAACTGTGGAAAGTTTAGAACCAACTGGAGAATTTACATAAATAAAGTCCTATAACAAATGATGCCAATGCCTGAATAAATAGATTATACAAAAATATAAATACCTGAAAATAGCCAGTGTTAATAATTAGAAATTTTAAAATAAGACCGAGCGCATATTTGAGAATAAAACATGTTGCAAATCAGTTCAGAGTTTTTATATTTCGACAACCTAGTGTCCCAGCTGTACCTGAATGCAGCATGCGCAGCTTTTGGGAAAATCTCTCGTCGACAGGATTCCTCCAACTTGCATTTTACATTATGAGAGTTTGGCCTGGTTGGATGCTACAGGTAGCCAATTGGACATCAGCTGATTTCGCTCCAGTATGTGTCATGTTTACATTCAGCTTGACGTTGTTTCAGGTGAGTGATTCAGTTGGAACGAGATACTGGAGAAAGATGCTGACATAAAGTTCTGCTTCGGTCCACCTTTCCTTCTCCAATGTAGCGATGTGAAAAAATCTTCACGTTCCAATAAAGCAGAGTTTTAGCGATAGCTGGGAGGTCTTTATGTTTTGTTTTGGTGTCACTTTTTAAAGTTGCGCTACAGAACGTTGCATTGCGCACTTAGCTGCGCACATAAACATTCCGCATTTGGTCATGTATAAAACGACGCTGTATTTGTTCGGTGTACCTGCTTACCGAACCAACAGGACTGTACCGGATATTTTCCTGAATGACTACGTGTACCGTTTCACTCCTTCACAAAAATACGGTCGGGTGGTATTTTGCTTTTAAAGTTACAGTTCGTTGCGTTTCAATGAAGATAAACCAACTTTTTTGCTTAATGGAGATAAAAAAATCCCAGAAGGGCGCCTGATGGCCCCCCTCGAAGGAAAGACCTCTGACACTGTATCAGCGATCCTTAAATTAGGTTGAGTAATTAAGTTCAGTATAAGGCAGGGGTGTCAAAATTTTATATCACGTGGAATAGTATACTGGGCCAAAAATAAAGCTCAACAATGCAACACGCAATATTTTATTTAAGCGAATTTTTTAGTATAAAAAGGATGTGTAAAATTTGGTTAGGCTGAAAAAAATTTAAACAATTTGGGATTTCTCTGCAATAATAACAGAATTGCAGTAGGGGGGCAGCACAAAATCAGTCCAGGGGCTCCAAATGGCCCCCGGGCTGTGCTTTGGACACTTCTGGTATAGTGAGCCAGGTATTCTATTGCTGTCCCAAATGGCAAACATTAGTGAGAGTATATATATATATATATATATATAATATATATATAATATATATATATATATATATATATACATATGTATCTATGTATGTGTTCGTGTATGTATGTATGTATGTATGTATATGTGGTTCATGGATATAAAACAGTGCCTACATAAAACAAAATGAAGTTTGTTGTCATTTTAGCGTTATTTTCAGCTTACCGCTTTGCTGAGTCCAATGTTTCTATAGATAAAAGGAACTGACCCCTTAATCAGATGAAGTATTTAAGCAAATCCTTCTCAATTCAATTCAATTCAATTCAATTCGGTTCAATTCAGTTCAATTCAAATTCAGTTCAAAAATAATTTATTAATCCCGAAGGGAAATTAAATGTTTATGTAGCTCATATTCTGCAGATTTCTTCAAAGAGCCATTGTAGATGCTGATGGCTGTGGGCAGGAAGGATCTCCTGTAGCGGTTTGTCTCACAGCAGATCTGAAGAAGCCTCTGACTGAAGACACTCTGTTGTTGTACAACAGTCTCAGGGTTCTCCATAATGTTCTTCATTTTATAAAGAATTCTACTTTGCACAATGATCTCCAGAGGTTCCAGAGGAGTCCCCAGAACAGAGCCAGCCTTCTTTATCAGCTTGTTGAGCTTTTTTAAGTCCCTGATTCTGATGCTGCTTCCCCAGCAGATGATGGCAGAAGAGATCACGCTCTCCACAATAGACTTATAGAAGATATGCAGCATCTTGCTGCAAACACTGAAGGACCTAAGCTGCCTACAGTCTGCTCTGTCCCTTCTTGTAGATGGCTTCACAGTTGCATCTCCACTCCAGTCTGTTGTCCAGGTGAACACTGAGGTATTTATACTCCTCCACCACCTCCACTTCTTCTCCCATCATGGAAATAGTTTTTGACTTATTCCTGTTTCTCTTAAAATCTACAATCATCTCCTTTGTTTTAGTCACGTTCAAGATGAGATGATTGTTTCCACACCATGCCACAAACTGGTTCACCACCTTCCTGTACTCATCTTCTTGTCCATCTCTGATCCACCCCAAGACTGCAGAATCATCCGATTATTTCTGCAGGTGACAGGAGTCTGTCTTGCACTGGAAGTCTGAGGTGTACAGAGTGAAAAGGAATGGTGAGAGTACGGTCCCCTGTGGTACTCCTGTGCTACTGACTACCTGGTTAGACACACAACCCTTCAGTCTCACAAACTGTGGTCTGTTGGTCAGGTAGCAAACTGAAGGGGTCTTGATAGTTCATTGTTTGCTTACTCAGGTGGGCCAACAGGAGTCTATCTAGGACCTTCATGATGTTGGATGTCAGGGCAACAGGTCTATAGTCATTGCGGACTGTTGGGTGAGTTTTCTTTGGTACAACAAGACAGGGGATCTCCCCCTCAACACTGGAACCTTTTTTTCTGGGCCAGGCTAAGATTGAAGAGGCGCTTCTTCAGCTTCCTGTGACCTTCTTCTCACAGTTCTATTTATTACAGGTTGCCTCTGAACAAGGGGCTTATATTTCAAGCAGAGAAAATCAAGATTGTGATCTGATTTGCCTAGAGGAGGTCTTGCTTTGGAGATGTATGAGTCCTTGACATTTGCATAAAACAAATCCAACATTTTGTTTTCTCTGGTTGAGCAGCTGACAAACTTTTGAAACGTTGTAGCAGAGAGTGAAGCATGGTTAAAATCACCAGATATTACCACCAATGCATTGGGGTGTTGTGTCTGTAGCTTAGCAACAACTGAGCTGTTGCATCACATGCAGTGTCAGCAACAGCTAAAGGTGGAATGGAAACTGTTGCCAAAATAACATTGGTGAACTCTCTGGGTAAATAATATGGACCAAATCTACTGCTAACAGTTCAATATCTGGACTCCAGAGACGACAATTCACAGTAACATGTCCTGGATTACACCATCTGTTGTCCACAAGTACTGCCAGTCCACCTCCTTTACATTTGCCGCTCCTCTTTAAATCTCTGTCTGCTCGTATGGTCAGAAAGCCTGGCAGAGAGACGCTGGAGTCTGGGATATGATCCTGCAGCCATGTTTAAAACACATAATACTGCATTCCCGATACTCTGGCTGGGTCCTTTGTAGGGCTTGGAGTTCATCCAACTTGTTTCCCAGCAATCTCACATTGCCAGTCATGATCGATGGAAGAGATGGTTTGAACATCCTCTCTCTCTTCTCTTTGCTCCTGCTCTGCATCCACAGCGCCTCCTTTTCAACTCATCAGGGATTTGGGGTTGTAGTTTAAGTATTATTTGAGCTTTTAAAAAATAATCAACTGCTCTCGATTGTAAAAAAAACAACCACGTTGCCATGGTGATGCATCATAACAAATGTCCAAAAGTAAAAAAGTATCAGCAAAAATCCTTCCAGCTGCACAGCATCCGACACCGGAGAGGATAATCGTCCGAAAAATATCAATTTTATCCACCACAAGAGGAGTTTGTGTTGTTAAAAAGAAATATTCAGAATAAAAAGTAAGAGAGCCACTCCAACCTGCTGCCACCTTGAGCGGCGCAATTCTAGAATTCTTGATACTGGTGGAGGTTGCTGAAGGCACTCGTCCTTGAAGTGGGGAAATTCCTATTTCCCCACTGATATGGGTAGATTTCCATGAAAACAAAAATTTAACCAGGCACTTTGAAAAGGTTCTGATGGTGGGGAATGGTGCAATGAATTGTGTGGGTTAATACACCCAACAACCGAATCAAACTTATCCTCTTTCAGTGTTGGCATACTTGAGCTTGGACTACAAAACAGCAGCGAGAAATAAATATGGCGGATACTCGAAATTGATCAGCCGGAAGTCCATGACCTTGCTTAGCTGTTCCGCAGCAAATACTGTGACATAACAGTTGGAAATACATAACAGATATACAGAGACTAAATTGAACTTTTCTACACTCCTACAGACTCCAAGTACACAACCAAATTTATTTAAATCCAAAAAAAGTGGACTTTGCATGATATGTCCCATTGAAAGAATGTGGAATTAATCAGGGGAAAGCCTTTGAGGTCCGGCCTCAAAGGCTTAAAACAGTGCATATTCAAGAACCATGTTGCTATTTTTAACACACAGACTGTTCTGTATAACTCAAAACAATGTATTTTAATTTCAAAATAAAACAAAAACACTGAGTTAAAATTTACTCTAACCACCGAATACATATGTAATAGTAGGAAAAATGTATACCGTGTGTGAAAACTTATCATTTTTGTTTTATTTCACCATCAGTGTTACCATTAAAATTGGTAGCAGTGGTAGTTTTAAATTTGATCATGAATTTATCGGACACTCAGCAACACACTCAGAATGTCTTCTGTATTATATGACATCTGTCAAGGATACATTATAGTCTGCAGCCTGAACACACAATGCCAGCATTCAGACTGCTGTATTTTCAGGGGTTTTAATTAGCTTTATGCTATTTGAAGGGCAACTTATACCCAGATAAGGCTCTTACTATCACAGTTTGCCATATTGATACCATATTTAGGGGCATACATTATCGTGTTATTTGGCTGCCGAGTGAAATCAGACCTTCTGATTCAATGCTAGCTCTTAACCAGTTAAACAGAAAAACCAGACCATCCAGCAAAATGTTTATTAAGTACCCATTAACCTCAAAGCTAGTAGTAGCTGGAGGAGAAAGGAGTTCCTGTAGTTTCCTGTGCATATAAAGAGGACAAAACATCCTCAGAAACGTCCATTTTCACACCTAAATTTGTGATTCTGAATTTTAACTGAATCATGCGGGGTCAAACAGATAAAGTCAAAGGAAGAGATACAGCTGGAGACAATGGTTTTAAAAGCATGACCTCAGTTTCTTTTTTATTTAAACTATGAAAATTCACTGCCATCAATCCCCTGATGTCACAGGAGAGGCTGAACAAAACCATTATGTCTTAAGGGGAAATAGACTTGACAGTCATCAGCATATAAATGAAATGGCAAGCAATGCTCTCTAAAAATATCACCATGTAGCAGCAAATAAAGAGAGAACAAGGAGCAGACCAAGAATGGAGCCCTGATGTATCCCCGAGGGGAGGGCAGAAGCAGTGGTAAAATCATCCATTATGACACAAACTACTATCAGAGAAGTTGGACCTAAACTATTGCAGTGCTGTCAGTAACACTGCTCCAGTCCAGAGATTAAAATGTTACGGTCAACTTTGTCAGAAGCAGCTGTTCAATCTAAAAGCACAAGTAAAACACAATTCCCAGAATTCATCAAAGAAAATATGTCATCATCAAATCCCTTAAAACAGGAGATTCAGGGCTGTGATATGTTTTAAACCCAGACTGGAACATTTCCAAAATTTTATATTCATTCAAAAAGGCCTTCATCTGTCCAAATTTTGGACAGAAAATGTAACTTGGAGATCTTAAAGTTAGACAAAGCAGAAGGGTCGAAGCCAGTTATGTTCAACAAGGGTCACACCACAGCCTGTTTAAAACTACTTTGAACCACACTGGAGATCAAACTACGATCAATAACAGTGAGGATAGAGGGACCAACAGTAGGAAAAAAACTCCTTCAGAAGATGTGGAGAAACAACAACATAGGGGAAGCCCGATTGTTTCATACAGGTTACCAGTTTCTCTAGGGAGAGAAGAGAAATAGGCTCCAAGTGATGAAAGACAACAGGACAGGAGACCTTGATGGAAGGGTCTTGGGAGGGAAGAGAAAAACAGGCCCTGGTGTTAACAACCTTGGCCAAGAAGAAATTAAGAAACCTATCACAGAATCCTCTCGAAGAGTCCAGAGGGACGGCTTCATGAGCATTAGCAGTAGACTTAATTGTATTATAAAGAAAACGGAGGGTTGTGAGAGTTAGCAAAATGATGTCAGAGAAATGTTTTGTTATGGCAGTTTTCAAAGCTCTTCAATAACAACACCAGCTCCCTCTCAGTATCTCCAAAGAGGCTCCTGCACTCCCATTTAATGGCATTGGGATGGTCACGACATCAAGGGTCCGATTTGGGCTTCAGTCACCTGGTTTCAATCAGGGCTGCAGAATTCAGGACAGTGTGACACAAGTAAATAAAACAGAGAAAGCTCCTCCATGCTGGAAGACACAGAGGGTAGCGGAGTAATTAGCAACAGTGGAAGGGTTAAAACCAGCATTTAACAGTTTAAGTAAAAAAAAAAAAAAAAAACTGGCATGTGGTCTGAAAGTCTCGGTTTTATGGTAGATCACCGCACATAGAAGCAGAGAAAAGCTGCCAAACTCCTGCTCCAGCCGGAAGCGGGGTTAAGAAATCGTGCAGACGAAGCTCCAGAGAAGTTTGGCAATCATACACCAGTAGTGAGATGACATCTTGAAAAAACAAGGAACAACAAAAACAGAAGAACAATAGCGAGAGGTCGACAACTCATCACACACACTGGCACGATCGTTTTTTTTTAAGATTGTCATATCAACCACCCCTACATTGGATGCAGAACCACCATTGGGATTCTGGTCCAGGTTCCATCAACTTGCTCGGGTCTGTGTCTCAGCGGGAGAAAATAGTTGGCCATAGGAACTGTCTGCCCAGGATGTTTGTATGATCCATCCATCCGTCCGTCCGTCCCTCCCTCCCTCCCATCCCATCCCTTATACCCAGTTGTCCTTTCAGGGCTGCAGGGGGGGCCATCATATCATAAGGCAGTTTCTCTCTTAGGAATTTAGAATTTAATTGTAAACAATTTTGAATCTTGCTCTATCTTACTGTGTAAAAATAGAATTGGAAATATTTAAAATAATTTGTTATAAAGATTTTATTTTGAGAGAAAAGGGAAGACATGCAATTAATGACCTGGAGTTGAGAATCAAACCCGGGACAGCTGCATTAAGGACTAAAGCCTCCATATATGGTGCACCCACTCTACCACTCAGCCACTTGGTGCCCCACCGAAGATCATTTAAAAAATATAAATCTTTCACTTAATCACCTTGAAAGTTCTAACATGGTTTTTGCTCTCCATATTGTTTTGAATTACTGTAAGACACGATTTTAAGCTTGTCTCTGTCGAGAGGGTCGGAGGCAATCAGAGGTAAGCATCCCCCACCGCAGTCTATGGATTGCATTTTACCTTGATGTTCTTACAAGCACAATTTAACAGTGGAAGCGAAAAAATAAAAAAATTTACACAACGAAAAAACCAGTCATGTTAGGCACACCAGTACAACCAAGAGAAAAAAATGATTGATACATTTTTAAGCTAATGTGCAAGTAAATTGTTGGAGATCTGTTTAGGTAAAAAAAAAGTTGCTAATTATGGAATTTAACCGTTTTTAAAATGTACATTTTCAAACCAATATGCTTAATTAGGATCTAAAAAATGATTACGGCTCAACTGTAATATCCCTTAAAATTCCTGCATCAGCATTTCTATCAGGCAAGAAAAACAGTAAATTGTCCCATTTTGGTAGAAACCAAAAAATAACCACATTAAAAGAAAATATCAAACTAAAACGATGCAAAAGAGTCCCCTTCATCAGTTATTAATATTAACTTGAGAGCAGTCAGAATATTTATCTAATCTCTATTGAACACATCTTCTCTCCCTACAGCTCTGGAAGTGACCCGTCCTTGCTGATAGGAGTTATTCAGTTATTTAACAGAGAACAAAGTAATATTGAGTAATGTTCCTCCCTCAGACTAACCCTTTCTGTTGTGTGAAGGTAACACCATCTGGTGGAATCCTGATTGTGATAAGGTGTAAGTGTCTGACAGAATTATCTCTGTCAAGTGGCTCTCTGGCCACCGATACATGATTTCATGAGCTAAACCCCCTCCCCCCCAACCCCAACCCTCCACTCAACACACACAAAAATATTTATATAATTATATACAGACAGAGTTAAAGCTGCAAGCCGCTCACACACTACATCTGACCTAAAGGTCAAGGTGCACTGGCTCCAAGGTTTGTCTGACTGGGCCTCTTGAAAGTCTGTCGTTGCATTCCAGCGCCTGGAGGAGGGGGGTTGCAGCAGCCAGGCTTTTTACCGGAGCGAGAGAAAGAGTGAGGAAAGAGGGAGGGAGAAGTGGGGGGTTGAAAGAAGCTGGAAGATATTATGAACTATTTCCTTGCCTAGAAGCTCGGCGCTTGTTCCTTCCCTCTCAGCTGGCATGAGTTTTACAACAAAGTAGAGAAAAAGCTGAAAACTTGAACCTGCTCTCCTCCGGTTGCCTCGGCCTTCCTAGCGGCTCACTTGTTTTCTTTCGTTTTCCCTGCCTGCGCATGTTTCTCGCTCTCGTTCTCACCCTCCCTCTGCCTCCTTCTCTGGGCTCTATGTAAGGAGATCACTTTGTTTCCGTAGCCTTTTTCCGCGGTGCTGCAGACACACATGGAGAAGAGGATTGAATTTGAGGAGATGCAGGGTGGAAGGGCGGGGGGGTTCACAGCTGCAAGAGTCTCCTCCATCTTCTCCACACCAGGACTAATGCTCCCCTCCCTCTCCCGCTCTCTTCTCGGGGTGTTGGACTCTCCCTCCGCCGCGATGTCTCTGCTTTTTGCCTGTCAGAGGGGTGGGGGTGTCATATGGAAGCTCAGAAAAATTTAAGCGGATCGCAGATAAGTGAAAGGATTCTTAAATTTGCAAGCTCGGATGTCAGAAACTATTTGGTAAGTGATATTTTGTTTCTAGCAATGCACTTTTCAGAAGTTCTGTCAGTGTGAATCTCCATCTGTCTGACTTGTCTCTGCCTTATAGTTAGCAAAATGGATTTCTTATTGTTGGACTCGTGTTCTGTTTTAGACAAAAAGGTTAAACAGAACGTTTATTTCACTTTACGTTTCACTATTTAAAGACGTTCTGGTCTTGTGGCAATAAGAGGGTTTTGAATTTTGAATTTTGAGGTCAAGGTGGAGTGATGCATGGGGAATGGAAAAAGGGGCCAAATGGGGGATGGGAATTTAGTGGGGTCAAAGAGAAAGGCACAAGGGCTCTAAAAACTTTTGACACTGACACTTAAACCTCTGATTTGTATTTTCATCTGAAGTGAAAAAGACCTCTTTTTGCCTGATTAAATGTATCAAATGCTCAATTAAGATGTGCTAGATGTAAGCTATAAAACACCAAAAAAATATTTCCCTCATTCGTTTTTTTTTAATGAGAACATTTATATATTACACAACTGTAAGAAAAAAAGTGTGACAAATTACTAGTGTTTAATACAGAAGTCTGCAAAAGTTTCAGAGTTGTGAAGCCCTGTCGGCTGGATTTTATCGGCCTTTGTTGAAACACGTCAGGGTTCCAGAGTTTTTGGTAGCCTTGCGGAAAAAATTGTTGCAGGTTATCATGACTGCAGTCTGCTTTCTATAGAATGCTGAAACAGATAATGGTAGATTTTGCTGCAGTTGCGAACTAATATGTCTCTGCAAGCTCACTTAATGACCCTTTTGTGTGATAAATCTAAAGGATACCTCAGCAGCACTGGGTTTCTATAAGTGCATCAGTGTTATTATAGTGCATTTACAGCAATGTATTTGACAAGGAGTTTCTGCATGTAATATTTTATGTATATTTAGTTTCTTTGCATGACTAAAAACCTGAATTAATTATTTATTTTTACAAATTATTAGCAAAATAATTTTAATTTCCTATAGCTGAACAAACCAGGATCAAATCACAGTTTTTCACAGATTATGTGCTTGCAAAAACATTTTAATTGCAAAATCTCAACCTTTCAAACACACTTTTTTATTTTCCTCTGAGAAACTGCACAAACCAATTTACTCTGAACAAATGCAATGAGAAAGTGAAGTTGTTTGGGGCAGCGGCTGAACTTTAGTGCAGTGATTTATATTCTTCACCTTGTGGGACCATTGGCTGCTCATGGGTTTTGACCTCACTCTTTCTCGTCTCATTAAAGAAAGTAGACCCTGTCTCTGTCAGACTGAATCTGTACCTCCCTCACTCCCTCTTTTTATAACGCATGGCAGCAACATGGGTATTAAGTGTCTTAACTTGCAATTGTGAACATATTTCTTTTGTGAAAGAGGCTTTTTAAGCTGTATTTTTTAACTAATGGTTTTGTTTTTGACCTGCTTGAAAGGGTGCAGGAGATTTTTCTGTGCAGGATCTCGGTCAAGGCCGAGTCTCACACACAATATCCACTCCAGAATCTAGTTCGCTGTTCTTGGCATGTAGATTACAGTATAAAGAAGCAGCAAAACAGTAGGCCGTTGGTGAAGTTTGTTGAGAAAAAGTTGCACTTTTAGTAGAGTTACCTCCTCTGTGCCTAAAACACTGAATTGCTTGCTCAGCACTAAGAAACAGAAACAATATATTCTCAGAGTTAAGGATGGGCGATATGGACTTGTAAGTTTAACACGATATTTTGTGGTATTTATTGCGATAAGGAGAGTGGTTAATAAAAATAAAAAAAATTCCTTGCTGTCGTTTTTGGCGATACACTTTGTGGACCTGAACGCAGGCGCAAAAACATAAATACTGTTCTTACAAAAAAACAAACCAAAAAATAAAAATATCAAAGAACCACTTACTGATTATTGAATAGTGTTTTAAGTACCGCATTTTTTTTTTTGCTTAACAGCACTAACAGCCATTAATTGCATTAATTCCTATTTTTAAGGGTTTTGATATTTGTTGGTGTGCTCGTGGAATTAACACAGAAAAAAAGGACAAGTAACAATAATACTTTTAGGATTTTTTTGTATTTAAACATCAATAAGAGCTTTATAATTTTCACAATAAATAAAGATTCTCACAACCATTAAAAAAAGTTCCTGCTAAATGGTACTATAAATGCCCATCCCCCATCTGAATCACATTCTCCACTTGAAATCTGGTCAGATCCAGTTGAAAGCAGATTTTGGCTTTATTTAATTTAAAAATAAAAATTGCTTTTGTCTCATTTAAAAAGAGTAAACATGTTTTTCAACTCTTAGGTGTGCATATAGAAGACTGTAACAGTTTTCTGTCCTTCATACCAAGCAAAGACTTGAGATAACCCCCCTGACCCCCACAGCCAGTTTTAGCCTTTGCCTCATGCCTCGTCTGGTTATAAATTAGCCCAGTTGTGTGCAAGCAGTGGAAAGGAAAAGCTCACTTAGCAGCAGTGATTTATTAGTTGTTAGGCTGCTGCTGACATCTGAATGACACAGGTGGCATTGAGGATGAAAACAGAAACTCAGAAAGCGGGCAGGATCGGAAGGCTTCAGGAAATAGGAGGTGGTTTCCTTTTCTGCCATTCAACCCAAAGAGAAACACAAGTTACATTTCAGCATTCCTGCTCAGGAAAACATATTTGTAGTTTAACCTATTTCAAGTAATACATTTAAGTTTTTTTTCTCAGTGTCAGTTGTTGGTAGTCAGAGAGCTTTAACGGTCCACATAAAACCCAGTATAAGGACTAAATCAAAGTACAGAATTTCAGCGCTGATTATTTAAATGTCACCTTCCCATATCTTGCAAAGAGAAAATGGTTTGTTCTATATACTGTATGCTGAAAGTCTTTTAAAAATCAATGGGTTATCCATCACTGTAAATCTAGTTGTGCATACTTCCATTACAACCATAATGCAACTAAGATAATTTTATTAGGATGTTTGTATGAGAGTCCCAATATGGGTATTGTCTTACTCGGGTGCTGATCACATTACAAGAGTGCATGTAAATTAAATAAGTGGGGCTCTCTAGCTTCTCCTGTCCCCTTCACAACCATCTGTAATACACTTAAAGCATAACCTGTTTTTAAGTGTTCATTACCACATATTGTGAGGCACAAAGTTCAGTCAACAATGGTCAGCTTTATAATTGTGATGTAATTTCTGCTTAGAATTGTTAGAAGATCATCCTGTAAGACTAGCCTAGCTTGACTCTTGTTGAGGCAAGAAAACTACTCTGCATCTAGCCCTAATAATGCTAACCCCAATCACTGGACCAAGTTTAATTACGGTGTCAAGAGATTAAGAAAGAGGTTTTTTTATGCATCAATCATCATGCTGCTAATATTTAATATAAAGTATAATAACCAAAAGCCACATTAGGTGTGTTGAGGTATAGAGTTTCAACATCTCCAGAGTCGGAAAGTGTCATGCAGTCTTTACAGAGAAAGAGATGGCTGCATATTAAATGGCTATATTTTGTATTCCACTGTCTCCATGTGACATGACATGATATTTAAAACACAAAAGCAACAATTATTTTTACTTTTGCTAAAATTATATAATACATTGGATATTATAGTTATAATAATGTTATCTACAACATTTATTTAATTACTTCAATTTTGCTACATAGTCTTATAAAAATCTTGAGTAAACGCTTAGGAGTAGAAGTGCTTATTGCACTTCTGCCTATTTTAGACTAACACAAGTATAACAACCTGGCAGTAGCTGTTCTTTAGGGTAATCTGCTAGGGTAGATTATCAGTGTTAATAATTGACATGCCACTTGAAGCTTCTTAACTTTCCTAACGTTCTAAAACAGTGTTACCTTAATAAGTATAATAGTTGGCACTGCTTTAGTTTCCGCACTGCCTATGTTTTTTGCCGCTGAAGATTTTTCCAAACACCCTATTCAATCTATTTTGGCTAGCGAGGGAAAAGTGTCAGAGGCTTATTTAAGCCAGTTGACCCACTGTGCGCAGAGGTCAGGCTTTACTGTTTGCTTCATTCGGGTGCAGAAAACTCTGGTCACTCAGGCATTTTCTCTGGGATCTAAAAAAAAAGACTTTAAACTGTAGAAATTATATCAAGAAAGATTTTTTTTCAGTTCAATTTAGTTCAGTTTATATAGCGCCAATTCACAACATGTCGTCTCAAGTCGCTTTACAAAGTCAACTCAGTTGAATCATCCAATTAATACTAGTTATCAAACAATGCAGTCACATTCAGTTTTTAAGACCCTGGTATACCCTGGTGGACCGGCAACCGGCCCCTACCCACTCACCAGACAGGCCAACAGAATTACCCCTTTTCTTATATTATATCTACCATAGGGTTGTCAAAATAACCAATATTTCAATATAATCAATACCAGAGAATGAATTATTCAAAGATACTAATTTGTGTCAAAGTCGATATAAATTAACCCAGTCACATTTGCCCAAATTGTGGCACGTCTTCTGGCAGCAGCGCTGCAACAACAGACCCTCGGCTTCTCACCAAATATGTTCTGTATGCACCAGATCCATGTTTGTTTTGAAACACGATTTATTTGACTATAGAATTATCCTTTATTTGTCCCTCAGTAGTAAAGTTTTTTTGTATCAATAGCGAATTGACAGAAAATGGAAGAACGCAGTGGTACACTATAGATAAGCAATTATGATAATATAAAATAACTGCATGACTGAATCAAAGGTACATACTTCCGTACAGGATATTAACACTTCTACTGTGTTATCTTGTCTACTTTTTTGCCAAACAGGGAAATGACTCTTCAATTATATATTTCTCTAGACAAGGGTTGAATTATCTTGTACTTATTGATTTTGCTCTAATTAATCAAGTTAAAAACTTTTCATATTGAAATGAATCATATTTTTGCGCTTAACTAAAATGAACCCTGTGCCTTTAAAAAATGTTGCTGCAGAAAATGATAACCAGTATTTTTCTTAGTAACTGTATCAAGTTTGAAATTGTAGTATGGTAACAACCCTAGTCTACCACAATAATTGCATTTGTTTGCTAAAAAAATGCAACAAACAGCTTACATCAGTGGCCATGGGGTGAGAAAAGGCTTTTTTTACTATCAGATAAAATTCAAAAAATATGCAGAGTAGAGGGGTAATGCCATACTTCATCTTCTCACTCCACTTTACAGGAGTTTTACCATTTTTGATTTTCTCTGACCTACTTTTTTAGCTTTTGGCACATTTCCATATTCTTTCTAAGGACTATGACATCTACAACTTAATTTGTGTAAACTTTATTTTTATCTGACCATTGAATACCATAAATAATGAAAATGTGCAGCAGGCTCCTAAGCAAGGCAAAGGGAAAAGGAAATCGGATGTTATAATGTTGCTGAATGTTAACTCAGTCTCAGTAGCAAAATAGACAAATAGGTCACTGCTCCATTTTAGTGTTTCTTGTATGAAACTCCAAGATACGTTCCTACATGTTCTGTTTCGAAATCTATTCTATTGAGCAAGCCATGAATCATGAAGGCTGTTTAACCTTCACTCTTTTGGTAAAAACATAAGTAATAACTCTGTAAGTGCTCTGCTGATTTGCCGTCTCCACTGATGGAACACATGACATTGAGACTCAAGAATTAAAGTGCCATTCACCTCTAAACTGACAGATGATAATTATCATAGATCAACTATTATTTCATTTTTAATGACTTAAGTCTTGGACAGTGTACTGATTATTTGTTATCTAGGACTGTGTCTTGATTTGTTCCTAATGTATCACAATATGCAATATTTACACAATATACAATATTTTTTAAATCTGAAAGGGCTAAATGATTAAATCACGATTGTCTTGCAGTAGAAATAACAATTCCGCTGTAGTTTTTAAATAAATTATGCATAGTGTTCCATTTAGGTTGGAGAACCTTTCTGAACAGGTTTTCATCTGTAACAGTTTTGCCAACTTGTGTAAAATACAATGCAAGTGATTTACATAAAGTCCATTCACTCTGAGACTGTTTTTGCCAATCTCAAAAGCTGTATTTTAATTTGAAGGTAAACAACAACGCAGAAACTGCACCCTGCTTCATAGACGTTAGTTTATCAAGCCAAAGGAAAATGAGGACTGTAACACTGATCTGTCTGTTGAACAGCATAGAACTGTAACCGTGCAGAACTGTGATGTGATGAACTATACCACCATCTCTGATCACTGTTATTAAATGATCTAATGTCGTCATATCGCCCGCCGCCAACACTGATACCTGCCTGCCTGCATGCATGTCTGTGTTATTTTTGTATGTTTGCAATTTTGGTTCTTATCTCTATATAATTCAGCAAAATGCTTAAAAACTAGGGGAAATAAACTGATACACATGAAAAATGTTTGTTTATGGATACGAAATGGAAATAGATTGGGACGTAATGGGGGCCAGAATTGGTGAAGGGGAGAATTGACCCAGAGCCTTTTATTTGCACACATAGAAATCCACAAACAGGGTTCTATGCTAGCATAAAAAGCCCTAAGTCGATTGATGATGATGATGTCAGATTTCTAAATGAAGCTGTGTGACCCATTACCAGAGATCCACTTCCTATGATGCTGACAGAAATATAGAACAAAAGAGATAAAACGGCAAAAAACCTTTTTATTATTTCTTTTAAATTCATAAAACTCCTTTGATAAAATTTTTTTCTGTGGTTATATGATTACACTGATAAGGTTGCTAAGAGGGAGGTTTAATGCATGTATAAAAAGACAGAACCCACAAGCATGTAAAACAATACAAGACAACATGGAAAGACCAAACAGAGGAGAAGTATTAATGTTTCAGTCTTTGGACTTTGAGATTTTCTGCTTTAAATTCCTGGATCAGTCCTATATCCCTATGGTGGAGAAGGAAAAGGAAAGAACTGGACCAGTTAGACCTCAGTTAACTATATAGAGTTGGAGTCACCTGCAGTTGCCTTCTCTTACTGAATGTACCTGTTCTAAAACAGCAGCTGTGGCAGAGGCTACTGACAGATGCTTAGATGAAGCTTGCTTCTAAATTTTGGTCATTTAACAGATTTCATTTCAAATAGTGCTGACATTGTTTGTTTTTCCAAAATGTGTTTTTTCTGTGTGATTTGCCTCAGTTTGTGTTTGGTCAATCTCAGAGATGTTTGTTTTGGACATCTGCCTGCCACTGGGGTCAAGAGATCATAATCAATTTGTCTCTTCTCTTTGAGCCAACAGGAGTTTGTCCTCCTACTTTGCAAACTAAGGGGTTTCAGGACTTCTTTGTGAACTCCCTTGTATGCATGTGAGTTGCTGTGTCCATCCCACGTGATTCCCTTTGTACCATTTTAAACAGCTTCATGAACGAACCAGTCTTTTGTGGCTGTGTTGGTGACCACAGGGTTGGGGGGTAATGCATACGGCTCTGAGGGGCATGCAGGGAAATGGCGTCCATATATTTAGTGTTTCCTCTTTGAGTGTGGTATGGTGCAGCATGGTTGTTTGGGGGCTGGGTGGGGGGTGGGTGGGGGTCGGATAATGCAGACACAATGCACTGAGCCAAACATTTGGAGTGAGACAAAGGACACTCCACTCAGGTCACTGGGGGCCAACTCTTCCCATTATCTGAGGGAAGTGATCTTAACTGGGGGAGTTTTTAAACCCATCAGCAAATTAGTGGCCATGCTGGGCTACTAGTGTGTGTTTGGGTCATGATCAAAGCCTCGACAGTGTGTCTGTTTACAGAGGATCTTAGGACAGCAGTCACAACACAACAACATGGGGCTGGGCTAACAGCAAGCATGCTATCATGACTATATGATCATTGTCACAGCAATGGTATTTACTGATGGGAAACACAGGAGACGTCCTTTCTCTAAAAACAGCACCATGTGTTAAAGCCTATGCTAAGAGTTCCTGCACCACATGCATCCACTACTGTTTTCAGAGGATCACTAAAAAAATGACTGCATGTCTTATTTTAAATATCCAATTAAATAACCATTTTACTAACATTGGACATTTAAAAATTCTAAGTTATATAATGTTTGTTTGTACATATAATATATCAAATACTGTAATTTTTTTAGCTAAAATGCATGGCCTTTTAATTTGTCTTGTAACAGCTGATTGTCTTGTTACAGCTGATCAGATTATTTCATCAAAACCAACTGTTAACTAGGAGCATAACATTTAACAATACCCAGTCCTGTTATTCATTTCAATATAATTAAATACAATTAAATTCTGATAAATTCAGTTTTCCATTATACCAGCTATTCACAACAGAGGTTTGATGGGCACAGATAAAAATAATTCAGTTGAAATTCCAAGTGAAGATTTGCAATATTCCAGTTCAATTTCAATATTATTCAATAAAAAAAACAGTGCAAAACATTGCAGCTATTTGAAAAAAAGACTCATGCATAACATTTATTTAAAGGAAATCTACTGTATCAAAAATTGTGTACAAATTGAATCCTCTGTTCTGAGCATGCTGGGGCGAGGACAGAGGTGACCTAGAGGTCATTTTTAACAGAAAGAGGCAATGGAGGACCAATCCTGCCATAATTTAAGAATAAATACAGAAATAAATAGATCATCAGTAAATAAATAATCATACAATTAAATACACAACAAATACAGTAAATAAATCAATGTAGGCAGTAATTAAATTATTTAATGAGACGTATGCATAATTTAATTAGCTTCTTGATTTATTCACCTTTGTTAAAATTTAGATGTGAGCTATGCAGGCTAAAGCTAACCAGCCAATAAGCAGAGGTTGACCCCTATAGAGACATCTCCTCCTCATTTGCATAATGAGGCAGAAATGCATACGAAAATGTAAAAAGCATTGGCATGAATAAAATGCATTGAACAACTAAATATAGTAAAACAATGCAATGGAAAAATAAAACCAAGAAAAAATATTAAAACATACACATAAATAAATACATGTAAAAATAAGTCATTAATAAATAAAAAAGTTGCAAATTGTAATGGATAAATTAATAAATAAATATGGTATTTTTTTACAAAGGTGAATAAATGGAAAAGCTAATTAAATTGGATATATACATTTATGTCTCATTGAATAATTTAATTACCGTCTACATTTATTTATTTACTGTATATTTTGTGTATTTAATCGTATGCTTATTTATTTATTGAGCATTTATTGAATTATGTATATATTCTTAATTATGGCAGAACTGATCCTCCATAAAACTCAGGGAGGCCGGCCTTCTCTGTTTGAAGCAGATGGAATTAAATGTTAATTTGCTTTTACCCTATGTCTAAAAATGTTTCCATTGCGGTGATAAAAGGAAAAAAAACTTTAATACTCCCTGATTTGCTAGGCAGTGCTAGGATTTTTCGTATTTTTCTAAACATCAGTCAGCTATTGATTAAATGATTTTCTTTACATATATTTGATGTAAAAAGTCATACTGATTGAAGTACTGATAGTTTCAGCAAATCTGGCTCCTCATACCCAGGTATAGGTCAAGTTTGGGTGTTTTTTCAGCTGTTCAGGTTCCAACCATGTTTATTACTCTAAAACAAGGTCAATTACGTGGTAATTACATGCTCTTAAAGCAGTTACTTAACTGCTTGACATCAAGAACATTTCTGTTTTTGTCTCCCAGAAAGGATTTTCTGTACTGTGGGGCTGTTAAGCCCAGAAGTTATATTTAAAAACATTTAACACCTAAAACCTTAACTGAAGAATTAACTAAAATAAAAAGAAAAGCAAACTGAACTCTGTTTTCAAAATCTTTCAAATGTCTTAAGTGAACATCAATGATCGCATGTGCTTGTCCCACGGTGTGCGTCGTTCTTCTAATGAAACCCTATGCGTGTTTTTTGGGGGGACTGAAGGGGCCCTTATGGGGGCAAAAATTTTAAAGGGGGAAAACTGGGGAAATGGAAACCTTAAAAATGGCTACGGGGCCCCTTTTGTACATTATTCCCCCCCAGCTGCTGGAGTGAGAGGAGGAACGAAGGAGAGAAAAAGGGAAGAAAAAGAGAGGATGGGGCAGAGGATAGCACGGTGCGCTCAGTAATTTTTGGCGGTTTTGTATTGAAACCCCCCTTTGGGGGCCAGGCCCTTGGGGGGCTGTTTAAATTTTTTCCATTTGAAAAATGAAAAAGGGTTATTTCACCCCCAAAAGAAATTAAACGGGAGCAATGAATAGATGTGGGGCCCCATTGGGGAAACCCCTGTTATTTTTTTGGCCCGGGTTTTTTCTCCTTTTATCCCCCAGCCCCCCCTTCTTTCTTTTAAAAATCTATATGTTTGTGTCAGAAGCTCCCTTTTTCCCGTTTTTAAAAGGGACAGATTTTTTAATTTTGGGGAAAGACTCCATTTTTTAAAGGGTGACCCTTTATAGAACATTTAATCCACTTTTTTTTGTCGACCAACATGGAGGGCAATTCCTGAATCCCTGCTATATGTTTGCTGTATAGGGCGATGGGTGTGATTTTGGGGAAAATGGATTTAAATATCCGGAATGAGAAAGTGGCGATTGGGAAGCAGGGAAATTTTGCGGCCCCGCCTGAAAAAAGGTTTGTGTCTGCGTTTACTCCCACTCGGGCTGGTCTTCTTTATTATAGCGGGTGCGCTCAGGATGGGGCCTTCACTGAGGCCATAGTGTTCTTTAGATCAATGTTTGTGTAAGCAAACAGCTAGTTGTCTCCGTCTAACACCAACTAAATGTCTTCAATAAAACACTGGGGTGTGGACAGAAATAAAGTCTTTTCAGACCATAACTGTATCCAGGGGCGTTTTTAGGGTCTAAAAACATTGGGAGCTTTAGGCCAAATCCAAAATATTTAGATTTCAATAAAACCCGTTTTTTAGGGAATTTAAAATTTAAAATAGGACTAAAACCAGTTCTGGGTCCGGCTGGTTCTAGATGAATGTAAATCATTGGGAAAAAAAACCAAAAAAGGTTTTTCAATAATTTTTCTTTTTTTTTTTGTTAGAAATGGGAAAGAAGGGAAAAAGGAGAAACAGAGTTTTGGGCCCGATGAAAAAAAAATTTTTTCTGAAGCAAATAAAACACATTTTTAGGTATTTAGATAAAAAACTTAAAACTGAATTTTTTCTGACAAAAGTTTTTCTTTTAAAAAACAGAGATGTTTCTAGGGTCCCGAAAAAATGGGCTTCTTTTTGTCGTCTACTAAATTACCTTTTTAAAAGTTACACTCCCTAAAGTGTTCCCCTCCTGGGGTCCCTTGTCTTTATTCCAATTTCAAAAAAGGAAAGTGGTATAAAGTTGATTTTCCTAAATCTTAGTCAAATGGTAAAATCCTAAAACATGTTTATTTTATTATGCCAAGAGCTTTCACAACATTTTATTAAAATTGTTCCTTCTTTGATAAACCTGTTCTCTTTTACCACCATCTTTTCAGCCCTTCATTCCACTTCTGGAGAACTTGGCCTGCCAAAAATAATAAAAGAAACATTTTACAACACAGTCTTTTATTCTGCACTGAGCATGTGAGACATTAGTGCAGTTCTTACTATTAAACACTTTTAGAGGAAACGGTGTTAAGTTGTGGTGTTTAAAATACAGCATAGAGCCTCATCCTGGACCGTATCAGTACTAATATTACAGTAGTTAATAACTGTATACATATAGTATGTATGTCTCACCTTCAGTAAAACCGTATCCTTGTTTAATTAGTTTAGTTTCTATAATATTACATGTGTAATTCAGAAAAATAAAATAGTTAACTAATCAATGGTCCACCTGTGGTAAATTGCTATGATTTATTTCTTAATTTTACTGCTTCTTTAAACCCAGAGCTTTATGTTTAGAATCAGCACAGAAGATATGAAAGAGAAGAGGGAGGTTTACTTTTGCAGTTTCTAGTACATCTTACTGGAACCAGGAGATATTTTCCATGTAGAACTAGACTATAAGACTGGCTGCAGCAATGAGATGCAAGGTGTTGATCTGAAGGACCTTTTAATGTGTTCAGCTACGTTAGGATTATATGCTTTTATTTTGACTGAAGTAAAGGACCACCGCTCCGCGTCCACCTGTTCCTGAACACACACACCCACCAGGCTCCCTCTCTCCAGTTGGCTCTGCAGTTGCTCTGAAATGATCCCTGTTCGAGGTGCTCAGTGTAACTTTTCAGGTAATGAAGGAGGCAGGTCGACCTGGAGTAAACTGCTGTTCTGGACTTCTCCAGAGGGCAGTCCGTCTCTGGCTGTTCGCGTAGTTGCGTATTAGTAGTGCACAAATAAGTATTTTGTGTCTTCTCCTTATAACTCATTGTCAGGTTAGGTGGAGCGGGACGTGATTATATGGAACATAATTGAAAAAATCTGATTGTTTTTAAATACAAATGTGAATTTCCAATACCATTTTGTGGCTGCATCTTTTTAATACCTCTAAATTTCTTCTATCAAGAAGTCCGGGGCTCTTCAGAAAACATCTGGGGCTTCCGCCCCAGAAGCCCAGGTCTAACTACGCGCCTGACTGCATCACAGTCTCATTTTACTGACTTGCAGCATGTCTTGTGGAAGTCAGAGCTTTGAGAGGCCTTTAAGAGCCGATAGTGTAGTTTGCCTGAGTCTGCATCACTCATTTGAACCTGCTGAACTGTGAGCCTCCAGCGTATCTTGGAGATGTTAGAGGGGTGATGTCATGTTCTTTCTCACTGTTTGTTTAGCTGGCAGAGAGGAGTGAGCTGCTCCAAACAGTCACACACTGTGACTTTGTGAAAAGGAACCACACGTCTAATATTTTTTGTGTCCCTCTTGCCACTAGGTATGGGCCAGGTTGCAGTCTTGAGATCAACAAAGGTTTTCAAAGTTACAGTTTGCAAACTACAGAAATTTTCTATATATTAATTCTACTGTTTAAAGTCCTTTACTGAGATACCAGAGAAAAGTGCTGGAATGACAGGAGTTTTCTCTGGCTGTTTGGAGCATGGAGTAACGCGGCGCCAACAACATACTACCTGCTGCGGTATACTGTTGGTCAGCTGGCTGAAAGAAGGCTCCTACACCTTTCTTTGTCTGTTTGGCAACAATTCCAGTCAGAAACCCATAAAGGAGTGCCAGCTGTCTTCTAGAACAAAGTCCCTACTGTCCAGACCTTTGTCTGGGATCAGGAGCATACCAAATCCACGCTGTTCTAAAGTAGTTTCAATCTGCTTTAGGTTTGGTGTCTTTTATCTTTTTAGTCTTTTTTGACAAAATTTGATGTATGTGCATTTAGACAGTTACAAAAATATTGCTCGTCGTAAGAGTGACAAAATGCAGAATAGTATGGATAGCTACTTCATCCCAAATTCAACACATACATTAGTTCTCTGACCATAACCCTGCCGACATAATAATAGACATAACAACCAACTAGCAAAAATACTCTGAAATAAGCCATTTTTTTTCGACATTACGATTTTTGATACACAATTTGATACACATTTGATACATAATGATTTTTTGCCTGATCACATCAGGAGTTTCGCTCTGTCACATCACACTATAACTCTTTGCATTATATCTATAATAGTAGATAAAAGTTAGCATCCATATCAACTAAATATGTGCTGTTACAAGTGTTTCTATTTATATCTAACAGTAATCTGGTAAACCATTCTTTTAAATGCTTTTTATTTGTTTTGCTGGCTGCAATCATAGGTTTTAATAACAATAATCATTTTAAAATTAGAAGTCGAAGATTCAATGTGTGTATTAATAGCTGAATAAGCTCCATTTATACACATAGCTTTGTTTTACTTGTTTTGTGATCATCATGAACAAGAAATACTTTCATGTATATTCTTTTGACTCCTGTGTTCAGAAAACATTCTGTTTCGCATTTATCATTTGTATCTGTGCTTGAGGATGCTACTCAGAATACAATGATCCTAATCTGCAGTTATAAACCTGGCTGTCTGAGCATCTTCCCATTTGGGGGTCTGTGTGTCCCCTCCCCTCATCACTCCCTGTAATAGATGGTCCCCTTGCTCTCAGCTAGAGCCTACCTTTAAACAGCCAAAGGGCACGGAGGTTTGTCTCTGACCAAAACGATGGACTGCAACAATAGGAACGTTTGAGATTGCCTGTCTGTGTACGGAGGCCCACCTCTATTCCAACCCTCTACAGAAACTTGTGATGACGCTGTGTTGACACGACTCCCTTCAGCGTGACCCTGCCAGGTAGCAGACAGGATGCAGGACGTCCAGGGTATGCAGATCTTCACTGTTTGTTCGTTTTTTCATTTCCATGTTTTTAGTCCACTGCTCTCTCACCAACATGGCTTCATGCTTCATGGGCTGCTTGATGCGAGCGTCTCTACATCACGTTCATTATCGTTTTCATGCTTCCTGCTGTTTGTCTTTCAGGACAGACCCTTTGTCTGGCTGAAGCCTTTATACAGACTGGCTGGGATGGAGCCTGTTCTTGTGTGTGTGCCCATTCATTGCAATGCATCTCAGAATATTACAATGCGTTTGTATTGTGACTCCAAGCCTACTAGGCTGACAGCGATGACTTTGAATATTTATGATGCAAAACAAAGGATAGTTTTCTGTGTAATATCTGTTTTTTCCTCCGTTCTCATTATTATATTTAACGTGCCGATATATTTATTTGCCCTGGGAATAGATGCAGAGTCCTTCTAGCAAATGCATGTTTTCTCAGCCTTCCGTAGCTCTGGGACAAGGATCTTGCTTTTTTTTTAACTTTAGCATATCTACATTCATATGGAAATCAGGGGCAGAGGAATCCTGCATCAACTTGATCTGTCCATGAATAGCTGCCAGTGTTTGGACCGACCCTGAGCTGCCTTAAATGCACTGGCCAGCGTCATCCATCTGACCACAGAGCCAAGGGCCGAGCACATTTTCCACCACAACACACCAATATATTCTAGCATGTGTAAAACAAAGATGAAAAAGGAGACACTCTTAATCTTACGCAACACATTCTGATCATTTTGAGCACTCAGGAAGATGACAAGCTGGCTTATTTTCTGCCTCTATATAATATATATATATATATATATATATATATATATATTAGACAGCTACGTTGAATCCTACTGATTTTCTCCCCCTTTATTTCTTATTTATCGCTGAAACAGTCAGCTTTTTTTGAAAGTTTTGTTTTTGAGACACATAAAGCAGTTTATTAGTGATGTACATTAGAAAAGTTCGCAACTTGCAGATTTCTAAATAGCATAATTGCATGTAGATTTTTTTATATTTAAGAACAAATTTTTAAAAGATTCAGAAAATAAGAATAATAAAATGAAATAGAAAAAATGCTGTTTTGTTTTTTGGAAAAAATAACACCTACAATTTTTTTTTGTTTGTTTTTCTCTGAGAAGATAAAACATCTAAAAGCGGCATTTCGAGTCTGTTTCCTTGCTAAGTAACTCCACCGATGAGATTAGGATTATCTGCCTTCGCTGTGCTGTCTGTGAATTAATATCGTATTTTAGGAGCCGTGCTTATAATAAATTTTGAGCGTGTTTCCTTCTCAGGGTACCTCTGACACAATGGGCCTCACAGACCGAACCTCTGCTTTCGGATCTAACAGCAGGCGTCCATCAAACGCGATTTGTCTCGGTGGATGTGCCGGTTTTTTGTCCTCCAGGATTAGAGGCCCACCACCCAGACCCAAGTCCAGCCTGAGCTCCTCTGTCTTTTACTCACACACAATGCTGCCGAAGTTGTGAGAGGTTTTTTTTTTTAATTCAGTTTTTAATTAACTAATCATCTAAATGGCAACCAGGAAGATGTTTTTATCATATCTGCATTTTAGGATAAGCATAAAAAAAAAAAACATAAAACCACAAAGATAATTTGTTATATTGTTTCATGGAAGTAAAATATTTAGATTATGTGTGTTTTTTGTGTTTCATTGATCAGATATCTTCTGCCTGGTACCAATTTCTGACCTGGACATTCTGATTTTGGACTAAAGCACACGTCCCTAGCCATTTTTATTAAACTTAAAAAAATGTGCAATCCTGTTGGTTGATTTGTTTTTAGTCACAAAATGGTAGAAATTCTTGGTTTTGATGCATTTAATTAACAGGGAAAAAAACAGATTTTTTCATTATTTGGCCTCCTGATCACAGCTGATCACTGGAATACCTGCTGATTCTGATCTCTGCTTCATTTGAAGGAGCCCAGATTTTTTTTTTGTTTTGTTTTCCACAAATGTTGCAGTTCTTACTAAAATAAATACATGAACACAAAATTTGGTTTTACATTTAGTATGTAGGTTTGAGTATCCTTCTAATTTACAAATTCAAGCTAACCCAGTTCATAGATGTTTCATTTTATTTAGTTTATTTAGTCAGAGTGTAATGTAAGACTAGGTAAAGCATGCTTCAGGTCAACCTCAAAACCAGTGTCAGGCTATAAAAAGAGCAATGTGCAGAAGGAGGGTCTCGACATGTGCGTGTTCTGTTTTGTCTCTTCATTTGGACTCATTCAAGACACAAAGAGTTAGAGCAGCAGATGATGGGCTTGTTAACACACAGGCAGCGGTGAATAAGTGTGTGTCGTTGGCAGTAAAGGAGGGACACTCCTCTAGTGTTATGACGGCAGTCTTTCACCGCTGATGCACTCCACTCCAGCCGCACGAGTGTCAGACCGCTGAATGGGGAGGATTTGTTGCTCTACACTTAATTAAACAGCACTTTAAACAGTGGTCATATTGAAGAGCCTTTTGTTCCTGCCTACCTTTACATTCTAGGTTAAAAACAGCAGCGGTGCGGCCTGAGACCCAGCCGCACTTTAGCGGCTACAGGAGCAACCTTTCATGCTCCTAATCACAGTTTCAGACTGCTTGTGCTCTACAGCAGCGTCAAGTTCTGAATTTAGCAGTTGTTGAGAGTTTTCATGTGAAGAGTGTTTCTCAAAATGACTGTACTCTCAGTCATCATTAAAACATATTTATTTAATGTGCTTTCAAATAAAAGAGAATAATAGAAGGTTGGAGAGAGAGAGGCACCAGAACCCAGCGACCCTGAAGGATAAGCGAGTTTAGACAATGGATGGATGGATAAATGAAAGGTTCTGTTTATAAAGTAAGAATTAATCCATCTAGGCCAAATGCAGTGAAATAAATATAGCGTCTGACTTCACTGCCTTTTAGGAAATTATCATGCCCCGTGTGCTTTGTGAAGCAGCCTGTGGGCTTGACCCTGGGGCTGGGTGGGGGGGAACATGCCTCTGTGGCCATCAAAAGGACAACGGATCAGGAGCAGAGCTGCCTAAGTTAGTTCAAGTCCAGATCGGCCCTTAAATATATATTAGATCTCAAATATCATCTTAACCCCAAAGGAACTCGCTGTAGCATCTGACAATGGAAACTAAACCAGTTTTTACTTAAACCTTTACTTTTTTAAATTGTAAATGTTGTTTTTATTAAAGGCCTAATGTCTGCCTTTCACCCTGACAACCATTAAATAATTTCATTAGTTTCGCTTTCAATGCAGATTTCCTGTCTCCTCATGCTCTAAATAATAATTTAGACATTTTGAATTTCCAACAGCTATAACCTTAAGATGAACAAATGCTTTTTGTACACATGTGCTGCCTGCAGTCACAGCTTGCTGGCAGCACAGTCTCCTTTCAGAAAACCTAGACAGGATCAGCTCAGACACTGTGAAAAAAGACTGAACATTAGAGGCAGGGTTGGAGCTTCTCATCCGTTTTAAAGTCCTTTAAATTTGCTGTGCTGCCTTGTAATGACGCGTGAGCAGTGCTGACACGGGTCTGTGTGTTTGCGCCAGGGAGAGGAGGCGTGTTGCCACAGCCCCTGGCATTTAGCTGCCACCGTTTCCAGGCACGATGATGTTCCAGGTCAACATCTGCCAGGGCTGCTGTTCGGTTCTGTGCATCTCTGTGAGTATGTGGTGCAGAGACACTGAGCTGTGCAAACAAACCCAATGCTGTTATTTGTCACTCCAGGGTAAACCCACGTTCTGCTTGCCATTTAGTTGCTTCCAGTGTAGTATAATGTGTTCAGTTTTACTGGCAGAGTCACTGTTCAGCAGTACCCGGGGATGGTTGCATAAAAACATTTTAATTAAAAAATTCAGTTCTCTCTTTGTTTCCTTGTAAGATATTTTAAAATTGGAATTTTGCCCGAAACAGTCTGTGCTGAAACTATTAAATAAGATTCTCCGTAGTGTTGTATGTCCTACATTATGTCCTATATTAAAAAAATCATTCATTTGATGGATGGAAATCTTGGCTTGAGCTTGACAATAGGAGACAGAAAGGTTGAGTGTGTCTGTTGGAACAGAGCTCCTTGGTTTAACAAGGAGAACCTCACGCCTGCAGCCTATATACAACCCCCCCAACACACACACACACACACACACACACACACATCACACACACGTCCGATATCTGCCATTGTTGCTGCCCGGATAAGCCAGGTTTTTTTTACATACCCTTTTTGTAAGTATGTCAAAGGTCAGGGGACATAATATTTTGCAGCTCTCTTAAATTTTATATTAACTATTTTTTTTAAGGCGTTTCAATAATAAGAGTTTTGCCTTTTTCTCTTCAAAGTGCCCAATCATTAAGCATTTATTTTGTAATTTAAACAAAAATTAATTTAAAATAAAATGTTTTACATTTTATTAAACTGTAAAGATTTGAAGTTCAGAAACAGACACTGAGCTATTGAATTTAATTATTTTCTGTAATTATTTGCACTTACATTTCACGTAATAGGCTTAATTTAACGGTTGTAAAAATGTTTTACTTTTCTCCATATTATTGTTTGTGTTTACCTGAAGCAACTATGATCATGAAAAGCATCATTTTTTCCATTTTCTTCCTTTAACCAGTCCCAGACCCCCTGCTGTAGCCTGTTAGTTTTGTTATATCTGGAAGCGGCTATTAGTCGCAGTAATATTTCTGAAGGCAGACCTCTTATTCTCGATGGGAACTGCCCTGATTGTTGTCTGAGCACAATACCCTGTCGTTCTTACTTCAGTGGTTCCTTTTGCTTTCCTTCCTCTGCCTTTGAATTTGCTCATTTTCTGCCCTGGTTTGTGCCCCCCACCTGTGTCCCCCTTTGATTTGTCCCCCTCCAATAGCAACCTGTCACTTGAAGCATGAAGGCTACAGCCGGGCCTCCTTTTAGCTTTTGCTCTCTACATTTTTTGTTTAAACACATGTCTGCAACTTTTCATCACTTTTTAGGCTCATCAAAACATGCTAAGTTTATAGTAATTTTCATTATGATATACTAGTTATGTGCAAAAAAAGATTACATTTATTCTATGATAAAAATCCAAATAATTCTTCAAAAACATAAAGAGAGCAAGGAAAGTGGAGGGAAAATAGATTTTAAACAATGTCAGTTTGACAAAATAAATTTTAAAAAAATTAAACTGAACAAACTGTCATCCTGTCTGGCTGGACATTATTGATATGTTGACATTTCAACCAAAGCGACAATTAAAGCTTCTCTATCTAGCCTGAACAACAGAACATACCCTCATCCATAATCCCTTTTTGCAAAGATTGAACATGATAATATATGGCTGCTGTTTCCTGGAATGGCCGATATTTGCTCATTTACCGTTTATTTGAGAAAGTTTCTCATTGTTTTGAGTTATGTTTTATTTTTTTAACATTCAAAACTAATTTATTAGTTATTTATAACTTATTATATTGTGGTTTGAAAAAAAAAATCTACCAGAACCCAAATTCCACTTTTCAATATATATTTTATCACAGAAAAAAGGGTATATTTCCTATTTATTTTGCAGTTATTTTCAAATTTGTTGTAAATTATGTATTTGCTTCACAAGCTTTAAAGACAAATACAGATTTCCTTCTGCAAATTTCTTGTTTTACTTTAGCTCTTTGTTAGGTCATTTAAGCTTTAAATAAGTCAATAAAAAATTCACATATGATTTTTATGGAAAATAACTTCTATCATGATGTGTTTCTGAGTTTAGAGAGATATAATCAGTTGTTTTCTGCATCATTTACCTTATCACACTGAGATCAAACGTAGCAAGAATTATTAGAGAGGAAGTTTTAGTTTTAATTAAAAAGACTCTTTTAAGCTTTGTGAAAGAAAATCGTAGTTCTGGGCCCCCGACACGGACCTGAGAGGGAAAAAAATGCTGGCTAAGCTATCCGTTTCACACATGCAGGGACAGAAGGTTCGATATTCATGCAATCGATGAATGAAAAGGCACAATGGCAAAATCGGACGGGCTCCTTTTCATATCCACGTCTCCAATGTCTACACCACCCAACCCCCCCTACTCCGACCCCTTCGCCACCACCCCTCCAGAGTCTGCAGTCGCTGGGCGGCTGGCGTGGCAGGCAGAGAGAGATAGGGAGAGAGAGGAGAGCAAGGGTTACATCAAGGCTGCTCCCTGGACCGTGCAAACAAGTCTAGACCGGTGACCTGTTCAATGGCTCCTTTTGAGGAGCAGGGCAAGTTCGGTCAGAGCGAGGAGAAAGGCAGGCGCAGCTTCTTTTCACTGCCCGAGCAGCTCACAGCCCGCAATCGACAGGAGGTAAGGAGGGCCGGGAGGGCAGGCATCTGCTTCCATGGTTACGGGCCGGGTATGGGGAGCCAACTATTGAGGAAGCTCCGTTCTCATGCTCCCACAGAGGCAATGTCACGCATTTTAAAATTGCACCAGGCTGGGCAGAGGACCACATCCACCAGCGGTGTGGTCGCTCCTTTAGACCAAGCACGTCAGGTTTTAGGATGGGTGGGGGCAGCAGCATGTGCTTGAGAAAGAAAGAAACAAATACGTCACATGGTCGACGCAAATCCAAATTTTAACAAACTGCAGCGACTTTAAAACACGCGCTGGTTTTTTGTTTTTTCACTGCTTCTGTGGTGAAATTATTCAGTTTTGTTAAAGTCAGCGGCATGAATGATTTATACTCGTAGGGAGCAAAGGTCAAGTTTTACGTGGTGAACTTCTTTGTTTAGAGGCAGATATCTTGATGATGAAGACTGTCTAAAGGTAGTAAAAAAAACAAAACAAAAGTGCCTGAATGTACTTTTTACAGTATGCATTTACATTTAGTTGATCAGCTGAGGCATTTTGTTACAATTACAGACAGTGTGTGACTGTGTTGGATTGTAGGTCGGTTAAATGTGACAAGTTGCATCTGCCTGCCTGTTTGTTTGTTGATTTGTTTGTGTTGGGGTACAAGCTGTGTATGTGTGAGCCTGTGTGGGTTGACTTGAATGGGCTTGGGCTTTTCTCCGCAAAGGAGGGGTGTGCTGGAACGTTGAATTTGGTGGCGCAGCTGACGCTTTTAACCCTTACACACTCCAAACAGAGAGGACAGATGGCCGGCCCTCAGGAAGAGCTCGGGGCGTTTGGATTTGCTCGGAGACCGTGGGAAAGTCTCTGCCTGACTTCACCTGCTCGGGGAGCCTATGTGACTGGATGAAACTGCAATGAAAGAAGTGAGAAATTACAGCGAATAAAAGCAGCTGTGCTGAGGCTTTTAAAAGGCTCCGAGGATTTTTCTCCAATAGTTCAAGTGAAAAAAGTGGAAGGAGACCTATATTTTTTTAAGACCGATAAACATCACTTATTTCTTTTGAGTGGAAAATGAGACAGGGTGGATGGGTTCATTCTGTCCTTTGGAGATTTCTTTGTCATCTTAATTAGTACCATTTTGTTGAGACGTTAGACAAGATGTTTGGCCGTCTCTGCTTTTGATTGTCTCTGTCTCAGAAACACTGCCATGTGTGTGCTTTGATTTATTCCTATTAGAGAAGAATAGGGCAGTTTGTCAGGCTTTCATCTGATCGATGCTAAGATGCATGCACACTTTAGGTTCACACTCGTAAGAAACAAAGTGCTGTGCATTTAACGGCTCATTAATTATGCATTTTAAGTGTGATGAATCACCTGAACTGAAGCGTTGTCTTTAGCTCTTTTCAGTTTAAGTGCAGTTGTTGGAGGACACCACTGGAAAATGTGCTTACAGGTGTGAAACTAATATTTCAGTCCTAACAAAAGAACAATTAGAAAACAAAACATCAGTCATGGATTATGGTGAGTTTATACAGTCTTTTATAACCCCTCAGGGATTCCACACTGTGGTCTGAGGATCCCTAAATGTTATGACTATTAGTTTTATTATTCCCTGTGTATATGACTTGGACATGCTTGAATTGGGATCTTTGTCGATGTAATCTAAAAACTACTGCAGCAATATTGATGAGACATTTAGGATTTAACACTGGAAACAACGACATCACTCCTATGTACCAAAAATGAAAACTAAGAGGGAGATGATGTACAGTAAGTCTAGTACTGAAGCGCATCGTGAGCAACCTAGAGAGCCCACGAGGTGCCATTACTACCAGTCATCAATTAGTAATCATCCCCGAGTGAACTGATTCGTATATTACTCCAAATGACCACTTTTCCCTTGATAAGCTCTGATTACATCCGTAGTCAACTGGTCAAATACTGAAAAATCTGCTCTTTTTTCTCTTTATTTAATGCAACCAAGACTCAAAAAGCCTCAACTATCACCATGTACATTGATGCACTTTTTTTAATGTAATGAAATTGCAGGTAAAAATGAATATAAATGATTTATATATTATTTTGTGTATATATTGTATTATAATTTATTTATATAATAGCATAATTATTAGATGAGCTTTATTGCAAGCGTATGTATATAGTATCATATATGCATAGTTGATCACAGATTTATCTCTATATATATTAGTATATAGATACGTTGTTTGTAGCAGATGTTTTCAATTATAGCCTAGTCGTTCGCAGGATTAAGCCGCTGCTAGTATATCACTATTTCCCAGTCCACCCAGTCCGAAAGAGTGTCAGAGCGGACTGAATGTTTAGTTGGTCCCGCAAAAGGACAAGACTATTCGAAGACGTGAAAACTGCATGGGGGCGCTGGAGCCTCTAGGTAAAAGATAAGAGGCGACGAAACTTTTCTTCAATATCTTACTAGGGGAGACCGTTGGAGTTATTGGATCCAGGAGGCCAGACGGTATACTGGGGAAGAGGTAAAGGAACCTGGGGCTCTGTGAAGCGTGATCTATAATATACGGACACGAATCTAATCATAGACTTGGTGCGCATAATGGCGAACTGTGCAATCTGCCGCGCCTGCGCAAATTGAGTGTAGACAAGCAGGCGCTAGTAACTTTCTTGCAACAAGAACCGAGCAGAAACCGTTGCGGGTCGAACCTGCTCCCGTGCCGAACGGGGAGTTCGTCATCACCAGCAACTAAGAGAGACACTGGTGGTGCCGTCATCGATGAGAGCAGAATAAAGAGGTGGAGCGCGCAAGCAGCAGCGACAGAACCCAGGCTGCGAACCTCTCCAGCGGGACTCTGAAATGGCTAATGAGTAGATGCCTGGGACTCGGAGACCAAGACGGACGGGCTACTCCGTTGTGCGCCACAGCGCTAGAATCCGCTATCTATAATCGCGTCTCTCGACGGTTACTAGAGACCTGAAACAGGGCGCGCAGCGGTTCTTACTTAATCTTGAAGGAACACGCAGCATTTTCCGAGTAGACAGATGTAGACCCACAGACACGTATAGTACCGTTGCTGAAACAGACTGGCAGTGTCATACCACAAAGAGGCGTGGAGTCTTTCGTCGCCAGCACAAGAAAATGCGAAGAGCCAGTGACATGACAGGAGATTTTTCCTGGCGACACATCGAGCAAGTGTGCTCAACTACCATGTTGTAATAACTTAAGCCTGCTCTTCTTGTAGGAGTCGAATCGCGGTACGGCACGCGTTAACATCCTCGTCTTTTCCTTTCTCCTTCCTACCCCTCCCAATTTTTCCTCACGTCTCTCCCTCCCTCCCCTTTCCTCCTTCTCCCCCCCCTTTTTCTTTTATAGCTTACTATATTATTTCGCTATATCCGCAAGCCCCCTATGGGTCACAGTCATTAATAATATATATATATATATATATATATAAGCGCACACCCCCTTAATTAATAAGGGAACGTCTTATTATTATGATTTTTATTTAAATATGTCCGATTCACAAATCGTATCAGTTCACTAAGTGAAAATCATTATGATTGAGAGAGAGAGATATATGCACGTACAGATAGCACGCCTGTATTGTCGCTTTACACACTGGTTGTAATGAATCGATATCGTTGCGCTGCTTCCAGGCAACCATTCTTCTAATAGAGGATGTGATTAAAAAACACATTAATACAGAGCCATGTGGGGTTTAAGGAAAATCTGCTACAAATACTGCTAAAGGGCTGATGCAGCCCACAACAAAGTGCTGATGTTGATAATCGTGACACGACAAGAGCTCTGCAACTACGACCCCACTGGCAACGTGTTTAGCATGGATCATCGCTGTACAGAATATGGCGTTATATATTTACAATTTGGGGCCCAATAGTCAAATTAAAAACATGCTCTTGAAACCTTTTCAGGTGTCTCTAAATGTAATTTTTTCTAACCACAAGTATTCTTGATTGCTGTTACTCTGAGTGCCTCAGTGAAATGCTGTGTTGCAGTTTGACGACAAAAAGCACAAAAGTTCAATTTGGGCGTTCAAGTGCCCTTCATCCAGGAAGGGTGTGTTTGCGTGCATGTGCACTAGAGTACTCATCAAATCTGGTTATGTACTTCGCTATATAAACTGTTTCGGAACAGAAATATGAGATGACTGTACCAAAATAAAAAGCCTTGAAAGTGTGTGTTTAGTAAGAGGTGAGTTTAAGACCCTCTATTAGAATAACAATACTTTGGTTGTTTCTATGAAATGCAGTTACAGTGCATCTTCTGAATTTAAATGACGTACTCTCTTCTTATTTTCCTCTCAGCTCATTTTAAACTAGGTCAATGTTCTGGCTTCGTTTCCTCTGATTATGTATTTTCAAGCTTTTCCTTGTGTCTTGAAAACATCTCGTCTGAAAGCTGGGAAAGTAAGAAAACCCATTTTTTTGTCTGACTAACAGAGCTGTTTAGCAGTGATGGAGCTGCTCTCTGAAAGTGGACGGGCACTAATTGGGTTACTGGAGCCGGTTCCCCGTTCACTTCTCCACAGTACATAAATACACACTCAGAGACGTTTGGTGCTCTGGCCTCGCTGACCTGTTCACATCAGGGTTTATTTTTGCAGTGGTAATTTGCCATTGGCTGTATGGCTTAGTTTCAGAGGCCCACATCATTAATCATGGAGGGCATTACTGCAGTATAATTACACTTACTCTCAGTGAGCATGCAACATTTCCCCAAGTACATGCATTGTATCTCTGCTCATAATACAAGCAGTTTCATTAGAGAAAACCACATCGAATCCTCAGCACATCAGCAAAGAAGAGAAGGGGCATACTGGCCTTCATTGCAAAGAATCCTCACACCTTTCTGGATTCGGAGGTTATTATCCTCTTCTATTGTCCAGTTTGTATGTGTTAAAGATTTCCTGAGGGGTTCTAAGGCTACTTATAACTCATGCTGATTAACTACACCGTATTATCCTCAAGAATCCTGCTGCGTCCAAGTGTTTAAAACAAAAAGAGGACATCAGTTCAAACCACAGACACTTTGTAAAACAATTGACTATGTGTTTTCTGTGTGTGTATGTGTGTGGGTGGGGGGGCATCGGTGCATTAGAATCAGTGACAATGCTGTGTAACCCATTTAGGATCATTATTTTACACAAAAAGCACCCCCAGGGTGTGTGACACATTTGTGAATGGGTTCTTCTGTGGGATTTAACGGGTTAACAACAGACAAAGGGAGCTGGGATCATGTAGCCCAGCAGGGGAGACCCCAGTGGAAACACCAGGCTGCTTTATAATCCCTGCGCTGTCCCATCCTCTGTACTTTTCCTGCAGTCATAGATGACTGACAAGTCTGCATGACTTTTACATCTTTTGTGCAGAATGACTTTTATCATTCATCATATTTAGAACACTGGATGGATGTAAACTGATTTTGCTTTTCTTCTTCCAGTGCAGTCCCACAATGCATAGCTTTAGATGTGATGTTGGCTCCTTTTTCTCTGACAGTCAGCCGCTCACAATTAAGCATTAGGACAGTTACAGGTATCATGGCAGTTGATACTCTTAACTGACATTCTTTGTTCTTATTAAGTCCTTTTAATGAGGTGCGAGACTAAGTGCCAGCCGTTTTCTCCTGCTGTATGTTGCTTAAAAGAAAGCAGTACAAGAAAGGCTAATTTAGGTGTTTGGAAATATTTCTGACCATGAAAAACACAGTCAGTCATGGTGTGGAAGCTAAAGGCGCTCCGTCCATCGCTCCTATTATTGTAACGATGTTTTAAAGGTACAGTTTGCAGACTACAAGCCACATGTCTGTTAAGCAGCTGACTGCAGGCTGGCTATCTGAACAGACAGACCAAATAATAAACCAGCTAATATCAACCTTTTATACTTGTGTTATTCTATACTGAGCAGAACAACCAAACTATAACATTCTGCACAGTAATTACTTGAAATTTACTATTAGGTTTATTGGGAGTTAGTTCTATAAGTAACGAATAAATGTTATTGAAAACAGAATTAAAACTGTTCTTAGCAATGTTATATTGGTTTAGCAGTGGTAGAAATAATTATTGGTTTTCTGTTATAAATGAAAGCAATTAGATCATGTGATACATTTTCTTTTAAAACATTAGTTATTTTTTTGTGTAAATACCAATAAACAATGATATTTTTACTCAGGTTTATAACACTGAGAATCTCAAACCGCTTCTTTCCTAGTCACAAACTGTTTAGTATCTATTTTATTATCTTTCTGTAATATAATATGCTTCTCTCTTCATACATTATTTTAATAAAATATCTTAATGCTGTTCTACTATTTTTGATCATTAATCAAGAGATTTGTTACACCTTTTGATAAGATCCTTTAAAGCTTTCTTATATTTTGCACTGGTTTAAACAAAAGAGCTCCGGGGGAAATTTGATGCAGTTTAAGACAGTATTTGAGTTCTGAATGCATATGGGGTCAAACATTTTGTTGTATTTATTACTTTGAACATAAATAAACGGGTTTTCCTTTGAGTCACCTTTGACTTATATTCTGCCTATATTCTAACCAGTTAGAAATGGATACATATCCTATTTGTAAATTAAACCTGAATTCAAGCTGTGTCAAAGTTAGAGGATTGTCTTGGTAAAACTGGACGTTGTTTGAGGCTTGACTTTAAATTAGTAAAAAAATTAGTAAAAAGTAAGCCTAGAATCTTTGCTTGAACACTGCATTTATTTAAAATTTACTAAGCTTTATTTCTGTTTATTTATTGTTCTGTCTCAGGCCTAGCATCCTTTTGTGTTGAAATTTGCTGTGTTGTAGCTGCTCTTCTTCACTCTGAGCATGTGGGCCTACTCGGGGTTAAGGATGTCACTTACAAACTAATGGTCACTTTCATTTGAAGGCAGGGCTCATCAGCTCGCTGATTTACCTGGAATTCTCCTGTTTTAATGGCCACAGTTTGAGGTGTTGAGATCTCACACCATGCCATGTCAAGCCGAGAGCAGACGGCATCTCAGCTCGCGTAATCATTTAAAAATCATCAAATCTGAATTCATCTCGTCTTGCTTATGAGCTTCAGCTTATTGACTGGTACCTCGTAATTGAGTCTGATTGTTTTGCAAAGGCCTAATTATAGCAGTCATTTCTCTTTAGTCTTGCACTAATTTGCTAATTTCTAGTGTTCTCCTTCTCATTGTCAGAGAATTGTTTTGTTAATGACAGGTTGTGCTAAAGGGTTGTCTTTTGAAAAGCATTTGGTGAGGTCACAGAGAAAAAGCGGCATTATAATAACTGCCTACCCGGCCTCCTAAACGGCAAGTCATCCTTAACACCGTTGACTATAATCTGCTCCGCAAGACATAATATATGAAAAGGATTTGCCTATTGTAGTGTCTCTATGATCATATATAGCAGAAAGGCACAATAAATGATTCTCTTGTTGTAAATTGTTACTGCTGTGTAAAAAAAAAAAGAAGAGAGATTTGGCAGACTGACACTTGAACGAGTTGTTCCGTCTTTGTACACCTAATACTAAAATGAGTTTAATGCCGAGTCATTTGCCTTGTTTTGTTACTGTGTTCTGGAATGTTTTTCAAATACACTAATAACAGTAAAATAAATTAGGCTCCAGGTTTTTTAGGCAAAATCATTTGTAATTTCTTTTGACAAGAATCCCTCTCTGCTGACAGCCTGATTTGTAAAAGCAAATGGCAAAATGAAAACCATCCTACTAACGAGCCTGTAATTATAAGCCAATAAGTTTCTGCAAATTACTTTTCAGCTGTTTAAAGTTTATGTTATTAATAGTAGGCATGGGATTCTCCTGGTATAATATCCTTATTATTTAAAACAATAAAGCAAGAGTTATTCCTACTGCTGCAAAAAATATATATTGATTATTACAGTTATAATAATTTTCTGAATTGTAGTTTTTAAACTACATAAAATTAAGCACAATAACAGAATAAACACCTGATACATTTATCAGTTGTTTTCAAGTGCTTCTTACACAGAACATTATACTTGACCTTAAATGTACCTTTTTACCATTTTGCTCTTTCCAGAATAACACTACTTTAACCAGATAATAATAGCTATTTAATTTGCCCGGGTAGCAAGCCTGCAGTCAGCTCCTTTACAGACATGCTACTTGTAGCTCGCCAACTGCAGCCTTACAACAGCCATACCTCACTAAAAACTGATAGATGGGGCTCCACAGTTTGTTTTGACAAGCTTCATTTTTTTCTGGCATGCATTTAAAAGGACTTTACACAATATGAGCAGCATAATTGGAAAAGTTTTATATTTTTAAAACGCTATCTTATATACCAATTACCAGACCATGCCTAATTAATAATTAGTCTACCTTTAAGACACAGCAAAATCATGATGTTTAACTTCTATATCTAATATTGAAAGCTATGTTGTCTGTACACTGTTTCTGTATTTTTAATTGCATTTAACTTGATGATAGCATTATATGGCTACAGTCCTTGTGCCATGATGTTGTGAATGCTGTTATGAGCCTTTCATTTCTCCTTTGTTTTAGTCAAAATGTCTGATCAGCCTGATAGAACACAGTGGTAGCAAAAGTTGAAGGACAGGTGCTAAGGCGAGTCAGTTACACAGTAAAAGTTTGGTGTAAGAAGGTGCTACACAATCCAACTCCATTTTAATTGCTGTTTGAATTGAAAGTGCTCAGATCAATTAAGAAGATGTATTCCTCTGGCTCTGTGTAATGTCATATTCATTGATCCATGGAGGTTGCTTTATGCATCCATGTGGAGGATGCATTTATGTTTGTGAAACTCTGCCGTTTGGAATTCATTAGGTATTGATCCTTTTTTGCAACGGTTACAATATGGTAAAACGGTTCACTTGTCTGAAGCCAGGTAATCAATCCACAAACAGATACCTTTTTCACTTTATTACTATAATGGACTGGCATTCCAGAGCCCTGCAAAAATCCCTCAGATGTTCAACACCAAGCAGCTTGAAATTCAGATGCATGGTACTTTCCCCAAATACATATTTTACATCTCAGTATCAGAAACTCTTCTTTCAGATTGGTGCTTTTTTAAAAATTGTTCAGAGTTTTCATTTGGTTTGGTTGTCTCTACACAGCTTCTCTCCCCACTCTTTAAAATCTAAAGCTCACGCTCCATCATCCCTCCCTGTGCTGTGATTGGCTGATGGGGAGCCATCTACAACCAATAGGGCGTGATGAAAATCTCAGTGTTTAGTCTGGTGCTAGGCAGCAGCATTAACAGATAGGTGGGTCAGGCAAAGTCATCACCCGTGGATGAAAGCCTGGCAAAGCTGTGTTGGCTCTTAAAGCAACATCACCTGAGGTTAGCAGTTCCCTGACAGAACTTCTATTATCCTAAACATGCTAGGTTAGTGCTTGTGACAATAAACTCAGGACATTTTCAGATTTGTCCTAATTGAAGCTTGTACTGCACTTAGATGTTTGTATGGCATTGACTCTGCTGTTGACATATTATAGTAGTTCTCTCTCTCAAATGGGAAACCATTTTGTTTTACAGAATTTGCACCATTCCATCTTGAACAGAACATTCACATTTCCCGTTTCAAGGCTTCCACAATATTATTTTATAATTTTTTTTGTCAAATATTAAGACACTAGTACACACCTGTTAAAGCTGTGTTCGGATTAACCTGTCGGCTGTTTTCTTGTCGTAGCTTTAAGAATCAGTAAATTAAATATAAGCTGTGAGCCAAAGAAGTGATGTCCCTGGTGTGGATTTGAGAAATTAAATAGCTCAAAAATGAGCTCTAGGTTTTCCAGTATAGTGTGAATGTTTGTGGGAACGATAGAAGAAATGGGTCATGTGTTTAGCTTGTAATTTGTCACATTACTTAATCTTCTATTAAGGAATATTCATTGGGATATTCGGTGACATACCAACCAAAAATAGCATATATTTGTTAAAAATTGGTTGAAACATAGTTTTCAACTTTTTATAGAGTTTGTCATATGAAAAGTGACTATTATTAATTTAGGTCTGGATTTTGATTGGGCAATTTAAACACATGGTTATGCTTTGATCTAAATCATTCCATTGTAGCTCTGACTTAAGGGACATTGTCCTGCTGGAACATGAACGGGTTTTCTTCTAGGATTGTTTTCTGTTTAGCTCAACTCAGACTTAGAAAAGCATCCCTACAGCATGATGATGCCACCACCATGTTTGGCCGTGGGAATGATGTCCTTAGAGTCCTGTGCATTGTTGGTTTCCTGCCACACAGTGTTTTCCTTGTAGGCTACAAAGTTCGGTTGTGTTCCCATCTGAAAAGATGTGTCCTCTACAAGGCTTGTGGCAAACTTGAAACATGAATGAAAATGGCTGTTTTCAACATTGGCTGTAGGCAGCTCCTCCAGGGTTCCCATGGACCTCTAGGCTGCTTCTCTTATTATTGCTCTCATTTAGGTAGACATCCATGTCTTGGTAGGTTTACAGCTGATCCATCCTCTTTCCATGTTCAGATGTTGGATTGAACAGAGCTCTGTGAGATGTCTAAAGATTGGGATGTTGTTTTATGACCTAATCCTGCTTTAAACTTCTCCACAGCTTTCTCTCTGACCTGTCTGCTGTGTTCCTTGGTCTTCATAAACCTCTTTGTTCTCTGATGTTCTCTAACAAACGTCTGAGGCCAGAAACAGAACAGCTGCATTTAGATTAAATAGTGTACAGATAGTATAAGATAGTATAAATACGAATGCCTGCCACACTTTCAAGATTATAACTTGTAAAACATTTTTAAAACAATGTATCATTTTCCTGCCATTTCACATTATGCATTATGTTGTGTTAGTTTATCAAATAAAATCCAATTGCTGTTTTCAGGGTATATACACACATTTGAAAAAATGATTTTTTCCTCAGCTTTTTTTTGTCTGTCCACTTCTAATTTGTTGTTTCGTCCTCCTTGGCCTTTCCCTCCCCACTGACAAATGATATATTGCATTTTATAGATTGCTCAGTCCAGAAGTCTGATTTTTTTTCCACCTCTGTCTGGTTCTCCATGGTATATGTTGTCCCCAAGGGGAGTTCTTTACCCCCCATTCTCATTTGAACTCTGACCCAGGCCTCCTGCCTTCTAGGATGTGAAATGAGCCTCTTCGTGTGGGGATATGTTGGAGCCGTTTTGGTTTGAGACTGTTTAATGCAGAATGCAGCAGATAAGGGGCTCAGATGGCCCCAGCATGGCCATCTTGCTTTGAGGTCTGAAGGTTATTTTTCCATTGGTGTGTTCAGACATTTCAATTTGATTCTAGTTATTTGACAATGCAGTCAAGTTCAGTTTATTATTCAGTGTGTTAAAAAACGTTTTCCATCTAAGGAAACACTTCCTCCGCCAGTCACTATCTGTAAAAGGCTTGTATGACATTAATGTAAATCTGGTAATTATAGTAGGTGTTAGTGTCCTTTTATGAAAATATGTACCTTAGGTTCAGTAAAAAAATCTATTTAAAAGCTGGGATCCTAACAGTGTAAAAAAGGATATGCTCTATGCAAATAAATTAGGTACAGTCCTGTTGAGTTCTTGTGTTTAAGCTGTAGAAGCCTTTATTTTCACTGTAACACTGTTATTTAATGTTCAAAGATTTTCTTTGAAAACCTTCCTTTATTATGGGGTGGTAACTTTGTAGTTTTTATTTTTCCGTACCCAATAGAGCCATCTGTTGCTGAATGTTTAAGACATTGTGGGAGATAATAATATATAATAATAACAGATGTTAACGTATGCTCTGCAGCAAGTTTAATACAAGTACATCTAAAATAAATTGTGAGTTTCATGAAAAAAAAGATTTTTTGTCACTCATTAGGAATGTGAAACTCATATTGTATAGATTTATTTCACATAGAGTAAAATAATTCAATCCTTTATTTCTTGTAATTTTGATATGAAAACCCAAAATTCAGTCTCAAAATATTTGAATATTGTGAAAAGTTAACTAGAAAGATTTCCTGAGCGTCTAAATGGTCTCTGTCTGGGTCAGTAGGCTAGACAATCATATGGAAGACTGCTGACTGGACAGAATTCTAGAAGACAGCCTTTGAAACCCTTCACCAAGAGGGTAAGCCACAAAAGAGAATATTGGGGAGCAAACAGCATCATAAAGTCCAAGGAACACACAAGACAGGTCAGGGATAAAGTTGTGGAGAAGTTTGAAGCAGGCTTAGACTATAAAAAGCTGTGAACATTTCATGGAGCACGGTTCAGTCCATCATCTGGAAATGGAAAGAGTATGGCCCAACTGTAAAACCACCAAGACAAGGCCGTCCACCTACACTTACAGGCCGAACAAGGAGAGCACTGATCAGAGATGCAGCCAAGAGGCCCGTGGTGACTCTGGAAGAACTGCAGAGATCCACAGCTCAGGTGGGAGAATTTGTCCACAGGACAACGATTAGTCGTACACTCCACAAATGTGGTCTTTATGGAAGAATGGCAAGAAGAAAACCATAAGAAGTCCCATTTGCAGTTTACCAGAAGCCATGTTGGGGACACAGCAAACATGTGGAAGAAGGTGCTTTGGTCAGACGAGACCAAAACTGAACTTTTTGGCCAAAATGCAAAACGTCATGTGTGTCAGAGAACTAACACTCTGAACACACCATCCCCAATATCAAATATGGTGGTGGCAGCATCGTGTTCTGGGGGTGCTTCTCTTCAGCAGGGACAGGGAAGGTGGTCAGAGTTGATATGAAGATGGATGGAAACAAATACAGGACAATCTTAGAAGAAAACCTGTTGGAGTCTGCAAAAGAGACTGGGGTGGAGGTTCACCTTCCAGCCGGACAACGACCCTAAACATAGAGCGAGGGCTACAATGGAATGATTTAAAACAAAACATATTCTTGGGTTAGAATTGCCCAGTCAAAGTCCAGACCTAAACGCAATCGAAAATCTGCGGCAAGATCGGAAAACTGCTCTTCACAAATGCTCTCCATCTAGTCTGACTGAGCTTGAGCTGTTTTACAAAGAAGAATGAGCAAACATTTCAGTCACTAGATCTGCAAAGCTGGTAGAGACATACCCTAAAATACTTGCAGCTGTAATTGCAGCAAAAGGTGGTTCCACAAAGTATTGACTCAGGGGGGCTGAATACTTTTGCACAATGTCCTTTTCGGTTTTTATTTGTAAAAAAAAAAAAGAAATCATGTATAATTTTCATTCCACTTGTATACCACTTTGTGTTGGTCTTTTACATAAAATTCCAATAAAATATATTTGTTTGTGGTTGTAATGTGACAATATGTGGAAAGGTTCAAGGGGTGTGAATACTTAAAAAAAGGAAAGTACTTTTACAAGCCACTGTATATTCATAGAAAGTTGAGAGAGGAACAAAGTGTGATGGGAAAAGATGTTCAAGCAACATCGATAACAGCAGCTTTGAGATGATTGTCAAGCAAAATCCATTCAAGAATTCGGTGGAGCTTCACAAGTCCACAGTCAACACAGCCGTCTAGCAGGAAATTTTAGAGCACTTCATTCTTACTTCTGCTGACAAGCTTCATGGAGATACTGATTTCATTTTCCAGCAATGCAGATGACCTGAAGGCAACTATCAAGCAAACTGGGCTGCCATTACACCTCAGCAGAACCAAAGAGTGATCGTCTACACATCAAAATGCATTGATGCAGTAAAGCCTTTAGTATCAAAATTACCAGAAATATATCAAACCTTTTCACGATATTCTAATGTTTTTAAATGTACCTGTAGTTGTGAGAGCTTTATCAACATTTTCCTTGTCAAATTACAGAAATTTTAAATTCCAGCAGCTTAAAGTTTTGATTGCCAGCCATGATAGTTCAGGTGAGCCGTTGGAAGGGAGGCGAGGGGGCTGTCTTTGCAGCTCAGTTTATATTAGGTTTTCACACATGAGTTTCTTAAAAACATTTATTTTTTTAATCACCGATGATATTGAAATATCCATTATTTCTGTGAAAATTAACCTCTACATGTATATTTCACTGTCATGTTACAGCTTTTCAAGTTAGTGGCTTCAGATGGCTGCAGAAACTGCAGTGGAAATTTAACGCATGTGTTTTTATTTGATTCACTCAAATGAGCAGTCAGAAAAGAGTCACAATCAGAAAAACCTTTTAAGTTAAAATAATCAAGAGTAAGACTTTTTTTAAACGATTACACTTATCATTTGAGAAGGTCAAATAAAAAATAGATATAAAAATACATTTACTTTCATCTGTGTTACTAGCTATACTTAGTCTCAAATAATCATCAAACAAAATTAGCAAGAAGTTAGAGAACTTTGATTGTGTCTCTGGTGTACAGTTGGCTCTGTAGTGAATCTCAGTTGGACAGCATATATTGCTGTGTTGTCAAACCACAGCAATGTAACTCAGTGGCTACCTTAAAAGCTGATCTATAAAGCCAACAGCAGACAAAGAACATTTATGGGGCTGTTAATTCATAAGAGAATCATCCTGAATGTTCTGGTCTGTAAGCTGAAGCTGTAGCTAATCAGAGCTGGGGGTTCTTGGAAGGGGAGATTTAGGAGGAATGTAATATATTTGAAAAACAAGTTGACTACCTAGTTTTTATCCTCCTTTCGTCACAATGGGCACCTATTGTATTTTATTTTAGATTTATTTAAAATCTAATCCCTTTTTTCTGTTTGTTAGAAGGTCTCATAGGGTTGAATTAAAGGGCTTATAAAGCCTGTGCATAGGAGCTTTGTTGTAGTCAACATCAGATATTTGAATTAGGAAGTGGAACACTGAGCCATCGTTAGCTTGTTCTGCATTCTGTCTTCTGTATTTACTCTTTCCAAAAAAATCTGGCATCTGGAATGAAATCTTAAGCAACGCGCACGCCTAGAGAGTTGACTTTGGAAGGCGTCAAGCATTCCCTCTGTCCTTACTTCTCTGGGCAGCCTGCCAGGTAGAGGTTGCCATGACACCACCCTTTGCACCACTTCACCCAGAAGGTGCCAGATTTAGGGAGTGAGGCAGACTAGGCTTATATTTTCATTTAGACAAAAGATGTCTTTACAGTGTCAGTAGAACAGTTGTTGGGAATGCTTTGGCTCCGTGGCAACAGATCTGGTCATCTTTTCAGCCAGGGTTTTTTAATTTTGCCAGGCAGAAGCCTAACAGAAAGCTACGGAAGTAGACAAGGGGAGAATTTGGAAAAAAAGCTCTTCTCTAGTTTGGTCTTCTCTTATTCTTGTTTGTGTCAGAGAAAATGGCGGACAGATTATTGCTGAACCATACTGTTAGTGACACTCAATGCTCATTCCTCACACTTTTGGCTCAGATTGTGCCTCCAGACATGTAGCTTTATTAAAACTGACAGAAGACTTCAACAGAGACGTCTCACTTCAGACTTTCCTTTGGTGCACTGCGGCTGTAGGAATATTCAGCTGCTCGTGGCTCTCTGGCAGCGCCACAGTTAATGTTAGCTGACCGTAGCATGCTTGATTACACTGGCATCTCTCTCAAGCTCTGCTCTCCCCTCTCTGCTATCTGCGGGCTTGGCTAAGTTGAGCTAACCTCTCACCACATTGCAGCTGGCCAGGAAGGGCACTACTGTGGCAATTCTGCGGCCTACTTTGGAATAGTGTCACGCAAAACTACTATACTAGTTATTAATTCCCTCTGCCAAGGAGATTCTGAGGTTAGAAGATTGTGTTTGATATTTCTTCGGTAAGATTCCTGTAAAACTGGGATTCGGATTGGTTTAGAAATGGATAAAAATCCAAGATTCTTTTTTCAGCCTTCGAGGAGGTATGCACTTTCAGACCACTCTTTGTCATATTTATCTCATAAACTGAGGCATAGCAACTTGAGAATGTTCTATAATTTGTGTTTGAATATTTTTTCCCATGTAGATCGGATGCCAGAATGGTTCCCGGCAGATTCTGGAATATGATATTTTATTTTTTCCACCAAGACGCTCCTCATAGAGGCACTACAACCTTTGGTTTAGGAATAAAACTGTAGAAAAAGATCCCAGCAGTTATGATCTGTTGTGTAGTATCTAAAAACAACTTTTTTTCCTGTTTTCAAGGTGATGAACTTCAATTTACTGGAAAATTCCTCCACTGACCAAGACACATTCAAGGGTGAGTCAACCCAGTCATCCCCTCATCTGTTTGATGAACTTTGATTGTTTGTGTTGACTTTTGAGAAAGTGTTCACCTGCCAGCTGCAGCGAATCCTGTCTTGATCTATGTAAATGTTAAAGTCTTGCTGCCAAAAAGTCCTTTGCACATTAGGCCAGAGATTTTAGTGAAGATGTCACCTACAGTGTCACATCAGTATGTTAGCCTTTTACCCAGTTATTTTGATACTTTGCCCATGACCATTTGGCACAAACCCGTAGATCCGATCTTGTGGCAAATCTAACAGCACAAGCTCGCTTCTGTGGGTCTTTGTCACTGTGGTGTGAACATCATCTTTTGACATTCTATTTTTTTGTTTAGGTTGTTTTTACGTTATAGGCACTTAACACATGTAAAATGTACAATTCTTTGTTGCCTTAGCATAGTTCAAGATGGAGATGCACCGATCAGAATTTTGTGGCCGGTTTCCGATCTCTGCTTTGACCTGCCCATTCAGACTGCTTTCGATTCCAGTGTCTTTTTGAGAGCCATTTAAAGATAAAACAACCTCAGACCAGATATATTTTACAAGTCTTTAATATTTAGTTAATAATCTTGAGCGGTGAAAGAGCAATTGTAAACAAATAATTATGATGCAGTTGACATTTTAAACTGTGAGTGTCTCATATTAGCGAATAGCACAGTTAGTAAAGCTAACATTAATAAAATCTCAATCTCTGTGAGTCTTTTATTGAGAATAAAGATTCATACCCTAAGTTTTGAGATTTCCAAAAACCTGCCAAACATTTCCACATGTACAGCACTTTTTCTTTACTCTGTTCAGCCTTCCTGTTATCGATTTTAAGTCTTGCTCTCTCTCACAATCTTTCACAAGCCTAAATGAATTTTAGACATGTGTCACATGTCGCAGAAAATCTGTATTCTTTTAAAGAGCTTCTTACATTCTGAGCTTCCTCTGACTTAACTCCTCGCTGATACTGAAAAAAGCTAACTTTGAGCTTTCCTTACTTAGCCACAACTTCTATACCAAACGACATTGTAATGCCTTACGTGTGGTGCATTCACTGATCAGAAAAAGATGTGATTCTCCAGTTTCCATTCAATAGTCAGGGCTGATCAAGATGAAAAATCATCTGATTCTGGCCACCAGCAGAATTCTCGGTGCATCTCCAGTTCTAGATCAGGGGTCTCCGACCTTTACAAACCAAAGAGCCATTTTTTCCAATACAACTAGTTTAGAGCAGCTTGATTTTTTATAAAAAAGACAACTTACAGTATATTTTTTAAGAAATATCTACTGTAGACATTTTGTTTTCATTTTAAAAAATGGTTTAGGTTTTAAAATAAGGAAAAAAAAATACTTTTGCAAAATGAGGATGGATACATTTTATTCTAAGGGATGTTGATGTTTGAGGAAAATTATGTAAAAAATGCATAGTTTTTAACCTAATGAAAAATAGATGAAAAATGTGAAATACTGTTACTTAGGTCGGTAAGGTCATTCTTATGTGGAAATACAGTGCAATTATTCCATGGAAAAACTGCTAAAACCTGCATTAAACTGTTATTATGTCTACATTTAAAAATGGTAGTTGGTTATATGTCACTTTTATCAGTTGCCATTGTAGAAGGTCTAACGAGCCGCTTGTTGCTCTGGAGCCGGAGGTTGCAGACCCTTGCTCTAGAGCATTCCCAGTGTTTAAACCTGAAATTTTACAAAACTGACAAGAAAATACAGTTATGATTGTATTTAGAGAGGAGGAGCCCTTGTTGAAAATGTGTACATCCGGGTTGAGGTAGTAGGTTGTATGGTTTAGAATTATACCCTGGGAGTTAACTGTACAACCTTCTAGCTTTCCTTGGAGTACATGTACGACATCAACATGCACAGAAATGGCTTTGCTTAAATAGTTCTATTAGTGGCTCTTCACAGTTTCTCAAAACTGGAATTTTTGCCCATCTGTGCTTTCATATTAAAGGATTGGTTTTGATAGTGGTGATCTACCTGATGTTTAAAACTTATAATCAATCTTTGCCTTATGTTTTCATATGCTTTCATCTTAAATGTAACACATCAGTTGCACTGACCCCCAAATATGCAGAATAAAAATAGATCTCCCCTGTTTCCTTTATTTCACCAACTAAATATTTTAATCTACAAATATTAAACAAATATTAAACCTCTGAAAACAACAACTGCAACTATGCTGCACATAATGTTTTATTTTGGTCAGTAAGGTCTTTATTTGAGGTGGAAACCGTCCCACAGAATGATCGGAGACATCCGTTTTCAGACTGTTCTCTAAGGTCTGGGCCTAGTGTTGCATGTTAGCTGTCTGACAAGTTTTATGATTGACGTACGGCTTACTTTGAGCAATGAAAAATAATTATCAGAATTTTTTCCAGTATCAGAATTTTTCCTCAGGCTTTAGTGACCAAACTGGATACTACCTACCTAAGCTGTTTGAACCTGAGTAATCCCCTAGGTGGATCAGATTTTTCAGTGTGGTAAAGGTAGATTGTTTATATGTTTTCTCTGCACCTTGAAATGCATTGTCCACAGTTCTATACAAGGACCATTTGTGATATGAGATCTAGTTCCAGGCTGAAGCCTGCCTGGGCAACATTGAAGTGTCTGTTTACTGTGGACTTGAGCACGGTTTGGCTTTCTGAGACTTCATATCAGTGTGGCTCTCAACCATGGCTTGTAAAATGACTCCGAAGCAGCACACAGGAGAAAAATGACCTGGCAGACCAGCTTGAAATTGTTTCTCTTCAGGGTGACTTGATCTGAAATGCAGCTTGTGCAGAGAGCGCTGGTTGTAATTTTTGCTGTAGTTCTTTATCATTGTGGCAGAGTGTTTTCACTTTGATGGATGGCACTGTTTTTGCTATGTCTGGACCACTGCTGAGTGGACCGGCTCTCTCAAAACTTTGTCATTTAAACAATTAGCTCAGGTTTCAAGACTTTGAATCATTTGTTGTCGTTGTTTGATGTTCGGTTGGAACTTGTGAAGCTTCATATTTCTGGAAATTCAGTCCTTGATTTGATCAACAATATCCTCTTAATGGTTGATGCTGTGTTGAAATGTTAAAGAGTTCTCTGAGTGAAAGGATAGTATGTTCTTTACATCATACACAAAAACCCCTACATGTAACCCTCTGTTTTATTTTATTCAGTATCTGTACTGATAGGAAACATAGATCTTTGGGTCATCTGTAATGAAATATAGTAATACCAACAGTTTCAGCCTAAATCAGCCTCAGATTGCCATCACAAGGATTGTCATTAAACAGGTTTTTGTGTGGGAATACGATGCTGGTAATTTCCCAGAAACCCAAGAAGCCCTTTTATTCTGTATTTTTTCAACATCACTGTCAGGAAGATCCGCCTCCTCAGTTACCTAAACATCATCTGGCTTCACAGGAACAAAAACGGTCAGAAGAACTTCAAAGAAATTAACACCTGTGCAGAATGTGCATAAAGCATTAGTTTTTTCAAAGGCAAATATTGTAGCAATATTTTATCACAGATTATTTCAAAGATGGAAACATCTCTTCTCTTTAGCAGAGCAGAAAGGGATTCAAGCTGTTCCGTGCCAGTATTTATTTTAAGACCTGCAATTACTTTTCATCTCTCTTCACCTCTGGACCTCAATGGCTCCTCCAGATGTGTAGAGGAAAGCTTTGCTGCTGCGAATCCTGCTGTCTCAGCACTCCCCTGTCCAGCTGCTCCCAACAGCTGAGCTAAAAGTCATCAGCTCCAGCAGCGCCCACATTTAGGGCTTTGTTAAACAGACAAATTATAGGGATTGATAAGGACTACTTCAGTTTGTTGAGTTGAATATATACAGTATATATAATATCTTACAGCCTTCACTGCCAGAACAGTGACAGATGTCTTAGATGGGAATCTCCAGTGTCTTTGGATAGCAGAGAAAAGATGAAAATTCTAATAATTTCAATCATCTTCAACTTTGCTTCAAACTGGCTTGTTATCAACTCAAAAAACAAAAACAGGATATGGAAATATGCTTTGTTTTCAGACTGTCTCTAATTCATTTAGTAAGAAATGAAAATGGGACTAATTTACTGCTTTTCTGGCCTTCTTAAATCTGGATTTTAAATTGGTTCTGTGTTTCTCAAACTGGGTCAGTTTTGGATTTTAAACAATGCATGGTTATTTCTTTTTATTTCTTTTATTTCCTTGCCTCCTCTCTATGCATCGGTCCACCTTAAACTGTATTGTTTTCTATTTGTAAAAGCCCAAAACATTATTGTCTTCTGTTAGTCTTACAACTAAACTGAAGAAGACTTAAAATAGAAAATGTTACTGCCACATAGCTTATAATTAGAAAACAAAAAACAGATTTCCCAACACAGCAGCTCGTGCTGTTGTCCAAATGTTGAACAAATAAAATACTCTTTGGTATATATACTAACTGGAGTTTTTAAGAGGCATCCACGTTTTCTTCAAGGAGCACCTGAGAAAGATTTTAAAAATAATTAAAGTCAGCCAATTACCACCTTCATCCGCAACAGTTCAGAGAACAGTGATTGGCCTCTCATACTCGACGTCATAGATGGGAGGAAACCTTAGTAACAAATCGGCCCAGGTCAGAATACTGACTTTTCTGGCCAGAATGGCCCCTCAGCTCCACCAAGTCATGAAATTTTACTCTCCTGTAAAAATGAGCCGCCACAAGCTGTATTTCTTCCCCAAAAACCGTAACCCCTCAGTGTGGTCTGGTTAATGGCAAATGAATAATCATAACACTGCGATGCCAGACGGAGGTGTCATCGATCTGTCTGGAGACAGCCCCTCTCCGCCTGCTGCATAAGCCACTCTACCCCTATTGATACGGTCTTGCCCCTTGACCCCTGGGACAGATCAATACCATTGATTGGAGAAGGGCAGGGACAAGGGCAGGATCTGCTGACTGGCCCAAGAGCTAGTGTGACAAGACATGATCGTCATTAATGTCCCGCTGGCTGGCTGGCGAGGCGCTGTGCATTACATATTCTCTGCCGCCTGCTCGCCTCCCCCTACATCCTCCGCCCCCCTCACTTCTAACTCTGCCGCCTAGTGTTCTCAGTGGCCAGGGTGCATGGAGACTGAGAATATATTGTAGCAAAACAAATGTGTTACTGCAGCTGTGTGCAAAGTGATGTCTCTGGGCTCCTGTGTGTCCTGCTCAGCAGTCACAATGAAGCTGCTACTTTTCTGGGATTCTATAAAAAGCTTTGTTTGATACTATTTAAATTCTGTATTGTTAGACAGATCCAACAGAACAACATCGACACGACCAGATTCTCTTACCGTGACTGGAAATGTACAAAGGAACAACCAGAGTGAGTTACAGCTTCTGTATGAGTTGTGGGCTTGTTTCCTCACTCTGGCATCTTACGTTTTCAGTCTGCAGCTAAAACAAGTCGGGGGTGCTGGTGTTTGTCACTGTGGAGCTGTGAGGGGAGGGGCGATGGGCGAAATGCGGCGACGATTCCAGACTGCGCAGTGACACGGCTGTAATGGAGCTGATTGATCACCTGTATTGCCGCCTGCTGGCCCCGCTGGCTTTAGCAGACGACAAACTCCCAACCCCCAGTCTCTGCGTCACAGCCACCATCACTGAGCTAACCATCCCCCTATAGACTTCAACCTGGCCACGGTTTTGACATTGGCTGCAGGATTTACTTATTCACATCCTGGGAGTTTCATTCTGTTTCTGCAATATAGAAGCGTAGCAACTCTTTTACTATGTTTGATTAAAAGACATTTTCCGGTTTAAACTTTGTCAGGTTGTCCTGAAGTGGCAGATTTCCATGTGAATTAAGTATCAATCAATGAGAACATTTGAAGATCTCTCTTTCTGCCCCTCTCTGTGTGGAACAGGGTCATAACCCTAATCTATCTAGGGGTCCTGAGGGTGATTAAGGTCTGAGATTAGGACAAACTGCCAAGGGCAAATCGTGTTGTGAGAGAAGGGTAGTTAGAACAATGGCCTTTTTAAAAGTTTTCCAACCACTTGTATTTATATCATTACTTACATTAATGCCGAGATATAGTTGTCTTTGATGGCTGACCTTTCAATAAAGAAAATAAAGGAATTAAGGGCTGTTCACATTTATGCATCAAACTGTATGTGCCTAACATTTTTCTGTTCATTAATAAACGTAACAAAGCGAGTTAAAGTGCATGCTGTTATTTGATGCATTTATAGATCGAAAATGGTGGGAAATCTTTGTTTTGATGCATTTAATGAATAAAATACATGGGTTTGACTTGCCAATCATTGATTACAGCCAGTCAAGAGAAAATTGGCAGATTCCAATCTATGGGCACTTGTTTGTTGAATCTCTTGAAAAATAACTTCTACAATAATTATTAATATTCAACATTGAAACAACCATATAATATGCTGAATATGCATCTGAAAAACAAGACAGACACTAGTTAACAAAGCTGGCACCAAATTTCAGCTGTTTGATGCTAAATTTTATCTGCAGAGCTCAAATGTACATTATAATTCTTTACATGTGTTTATAAGTACTAGAAATCTGTAGGTATTTGTCTGCAGGCCCACAGCCTGGTGACATCTCTGTAAATATCAGTTAACCTGAAGTTTTTGTACTTGCATTCTATGTCTGCAGATGTGGGAATTTGACTTTGCAATTTCTCTCAGGACTCTCGGACAGCAGTTTGACTGAACCACTGCGTTCCAGCCGCAGTCACAGTATTGTGACAATGCCTCTTATGCTGACCGTGTCACCTTCTGTGTGACAGTCTGTGTGTGTGTGAATGCACGTGTGAGCTGAGCAGAGCAGTTGTAGAATTGCCTCTTTTTGTTTTCTGCATCTCTCTCCATTGACTGGCAATGTTGGATAAATGTTCGTTGTGCTTCATTAGAGTCCAAGCGTGCATTTGCTTGTGACAGTACATTTGGGATTGTTACGGTGAATCCTCTTCTATGGACAGCCAGTTCACTGCAGTGTGTGTGTGTGTGTGTGCTGCTAGAAGGAGGAGAAATTGATCAGCACAGGGAGGAACGTGTTCACCAGCAAAGGCTGGATGGAGGGAGTGTATGTGTGTGTGTGTCTGAGAGAGAGAAAGAGGGGAGAGAAAGAGCTCGGGCTGTCGCTGCAGACTCCTGCTGCAGTATCTCACTTTGGGCAAGCAGCTGCAGACAAGCGAGACAAGCAGACAGGTACAGAACTGGCGTGATGGGAGGGGACGGGCGTGGGCTGAGGGTGTGGAGACTGGGTGTAGCAGAGGCAGGGCGTGGGGTGCAGGGGTCAGGTGGAGGAGGGGATCGGGTGAGAACGAGGCAGCTATGGTGGCTGGATGGACCAATGTTTTTGGCTGTTTGTTGTTGTTTGTTGATGACGGCAGTGCATCTTGTTGCAGGACAGAAGGAAGGAGTGAAGAACACCAGCACAGGGTGTAGATGACAGTATCACGACATGGCTGATGTCCCCCTGTCGGGCATGGTGAGAAGGAGGAGGAGTTTTGTTGAAGGAGGAGGGCAGGGTTAGGATGCTGAGATGGAGCTGACAGTGCAAATGGATGGACCAATGCTCTCTACTGAGGAGAATGGAGGTGGGGGTGAGTGTGGGGGGGTTTACCACGCCTTTGACCTGGCTGCAGCTTCCCACGGACACATCAGCTTCATCAGCACCCCCCTGCAGCTCTTTCTTTCACTCCTTCTTCTCCTGCTGCCCTTTTTCAGTCTCTGTTCCTCCTCATCCTCAGCTCAGAAATGGATAACAAAAGGAATAGTCGGCGGCAGACAGATGAATGAGCGTGCACGGCAACGCGTCAGGTGGTGCGGAAGCCTCCACTTTGCCTGGCGTTCCCCAGAGAGAAGTCAAAGACATCTATCTGACTGGGGGATTGCGGGCTGAGAGGGAGGGGTTAGAAGGTGGATGGTGAGATGGGGGGTGGGGGGCAGACAGTGGTGTGTTTGAGGGAACAGTAGCCAAAAAAAGACTTGGAAATCTTTCAATCTAAATTTATTTGTCATTTTGCTGGCAGTTACTGTCTGGATTCTTCACTCTAGCTGTGCTGCATCTTATTTAGATGGAAGCCGTTTTATGTTTGACTGAAGCTCGACGTCTTTGACTCTGACAACTTGCTGAGAGCCGAGCTAGCCGCCATGGTTCGGCTGCTAGTGTCTGGGTTTGAAAGTGATGGAAAGTAAAATGGAAGGGGGTCAGGTTTAGCAGACAGCTTGTGACCCTAAACTGGGGACAAGACTGCACATTTTTTATAAGAGTTATTAAAAAAAAACGCTTCTTCGTATGTGGAATTTTACCTGGGGTCTCCTGCCCTAGAGGAGAGACACTGAGCTGGTCTTTCCTACTGAATATCTAACTGAACCCGATTGTATTTGCACCTTTGTTGGCTGTGTTTTAGGCTGCCGTGTGGCTCTCTGCATCTATCAGTCAGAGGAAAGGGAGGAACGGTCCAACAGAGGGGTTCTGCCCAAACCATCCTGGAAGGGAGAAATGTCGACCAACTGGCATTCTTTAGGACAAAGCTGCTTGACTGGGGGGCTTTTCCTTTTCCAGCACAAAGGCTAGTTAGCAGAGAACAGGCAGCGCAGGCTTTTCTGTTTGTCTGAGCCATGCTTCTGCGTCTGTCTGTGTGGAGCAGTGATGATCTTTTAGGTCTCCCTGTCTCAGAATTGATCGCTTTGTCAAACAAATATGCTGTTTTTCTCTTGTGCTGCTGTTGTCGTTTGGTCTTAGTTGATGTACATCGAAACATTTTTCCATCTTTAAGATATTTTTGTTTGCACAGGTATACAGGCGTTTGAGCAAAATTAGATGGCTAATATTCAGAAGAGACAATGAGAATATGCAAGCATTTTCCGCCGTTCACAGGACTGAGTCGTCTGGTTTTATGACGGCAGACAGATACCTTCTGGCTGTGGGTGCCTCTGGGCTAAAACTGCGGTGCTTTAAAGTGTCAGTGCTTTTTTGGAAGAGACAGTGTGTGCATTTGTGTGCGATGAGGAGAAAAAGGTGTCATTCGCTGCCCTTCAGCGGACTGCAGCTCCTCAATAGACTGTCGTACTTCACCTGCTCCCTGAGACCCTAACTTGTGAGCTCTCTTGATAAAAAATCACGGGTTAGGCTCTTGGGACGCGGGCGGAGGGCACAATCGACTTTCTACCAAATATTCCAAAAGGTGAAGTCGGAATCAAGCGGCAACAGAAAAAATAATTGAAAACTGAAATAAATTAGCAAAACAGCAAACAGTTGGTATGCTACATCTTTCAGGAACCACATTACAGCATTTCTGTTGCATGGACATGAAGCAATGTGCACGTTTTGTTACCATAATATTTGCTGAAAAGAAAAAAACATATTGGATTCATGATTACAGCAACCATGCTGCCTACAGCTTATAGATTCTTCACTGCGCTGTCAAATAACACTTTAATCTTTGTGCCAGCATCCATGCTTGAACGCCGTTCTTGTAAAATACAGTCGGATTAAAAATGGCAGGACAGCAAGCGATCCAAACCCGGCGATCCAAGACCCGTTCTGATAAACCGGCGCAGTCTCAGGACCAAGATGAGACTAATTCCTAATCTCCTGTTGCTTTCAAAACTGGCTTCTGATACACACTTTGTGTTTTCTCATCTATATTTTTTTATTTTGTTTTAACGTATGTACTTCATCACTGAAGTCATTCTTTGTGGACATCTCTAAACTAGCCAACTAAAACAGTGTGTGAGAAATCTAAAATAGTGATTTTCAAAATCAGGACTTACCTTTTGATAATCACCCACAGCAAACAATTGCACATTTTAACTCATTCAGAAATACATTCATTAGTCAAGGTTTTTAGAAAAATTTGTTATGTTTTAAAAAAGAAAAGCAAGTAGTTTAAGGAAGGAATTTCATTTCAGTAATAACTGGAATTGTTCAAATACTTTGACATTTACTTTGTTAATGCTAAACAATAAGTGAGAGCTTTCAGAAGTTCAGAAATCAGGTGCACAGACACTGCTCACTGTGTTACATTTCTTAACCAGTGTTTGTACTTTTAAAATGTAGGATGAGTTCTTAGGAAATTCCTGTGTTTCTGGTAAAATGTACCATCATGGTGGTGAGATATCCCAACTAAACTGTTTCATGACCTAAATCAGCATGAACCTGGAGGGGGACGACAGTTCAGACAGACACTGTAATTCTGAGTTGAAAGGAGACAAGACTAAGCAGGGAATGCAGAAGAAAATATTTTATTACTCTTCTTATGCACCAACTGTAGAGGTGTAATTAAATTAAAGAAGTAGTTGTTCTTCTGTATGCCATTGAAAGGTTTGAATGTGTAACAGCATCACATGGTTTTTAAACTTGAAGTTTTTCCCAGGGCAGCATTCTTTTCTGATAAAAAACTCTTTCTTCCTGATTGACTTATATTCGGAATGCATTTCAGAAACTTGATTTTTTTTCTAATCCCCTTTTGCTCCATCTCTCTTCCAGTCCCCTCTCTCCCTAATTATGTTTCTTTTTCTTCCTGTGACTCATTTGGTGTCACACTGAAAAATGTCGATGCCAACTAATCAGTGTGTGCCTATGCCACGGCGCCCCTAGCAACAGCTGAAAGAGTGCCGTACCCCGTGAATACCAAACAGCCAGGCACAGCGCAATGACGGGTGCTGAGCCCTCAGACGCACCGGAATGAAACCGGTGCCCACAAAACAGCCAGACAGTTTTATTAGGGTCTGTCTGACACGCAGCAAAGCCTGGCAGCGCACCGAGCCCACTGATCAAATCCCCCACACACACACACACACACACACACACACACCCACACACACACACACACACACATATAGTAAAGAGAGCAGCAAGCTGAGAGTAATCCACCAATGATCTAATAAATATCACCCTGTAAAAATCAGCTCCTGGCTAGTTTGTAGCTCCGCCACATGGGGGAAAACCAACTTTGTTCAAAGTCAAACAAGTTGGGTCTGAGAAGCTGCTGAACTGAATGTGTCGTACATTTGAAGTATATTTCTAAAACAAATGTTAAAACACCAAACCCCTTTCTGCAGAAGCTCTTCTGAAATTTAAAATCACTTCAGTATTCTTGATTACAATAATTCTTAATCATTTTTTTAGTAAATGACTTAAAGTTAAAGGTTGATAAATCTGACACAGTGATGGTTTCTTTTATTGACGTACCTGATTCTGGAAATCATAAAATGTGTTCATAGGAAATAAATAAAGATCAGAATTCCCCATTTTTCTTTTAATTGACACTGATCAGTCATTAGCCGGGTAAGTACTTCAAAATATGATTTGTTTTGTTATTCAATAAATGCAACAACTAAGAACTCCTAAAAACAAACACACTAATAAGCACCATGTACTTTGATGCATTTTGTGATTTTAATAAGCCATATAAAGGTTTGCAACAAATTGAGCTAATGTTCTAATTCTTGGACTTAATTTTGTAATCTTAAAGAATGTGCATCACATTTTTTGTCTTTTATGAGCTTTAGTCATTAGAAAAAAATCTTCATCGGTATGTTGAGCGCTTAAAAAAATGGAAAGTGGAATTGCCGGGAAAAGTCTGATTGGTGCATCGCTACACAGCAGGGAAGGATTCTGGTCTTTTTTGCTGTTTTTGATTTGTTTTATCCTCTCCAAACAGCAGTCACTTGTTTTTTCCAAGCAAATCAGCCTAACAAAATGAAAATCCGGTATCAGTGACAATGTAAATTGAGTTCGTTTAATTTAATTTAAAGGTCGCTTCAAAACCCATTTTATGAAATGGAATATTTTGTGCACAGGAGAACTACCTCAGATAGAATTAAAATGAGGTGTCACACTTTTATCATCACTTTCCATTAATAAACAGCAGTCAGTGTGCTCTCAGTTTTCTTTAGGGATTCATTCAGAGCTCCAATAGGTGTAGATACACCAAAGGCTCCACTGTGTGTGTGAGAGATTGCGCCGTATTGTTCAGAGGTGGTCATGTAACACAGTCGGGTGTTTGATAAATGCAGGAAGGACAGATTAAATATTTGTCTGCTAGGTTTGGGTTTAAGCTGAAGTTGAAGATGAGATCTGATGGATCTTGCTTTTGTGTGCCTTTTTTTTGGGCTGTGGTATCAGCAGAAGCTGCTCTGTTTTCAATGACTTTCCTGTCACAGCAGGGTGGTGGTGGGGCACAGATGCTGGGGACATGTGGGGGGTATAGGTATGGCTGATAGGGCGCAGAAAGGAGGGGCGGCGTCTGAGTTTCCAGACACTGCGGCAGGAGGCCAGACAGTCACCTGAACACACCCGCAGAAAACTGTGCTGATGGCAGCGTATGCAGTCTCTCGCACACACACACTTTTTATACACAAGCAATTTCATTACGTTTTTAATTCAATCAGGGGGTATAAATCACAGTGCCACTTGTAACGTAATTATCCCTGCGCATCAAAAGCACAAAAGTTTCTTTATTATTCTCGGGGCGACGGGGACGAGAGATAAACTCCATTAACTTTCACACATTACAGTGACTACTGTGGGAGGTGGGGGGATGTCTGTTTAAAGGCGCTTAGAGTGGTGAATTGTCACAGTGGGCCTGTGGGTACAGAGCAGGAACCTGAAATGTGGGGCTGATGATTGAAAACTAAATCGCAAAGCTCAAAGGAACCGACTGTCAGCCCGACAGGCCAGAGGTCTTAGCACAGCCGACTGGAAGAGTCTCTGACTCTGTTAGTTGTGTGTTTTTTTCACACAGATGTGTTGTTTTTAGGGGGTTCTTTGGCCCTTGTTCTTCCTGAGGCCCCACGTTGTCTTGCCCTCTCTCTCTGATCTGGGATTCACTCCATAGGCGTTACCTGGGAAACCTGATATCGCGCTAACAGCTTGATGGAGTTATTGAACTGTAACTGGCTGGGATAATTACGCTCTGTCTTGCAGGTTAGTTGTCCAGAGGCCAGGACTTAAAAGTGACCTATTGTTGGCCTCACATTGTTAATGCACGCCAAAGGCTTTTTAACCCCTTGGTCACCACACAGTTGGGCTGCGGCAGAGATTCCTAATCAAAGTTTATACCGTGGGACTCTTTACAACCCTTTCTTTTGGATATTTCAGTACTGCATTTTTACTGCTGGCTGACTTTCAGTTTAACATGCTAAATGATTTTCATTAAAAATTATATTATAGAATATGAATAAACATACAATCTAATCTCAGCAAAACTGTCAGGAATGATTTGTAAATGATGCAGCTGCAGCTACAATGTTTCAAGTTGTAAAAAATCAGGGCTAATGTTTTACTTTCTAAAAAAACAATACAGACCACAGCAAAAGTGATGGAAGCCTGTGTCACCACAAAATTCCAATACAAGCCAATTAAAAAAAGTAGAAAACCTATGCCTTACATACTGGTGCAGCCCATAATACTACACATGTTGTCTTTTTCTAAAAAAAAAAGTCTTGATAAATTAAAACAAGGACTGAACTAAATCCTGATATGTTGTTTTTCAATCTGACATGAGCTTGAGCCCAACCACCACTGACAGCATAGGTTCTTTCTTACAACATGCAGTTTTTGGTTTCACTTTTGGACACGTTTGGACTGTGTTATGTAATTTACTGAGGTACTCCTTAGTCTGCTGAGCTTTTCATCAGTAGGTGGCGATAACATCTACATCACCGATATTAACATTTAAATGAACAAACCAGTATGTGACAAAAGCATTTCTAGGCTAAAGATTCCACAAATACATTAATAGCTTGTTTTTAATCTTTATGGTCAAAGATTTATCATTTCCTCTGAGCTAACCCTTTGAGTTCATGTTTGAGGTTTAGTAGAAACAGAGTCCGGATACAGCAAAGTGCTGCTGTACATGAAATAGAAAGCATTAGTGGGCCTATGAAGTAGTTTACTGCTCACGTTTTTAAAATTCGTAGTTTTTCTTATTAAAACGTTTGTATTACGCAAGGAATTATTATATTATCATTTTTTCAACGTTCTAAACCACTGGGAATATGCAATGGGAATTATATCTGCTGATCCCTAGTGCAAGTAAAAGCTTGGATGAATGCAGCTAGCTTTGACTCTGAAGTATAAAATAATTTGTAACATTGTTGCCCACATTTTTTTGCTTAATTTCTGTCACTGTTTCTTTTTATGCAGGAATTCGGGTAATTGTCCGTATTTCTTGGTGCTCAGAGGTAAGGCAGATTACAGCAACACACGGACAGTCTCTGAATTCCTGTTCTTCAGTGTATTTGTGTTATCCGTGTTGTTAGCAGACAAAAGCAGGGGATAATGTTGGCTTGTGTGATGGTCCTGTTTTGTCTGCATATTTGCAGAAGACATGTGGGTCGGTTAAAGTGTCAGACTGCGCTAACAGACGGTCTGTAGGTATCATTAGCCTGGATTCATTTGAAAGCAGCTTAGCTCTGCCCAGGTGTCCAGTGCTCGCAGAGAGAGCGCAGACGACCTTGTACTCAGCCCCATGCCACTGCAGTCACTTAAAACAGTGATGGATGTCCCTCCATACACCCTGCTCCCCACCGGCCCTCGCTCTGCTGTCCTCTGCACTCGTCCCTCTCTCTCATCTCACCACCCCACCCTGCTTCAACACCACTCTTACCTTATTTGTCCCTTCTCCTTCTCCCTTCTCTGCCATTCGTTGACTTTTACACCCCCCTCCCCCTTCCCCCATTTTCTCTGTTCCAGCATAGTGATGAGAGAAAAGAGGGAGAAGAAAACCATGAAGAGGAGGTGGGGTTTAAACCAAGGCCCGGACGTGTTTCCTACCTGTCAGAGTGTACTCAAACACTGTGCCAGCACCCCCTGCCCCCCAGCCACCCCACCCAGCTTACCATTAGTATGCGCCGGGTGTCGCTCAGGTGACATAGCCACTGGATTCGGTCCCAACTGCAGGAACAGTGTAGGAAACAAGGACAACAGGTAAGGACAATAGAAGCAAGAGAGATAAACAAAGGTGATAGACTTCTTTTATAAAATGCTCTGAACAAGTCTCCCCACTGCTGTTTACTCAGTTGAGCTTTAGTTGAGCTGTTGTAAATCATTCCTGAAACTACGCACACCATCTGTGGATGTAAAATCTGAAATGAAACTGATGTGTTACACTTTTTCACCAGTGAATGTCTTGGTATTGTAGGTGTTAGTAGAAAAGCAATTGCAGTGTCCTGTTCTTCATGTTGTAAATGATGATTTTAATAAACATCTCTGAATAAACATGTTATGTGTGTTTGGTCATTTTAACGTATCATGTTTGACTTCATGTAAGCAAACACAGAAGGAATTCTGCAGTTCTTTCTCCAAACATTTTCATTGTTTTCACATGGAAGATTCTCATTCCCCCTGATATCTACGATGGGAGTTTTGTTGCCAAAGGCAACAGTGACAAAGGCGTATTAGACAAATATTCATACTATGTGTATGTGTGTGTGTGTTTGAGAAAAAGAGAAGATGAGAAAAGGAAAGGAGAGAGGAAAGACTGTAGGTGTGGGTTTATTTGCTTTACTTCTCTCTCCATGTTGTGTGTGTATGTGTGTGTTTGTCTGTTTGTGTGTGTGTGTGTGTGCGTGCGTGCGTGCACGTTGGAGGAGCAGTGCAGCCAGGCTGCAGATATCATCCATCTCCCTGTCACCGGCCCAGGGGCTGCTGGGGAAGCGGCAGACAGCTCTCCGGTTCCGACAACGAAGGCTGCATCCTAATTTTTCCCCGACGCAGAAGGCTGGAGAAAGCTGTGCTTCTCCTCCCTCACCACCCAGTATGGAAACCCATTAACCCCACAATCTGGGAACAAAGCGCAGAGCTGAGCTTGGGCCACTGCAGCCTGCCTGTCAGCTACCATCATCCAGTGGCTGCAACAAAACAGCAGCAAAACTTTAAAGAAGCACAGTGCTGGGGTTGAACAGCAGAGGTAAAGCTGGACCTGTCATATGAAAGTGTATATTTTTATAAATCAGTTCTGATCAGAAGGTCATTTTACTGACTCCTACTCGGGTGAGTGCAGTGATTCAGTTTTTTCACTATGAAGTGCTCCTAAAGCATCTCTAAATGGATTACATGGCTTGTTGTTAGCCATGACAAATTCTGTTGTAAAGCTGTTTTCAGACATTTCATAGCTTTTTGCATTAATTAAATGTTTTCTCTGGTGTGCCTTACTTTAAATAATCACTGGCATTTACTCACTTAAGATTTGGTTTTAACTTTAACAGTTACAGCCCAGAACAATGATTCTTCATTTAGATGCAAAGAACAAAAGAGCCCTATTGTTGTTTGATTTTTAGGTGCAACTATTATGTAATAGTGACTCTACCATTTATTCAACCAATGTACAGTAAAAAAAAATACAGATTAAACATATAAATAAATTCGTTATTTAGTTTCTTTTGAGTATTCCAATTATTGCATAAATCTATCAAGCACTAAATGAATTCCCACATTTTCAGGGTTAACCTTTGTATTTTTCTGCTTGGAGAGTGAAGGCTCATCAAGTTTTCTGAGACTGCTAAAATGTGAAGCTTTTTTTTTTTGCTGAGTTCCGAGGGATGCCTTGTTCATTTGTCTCTTTGCATAAACATTACAGACAAAGGTTGCATTCAGTCTGCAGTGGGGTGTGGATGTCTGCTGGAGGAGTTTCAAAAGTAAGTTTGTAATCGAAGACATTCAGAGGAGGTCCACTTAATGACTTGAATCAATATTAAAAAGTCAGAAGAACATACAGGTGGAATCAGCACATGTTGGGTGTAAGGTGCTAAAGTAGAATACAGTGCATTTTCCATTTGTTCTTGGCACAAGGTAATTACCTTAAGCCTTTACTGATTTATGAAGAGGTAATAAAAGAATTATGAGAAATCAGCTCATATTTGCAAATGTACAAAGCACTAAAAAATTCCACTTGTATCATTTTGTTAATATGTTAAATTGTGCCGAAAGCAACTAACTGTTATTGGACGTGATTTAAGAAATACATTTGTTTCTGGTTTACAGTAACATACTCCGCAGAAAACGATCTCCATGTTTTGGAAATGTAATTTAACAGAATGAGCTGTAAACTTCAAAATTACAATAAATTTGCAAAATGAGGTACCCAGTTCATGTATCATTTTCTTACCATTTCAAACTCATGCTGATTGCTCTATCATATAAAATCCTAATAAAATAATTACAGTTTTGTGTTTGGTACATGACAAAGGTTCAACCATTTGGATTTCTCTTCCTGAGTCTCACCCGACTATAAACTATGAACTATGTTTAGTAAAAAGATCCATCCATCTTAAATAAAATAAACCAAAAGAACTGCATGACCTCAGTCTTCTCCTGATATGAAAAAATAGCACTGGAGCACAGAACTCTCTGGATTTGTCATTTGCGGTTTACATTTCTATGTTTGACTTTCTGTAAAACATGAACTCCTGAACTGAGTACACATGTGAAAGAGCTTCATTTCCAGACAGCTGCAATCACCGTGTCGCTGCAGCTTCAAAGCCAGAGGAACCCGCCTTTGCTGTTTATACCAACGAGTCACTTCCTCGGTTCCTCACATGGGACTAAAAACACAGCTTGAGCCTTTTGTCTTTCAGCATCCTCATATGAGGGACTCATTTTACACAGTGGGGATGGTATCTGCATGTCATCTTGCCTGTGCCAGTCCACAAAATAAACACCAACCAGTTCATGTGTCTCCAAATATCAATAGCAGCTACTAAAAAAAAGCATTGTGAAAAACGTTTTAGAAATAACCTGCCTCTCTATGATTAACATTTTCCACATTGCAGTTCCCCCCCGAATGTGTTTAGGTGCACCACTGCACCACTGCAGCATGGTGGGGGTTTTACAGTTGAGTGTCCCGGTTGTTTTGAAGGCCCCGTGACAGTGATTCAGCCTCAGCTTGGAAATGTTATGCTGAGCTTTAAAAGCCCTCTATGAAGCCTGAGAATCCAACTCCAAGCTAAGCACAAAGGCCACTTTGATTTCTGAAGTAAAATAAACATCATGCTATTACATGTTATCAGAATCTGCTGACTGTGTTTCTCTTTAAATGGCCTCCGGGAATCTCACACTGACAGAGAAGGGAAAAAAACGTCAAGGTTATCAGATATTGCAAATGAGGCTTGAAAGCTGTTCTGTAGTGTTTGTGTTAAACTAGTAGGTGGAAGAAGTAGTAGGAAGCCCCTCAGTAAAAGATTCCTTCTTTATGTTGTGCTTCTAGTTGTTCGCTGCTGAGAAAGAAGAACCCCCAAGTTAACAACCAATTTGGTTCCTTCAAAGAAAGCATGTACATTAGATTAGATTTTGTGTTTATGCATTAATTAGGATGACTTTTTGCCTATAGTGGATTAAAAAGAACTAGTCATACAATTACTAAAATACCATTTTCTAAGGTATACAGTGATTAAAAAGTATTTCATACCCCTTAAATATTTCCTTAACGTGTTTCACGTTACAGCAACAAATTTATGTTTATTGAAACAGGCACATTTACAGTAGGATGGGGATTTTTTGTGAAACATTAACTAGTAAAGCAGTGCATACAGTTGAGCCCAAAGCTATTCATACACCTGGCAGATTTAGATTCAATATATATTTTTTATTCCACCTAGAAGGTTGTTTCTGATAGGAAATGACACAGACATCTGTGATAAGATAATAGAACAATGTAAAAGAAATAATAAAAATAATTGTTATACTCTATAATTAATGGAAAATTATTTTAATCAACCCTTTCTTCTAATTACTGACCAGCTTTTTTCATGTTTCCACTGATATTTTTAAGATTTATGAGTTACAAAGAGCGGCAAGTCTTTGAGTTTGAAAGGCCTCCTTACCATCACCCTAATCTTTAGCTCCCTCCAGAGATTCTCTATCAGATTCAAGTGGAGACTTTGGGCTCTTCCAAAACAATAATTTTCACTCAGAATAAGCATGTTATTAAAATACTTTAAACCTAAAACTTCCACAGGTATGAATAGTTCTAGACTTAACTGTAGCTGTGAAGTAGAAAGACATTGTTTACAAATGAAAATTCCCCTTTTCTCTGATACCAATAAATAAGATCCAGTGTGACCCATTGCCTCCATAAACCCCCTAATAAATGAACAGATGGCTCTGTGTGATTTAATCTCAGTATAAATACAGATGTTATGTGAAGGCTTTAGAGTTTTGTTAGATTACACATGAAATAAGGTCCTCTGGTCAGATGAGCCCAAACTCAAACCTTCTGGTCTATATTTAAAACGCTGTGTGTGTGGAAGAAAAACTGCACATCATTTTGAAAACCCCATCTAATGTTGAGACATGACAGTGGCAGCATCAAAATAAAGGAATTATTTGTTAAAAAAAGGGACAGGGAACCTGTTCAGAGGTAATTGGCAGCGTAGATACAGGCCAATCCCGAAAAAAAACCCTGACAACCTCAGAAGACTTGACTGTGGTGGAAGGTCAGTGAGAACCTACCTTTCAGCAGGATGACCCTAAACATAGAGCCACAACTACAATGGCATGGTTTAGATCAAAACAATATTCATGAAAGAATTAGAATAGCTCAGTCAAAGTACAGACATACATCCAATTGAGAATTTGTGGTAAGACTTGAAAATTGACATTCACAGACGCTCTCCATCCAGTCTGATTAAGTTTGAGCTCCTATGCAAAGAAAAACAGCAAAAAATTTGGACATTTTAGATGATAGAGACTTACTCCAAGACAGCAGCTGTATTTCCAGTAAAAAGTTTGACAAAGTAGTGTCTAATACGAATGTATGCCACACTTTTAATGATGTGTATTTGACAACAATTTTGAAAACCTTATCTTTTTGTTTACTAATTATGAAAAAATTTAAGGGGTGTTAATAATTCAGAAAAGCAATGTATTTTATTTTTGTTACAAATATGCTATTCTCATGGTTGATCAGTATATTCAATGACTTTTTAGTCACAATTACCCAAATTTAAAACTTAAAAAATTTTTTTCAAATGAATCAGTTGAGATCATTAAAAGAAACTGTAACTACTATTTTGATTTACTCGAATTACGAAATCATGATTGCGATAAAATAGTGATGTTTTTATTTTCAAAGGATATTTCATTGCATGTAATCTTAGTGCTTATTCTGAAAAAGCTAAAAACAGGAAAAAGCAATATAACAGATACAAGGACAGAGACAAAATACAAAATAAGGCATAAATCATGTATGTATTTAACTTTATTGATAGTAATGGTTACTGCAAATATAACAAAACAATGCAGTACAGAACAAGTTCTGGTTAGCACACAAAACCAAACTGTACAGGCAACTCTAGAGCAGTGAGACTGAGGCCATGTCCAGTATTTTATTGTATATGATTTTTAATGATGTAAATTTATTTATCTTGCAGGATGAATGCATGGCTCACTCATTTCTGCAAAAAACTGTATGTAACATGTAAAAGAACTGGTTGCTGCAGTTAAACTTTGTGAAAAGTGGAACGTTTTTTATGTTTTTTTATATATTTTGCTTTAATGTTTCACATACTGTAAGTGATTCCATTTGCCTTTTATTTTGCTGCTGACACACCTGAATTATGCTATAAATTTTTGTAGTTCATTTGGGATAATGGATGAAATGTTGGAATAGATAAATGATTGCATACCTGATCCCAAGGGATTCGTGGATCAAGCTGTGATTTCACTGTTATTTCTGGAAACTAAGAACTCTGGCTATTGAGATTCACGCTTCACGTCTCTTCCTGGATTAGGACAAACAATTTAAAAGAGTTCAGGAGACAAAGTTGCAGAGTTTTAGAGTCCTGACTCACGGTACCGACAATGATGCCTGCTAAATTTCCCACTAGGGGAGGGGAGCTAGAAAGAAAGTAAAACCTTCATGTAACAAACTTTAACTGCACGTTTTTTTTTATCAGTTTCTCTGTGTATTCTTTTGTCTTTCGTTATAGATTCAATAATTTTATGAAGAATTACTGGTAACATCCTTCACTGTGGATTAAACTAATTCAGTTAATTTAAGTATGTTTTTGGATATCTCCACGAGGGTTGTAGATCACTCCTCTTCAGTGAAGGTCTTCAGGTCATCCAAGCTGGAAGTGTTTCCTCGTTCTCTGGTCTCCAGCTCCCTCTAAAGACTCACCTGATGCCTCAGCTGAGGACATGAATTTCTCTAAAGTGGTTCTCGATGGTGTTTGATGTGTGTTTTCGATCATTTTCTCATTAGGAGGTCTGTTTTCCTCCAAAGCTAACTTTTGCTCTAGACTTTTTTTTCTTTAAAATCACAGATTTACTTGAGGTTTTAATTCCACTCTGTTTGTGTTGTCTTTTACTCCTGCGTGTAACAAATGAGATAACTAAACAACAATAAACTGTTTTGATTACTATGTTGCTGATGGCAAGTTTCACCGATTCCATCCCCAGGAATGTTAGCCATTAAAATTAGTTGGAATTTATCTTGTTCAATTTAGCACATTTTAGCATTTAAATTCACATCATTTATACTAAGAAATATTATAATCTACTCAATAATGTATTCAAATTGGTAAACCTGTTTTAATTATTTTTAATAGTTTGTTTTATCAATGTATAGAAAAGAAAACAATAGTCTAATCATCTGAGCCAGATGTAAACTTGATTTGACGCAGCATCAACAATGAAACTTTGCTGACATTTTAATAGATGTTTTTGGCAGCAGCTAAAGGTTACAGTTTAAACAATCAGTGACTACAAACTAGCAAAAGACTTAGAGCAGGTGCTGCGTTCCAGGAAACTGCAGGGAAACCATCAACAGCCAGGCCTCACACAATATTAAACCAGAGAAATCAAGAGCTTCTTTACAGATTTCTTGTGTTCCAAAGCACCGAGAGGAAAAACACAGCTCCACATGGGTAGAATACATTCCACTGGGCATTATATCCAATACACTGTAAACACAGTGTTGCTGAAAAAGCTATTTTATGCTTGTTTTTTTCTGTTTGTTTGAACACTTTTAAACAGATGAAACTGGATCAAAAAAAAATTGGTGAGAATTTATAAAAACAACTCAAAGTATATGCAGTGATATGAACATTTTTACAGATTATTGTGTCCAAATTCATCATGTTAACAGTATTATCACACTTTGGGTGAAATGGGTTAAAATTCTCAACGGTATTAATATTACAAGCTGAGGTTAATGCGTTGATAGTGAAGCAACATTATTGTTGACATTATTATTATTATTAGTAGTAGTATTAGTATTATAATTAGTAGTAGTAGTAGTATATGATATATAACTTATAACCTAGTTTTTAATTTATTTAATTTAATCATCTAAATCATTTTATAATTTTTTATTTTTTTAACCACGTTTTAATTTTTATGCTGTCTTTTTAAAGCCTTTTGTGAGTTTTATCTATCAAAGGTGCCATATAAATAACATTTACTTATTATATAATAACACATTTAAAACTGCCCGTCATTAAATGACTAAGTCTAATGACAAATTAATTACATTCTGCTGCCCGACCACAGCAGGCCAGACTGAAAGATGTTTCAGTTAGTTTCAAGTTATGGTTTCTCATGCTTAAGACTGTTTTGGTGTAGGGTTGTAGAGAGTTCTGACCCAGTTTTTGTTTAATAGATGCTTTTAACAAAGTAGTCGCTGGTTCAATTACATCAGAAACAATTTTTTGTTTCTCCACTGAGTGTAAGGAGACCTTCAGCTACAATACTGATCATCCAAGATACTGAGGTTGGTAACAAGCAAACCAACCAGCTAAAAGTGAACTTACTTTATATTAGATGCCTGGTCAGAGAACTAGTGTTTAAGTACCTTTAGTTCAAAATATAGCTGCTTCTTGTTTCAGTATTTCAGTTTTACTGAGATGCTTGGTGCCTTTAATATTGTGGTCATAATGCTCTTTTTTAATGGTAATTTCATTTTGAAATGGTAGTAATAACCCTCAGAAATGTTATCATAGAAATTAATAAAACTCATCCCTAAATGTGTCTTAAGTGAAAGTAAAAAAAATCCACAAAAGAGATGCTAAAAAGTCTGAGAGATTCATCATCCTGCAGCTCATCCTCAATAAGATTAGTTTATTATCATTTTATTGTAAAGCATATAGTACACAACAAAACAAGACAAAAGGGGACATTAGTAAAAAAGATTCAATAGATGAAACATCTAAAACACAAAGCTGATGCAACATAAAATAAGTGTGAAGTGTTTAATCCAAAAAGCAGTTCTGCTTTTTAACAGAATGAAGCTTGAGGCAGAAAGCAGCTTTTAAGGTGGTGGGACCATTTACCTGATGGCAGCAATTCAACAAGAAAGTGTGTTCAAAGTGACTAAAAATCTGATTTAACTTGTTTTTGTTGGTCATGCATACCACAACGATGTCTCTTCGTATTGAAATTGGTTTTAAGCTTGAATTATTCCAAGGCCAAGGTTACCTGACTAAACAAGTAAAAATCCAACAGTACAGTGAAAAGAGTCAGATACAAATTCTTAACTCATTATCAGAGAAAACGTCAGAAAAAAACTTCAGAAAGCCAAAAATAACTACTGCTGAAGATCAGTTTAGTTTTGCCTATTTAACCATTACAAGATCAAAGTTTGAGGCTTGTGCTCTGTCTGTGGGCTGCTTTACACACAGACATGTATATGTACATCTGCAGTTTATTGATTCGTCTTTATTTCACAGACTCACACAACAACAATGGCAGCCACGGCTTGCCACGCAGCCAGGCGAGCGTGTACCTCCTCATGTCCTGTCATGCACGCTGAGCAGCATGTTGCAGAAGTGGAGAGCTCAGACATACAGATGTCTCCATCCTTCACAGGCTCACTGGTGCCTGCAAACAGCACTACCTGTCAGGCACGCGTCCGTCAGTGCTCAGACAGAGAGCCCTAGCTGTTTCACTGCGGCTCCTTCCCACTGACATAAATGACTAGAAGAAGGAAAATTGGGCTTTAGAATCAGCTGCTGGAACAGAGAAGACAGAGCTGGCATGTTCTCTGTCTGTTAAGGAGACAGTGCATCATCATCCTCTGTGTTCAAGCGTCAGCACAGAGGTGGGTACAATTCAGGCTGGGAAAGGGGCTGACAGCTCCTCTCTCTAGAGGATAAGTAAGGACACATGTTAAAGTCTGCAAAATGTTCCAAATGGATATCACATGTTAAATGTAGCACAGGTTCTCATCACATGTTGATATGCTTCATACGATCCATACGATGTAAACAATGAGTACACAGTACCCTTACTATGAGAGCACTGTAGATAAGGTGACCCGAGGACCTGACAGGCTGTTTTGCCTCAAAAAAGACCTCTAGCACCATCTTGTGGTAAGTATACATATATTAACAGTTGCGTTGTTTCCCTTTACTAAACAATCATCATAATGACTTTTCTGCTTCTGCATCATAGGAAAAAACAAAAACAAATGATCAGACTAATGTGATGTATATTTACACTGAAAAATTGGAATGAGGGAGGAAACAAAACCACCCAACCCTGCATCTATGACTGAGAGCACCATCTTAAAGCAGCAAGCAAACAGGGTAAATGATAAACATCCCCCACTTTCAGTTGTGTCTGTCTTTAGATCCAGAGATAGACAGAATCCTTTGCATCACTTCAGAATCTCCTAGAAGACAGCAGGGTGTCACACCTGGGACCAACATGTAGTCAGTCATGTCTCTCGGCAAAGTAACTGTGTGGAGCTTGTTAGAACTTTGATTTTACACAGACACTGTCTTGTCAGGGAAAATTCAGGCCATTCTTTGGCATTGGAAGTGAAAACGAATCCCACTCTTGAGTCTGTCAAATAAATGTAAAGGTTGGGCTTGTAAAGCTTAGTAAGAGACACTTGAAACAGGGAGGAAATGGCTTATTAGACTCCAAAATTTACATTTCAAAATGTCCAAAATCAAAAAGAGGTCATTTATTGTCTCTGGTAAGTTTCACAAATAAAAAGAATATTTAGCCTACTTAATATTAATTTAACAACAAAAAAAGAAAGCACCAGATGTTTTTGTGCCTGACGTCTTGAAAAGGCATCCTGATAGCTTGCAAAAAACATAATAATGAGAGATTCTGTAAAAATGTATTCAAATTTACTTTGTGTTTCAAGGTTTTAAGAAACTGGACATAGCAAGAAAGAGATAATGAGGATTAATATAAGGTTCTGTTAAATGGTAAAATGTTATCTGCAGTACATACCTCTCATGGTGTATTCATTTACAATAAATCCAGATTAGATGGTCCGGGAGACTAAGCTAAGGGATAAGGGCTAGTCTAAGAGGGGCATCAGATCAGTTTAAGTGAAAGCAGCTTTATTGAATTTTACACTGCCTTACTCCCTGTCAGGCAATTAATGTGACTGGAACCACTTTACATTTTTTTTTTGTACATTTCATATAGGAAAATCATTGGTGACGCACCATCACCAATCAGTGTAAGTGGGTAGGTAATCACCTACCTCTTTGTACACTAAATAACCATCCAATTCACTGTTATTATGTTATTATGTTATGCTTCAATTACAGACCGATATCCAATCTTCCATTCTTATCTAAAATTCTTGAGAAAATAGTTGCTAATCAAATGTGTGAGCATTTACACAGCAATGACCTGTTTGAAGAGTTTCAGTCAGGTTTCAGAGCTCATCATAGCACTGAAACAGCTCTGCTGAAAGTCACTAATGATATTCTTATAGCCTCAGATAATGGACTTGTGTCTGTACTTGTCCTGTTAGATCTCAGTGCTGCATTTGATACAGTCGATCATAATATTCTCTTAGAAAGGCTGGAATATGCTGTAGGGATCAGGGGAACAGCGCTAGGCTGGTTTAAATCTTATCTGTCTGACAGATTCCAGTTTGTTCATGTAAATGATAAATCATCTTTAAACTCCATGGTTAATTGTGGAGTAACACAGGGTTCAGTACTTGGGCCAATTCTCTTTACTATATATATGCTTCCAATAGGTAAAATTATCAGGCAGCATAGAATAAATTTTCACTGTTACGCTGATGACAATCAGCTTTACTTATCCATAAATCCTGATGAGCCCAACCAGTTAGATAGACTACAAGCATGTCTTGAAGACATAAAAACTTGGATGACTTTAAATTTTCTGCTTCTAAATTCAGACAAGACAGAAGTTGTTGTCTTTGGACCAGAGTCTTTAAAAAAGAAACTGCTTAGTCAATCACCTAACCTGGATGGCATTAAATTGACCTCCGATAATAAAGTAAAAAACCTTGGTGTTATTTTTGACCAGGACATGTTATTTAAATCCCATATTAAACAGGTTTCTAGGATTTCCTTTTTTCATCTCCGGAACATTGCCAAAATTAGAAATATCCTGTCCAGGATTGATGCTAAAAAACTAGTCCATGCATTTGTTACTTCAAGGCTGGACTATTGTAATTCTTTACTATCAGGATGTCCACGAAATGAAGTTAATAGCCTTCAGCTGATTCAAAATGCTGCAGCAAGAGTTCTGATGAAAATTAAAAAGAGAGATCATATTTCCCCTACTTTAGCTTCCCTTCATTGGCTCCCTGTTAAGTCCAGAATAGAATTTAAAATTCTCCTCCTCACATATAAAGCCCTTAATGATTTAACTCAATCATACATCAGAGATCTGATTGTTTCATATGTTCCTAACAGAGCACTTCGTTCTCAGACTGCAGGTTTACTGGTGGTTCCTAGAGTCTCTAGAAGTAGAATGGGAGGCAGATCCTTTAGTTATCAGGCTCCTCTCCTGTGGAACCAGCTCCCAGTTTTAGTCCGTGAGGCAGACACCCTGTCTACTTTTAAGGCTAGGCTTAAAACTTTCCTTTTTGATAAAGCTTATAGGTAGAGTGGCTTAGGTTATCCTGAGCTATCTTCCTTATTTTACCTCTGTCTTCTTCTCCCCTTGTTGGATGGAGTAAGGGGGAGTCAGGTTTAGCCTAAACCGGCTCAGTTATGGTTGAGGTGCAAACACACCCTCCATTTCTGCTACCTGTATGACCCCCTCTCTTTTCCAATGGTTATGGTCAATCTGACAGAGAGATATATCCCAATCGTTGTGGTTTTTAGTATAACAGTGGCCATCAGTGGGCTCTAGATGGACAAACTGTCTACTTTTAAGGCTAGGTTTAAAACTTTCCTTTTTGATAAAGCTTATAGTTAGAGTGGCTTAGTTTATCCTGAACTATCTCTGTAGTTATGCTGTTATAGGCTTAGGCTGCTGGAGGACATAATGACCACTTTCACCCTCTTCACTACTTTCTCACACTACTCTTCAATTTTGTATTATTTCAGCTTTTAACTTTGTTCTTTCTCTTTTCTCTTCCTAGAAGCTACACCTGGCCTGACTCTGTGTCCACCTGTAACACCTTTCTGGAGAGGGGAATCCTCCAAGCTCCTGCTGGCAACAACTTAATGCTCACCCTCTACCGATGATCCACTTGGCCCTGTCTTTCAGTGTTTAGCCCTTTCTCTTTCCTAGACATAGCTACTGACTGAGCTTTTACTGTAACTAACTCTATGTGCTCTCTTCAGACTCTAAACTTGAAAACTGGCTGAGAGTTTATCTGTTCCTTCTTTCTAGGTTAAACGACTAAAGGAGCTACATCCATTAACATTTACCTTTTCCTTCCCATAGAAAGTACTCCTGGATCAGTGCTTCTTTGTTCTCTTTGTGTCTCTGCTCTGTTTTCTCTAACCCCCAGTCGGTCGTGGCAGATGGCCGCTCACACTGAGCCTGGTTCTGCTGGAGGTTTCTTCCTGTTAAAAGGGAGTTTTTCCTCTCCACTGTCGCTACATGCATGCTCAGTATGAGGGATTGCTGCAAAGTCAACGCCAGTGACTGTCCACTGTCTCTACATGCTCATCCAGGAGGAGTGAATGCTGCAAGTCACTGACTGGATGCAATCTGCTGGGTTTCCTTAGATAGAAAAACTTTTTATCCAATTTGAATAAATAACAGAATCTGACTGCACTGTTCAATGATTAGGATTAATTGGAATGTATGTACCTGACTTTTGTGAAGTGCCTTGAGACGACATGTGTTGTGAATTGGCGCTATATAAATAAACTCATCACCTAGGCTGAAGTCACCGAGGTGGTTGAAAAGCTCCGCGGTGGCAAGGCTTCGGGGGTGGATGAGATCCGCCCTGAGTACCTCAAATCTCTGGATGTTGTGGGGCTGTCATGGTTGACACGCCTCTTCAACATTGCATGGCAGTCGGGGACAGTGCCTCTGGACTGGCAGACCGGGGTGGTGGTCCCCCTTCATAAGAAGGGGGACCGGAGGGTGTGTTCCAACTACAGGGGGATCACACTCCTCAGCCTCCCTGGTAAGGCCTACGCCAGGGTATTGGAGAGGAGAGTCCGGCCGATAGTCGAACCTCGGCTTCAGGAGGAGCGGTGTGGTTTTTGTCCCGGCCGTGGAACACTGGACCAGCTCTATACCCTCTACAGGGTACTCGAGGGCTCATGGGAGTTTGCCCAACCGGTTCACATGTGTTTTGTGGACCTGGAGAAGGCATTCGACTGTGTCCCTCGTGATGCCTTGTGGGGGGTGCTCCAGGAGTATGGAATCGGGGGCCCTTTATTAGGGGCCATCCGGTCTCTGAACGAGCAGAGCAGGAGTTTGGTCCGCATTGCCAGCACTAAGTCGGACCTGTTCCCGGTCCATGTTGGACTCCGGCAGGGCTGCCCTTTGTCACCGGTCCTGTTCATCACTTTTATGGACAGGATTTCTAGACGCAGCCAAGGGCCGGAGGGGGTCTGGTTTGGGGACCAGTGGATTTTGTCTCTTCTTTTTGCAGATGACGTGGTCCTGCTGGCCCCCTCTAGCCAAGACCTACAGCATGCGCTGGGGTTCGCAGCCGAGTGTGAAGCGGCTGGGATGAAGATCAGCTCCTCCAAGTCTGGGTGTCTCTGCTGAGTCTGCTGCCCCCGCGACCCGGTTTCGGATAAGCGGAAGACGACGAGTACGAGTACGAGTAAATAAACTGAACTGAATTGAAATTGAATTGATGACTGAACATTTCTGACCGGCTGAATGTGAATGTAAGTTAGCTCAACTGGCTTCCACTACAACTCTCTGTACTATGAAGTAGTCTACAATCATTCAGCCCACACAGATCTACCAGCAGGCACCACACTTTAGAATGTTGATAAACTGCAGTGTTTTTAATTACTTTGCATGCTAATTAAAAGAGCAAATTACATGTGTAATTTACTCATATAACACATTGTGACATGCAACACATATGGGGATGTGTTTTGTCCTGACAAAGCCCTTATAGCAAAATATTTAGAAAGTATTTCATGCTAGCTGTGTGTTCTAAACAGCTTTTCTATGAAAGTGGAAGGCTTTTTGCTCTGACTATACTTTCCATGAATATATGATTTCTTCAGCATGTATACAGTATTTAAACATAGTCAGATGAGACAGCCTTTATGTTTGATAATCCAAATTGAGGCATAAATCTAAGTTTGCCAGGATTTTGTAAATTAGATTAGGATGCTCCTTTTTGAAAATTAAAACAGTTAAATAGTTAATGGTACACCTGTGATTCATTTCTATGATTTTTATTTCTTATACAGCACCTTTAAACAATGCAGAGCTGTATGTTTAGAATCAGCACAGAAGATCTGAAAAAGAAGATGGAGGCTTACTTTTACACTTTCTATTATGTCTTAGTGGCAGCAGTAGATATTTTCCCGGTGTATTCAGCAACAATTTATTCTTTCTACATGTAGAACTGGACTATAGGACTGGCTGCAGAAATGAGATGCAATTTTATGATCTGAAGAACCCTTTTAATGTGTTTAGTAACTTTTATTTTGACTGAACTAACGGACCAGACATTTTTCACTTCATGATTAATCCAGCTAGAAGCTCACAGAGAGGGTTCCTACTCTTTTCTATCATGGCTAGGCCATTTAACTCTATCTGTAGCTCAGGTGAAAGTCCCTCATCATGACCCTGATGATGCTCATTAGAGTGAACCTCCACCTCATGTCTTGCTGGGTGAATCAGTGATTAGCTGTAACTTACGATCAGGCCATTCTGAGTCAGCATTCAGGTTTTATCGCTAACTTAAGCCTGAGTTATGCTGTTCTGCTTCCACCTGTTCCTGTGCGCAAACACGCACCAGACTCCGCTCTCCGGTTGGCTCCGCGGTTGCTCTGCAATAAGCCCTGGTCAAGGCGCTCAGTGTACATTTTCGGGTAATGATCGAGGAAATCCGACGGCTCTGGACTGAACAGCCGCCCTGAACTTCTCCAGAATGGACATAGTGCCGGTCCGCCGGTGCCTGTGCGCGTATTTGCGCAGTCGCGGTGGCGCCTGTGTGCGCAAATTACATTTTTTTATTTTTTTATTTTAACTCATTGCCACGTTAGGTGAAGCGGGCAGTGATTATAATTACTGCATGAAGGAATCAATTGGGCAGCGATATGTTTAAGACTATGACCGTGTAAACATGCTAATTATTATTTTAACAAGAACTGTAAATATATCAGTTTTATCTTGTGATTCTAAATTGCATTGGTTAAAGCTTGAAACAGAGGATCCGGTGCTTAGTTTGAAATCAGGTATTAGATATAAAACTATTAGATATGAGGGACCACATCAAAAATGTGCATACCACCGCCACCTGTTAAATCTGGTTGCCACAACAGATGCTGTCATTGCAGAGGAGAAGCAAGACACATTCAAACGGTTAGCAATCTAGAACAAGTCAGGGCGGTCGTATATGGTGGCTGAAACTGTGGAAAACATATACAAACTCCAGCTGATCTGATCTAGTTCGACTCGGTGGAATTTAACATACACGACTGTGGAGACAATCACATGGATTATACAGGAGAAGAGTGAGGATGCTGTCTGAAATTCAATTCAATTCAGTTTATTTATTTGGCGTAAATTTACAACATGTCATCTCAAGGCACTCAAGCCGGGTATATACAATCCAATAATCCTGACTACCAAACAGTGCAGTCAGATTATTATTGAAATTTGTTAAAAAGTTTTTCTATCTAACCAAACCCAGCAGATTGCATCTGCCACGACCGACTGGGGGTTTGAGAGAACAGAGCAGAGACACAGAAAGAACACAGAAACACTGATCCAGGAGTACTTTCAATAGGGGAAAAAAACTAAAACATTAACGGTTGTTGCTCCTTTAGTGACTTCATCTAGGAGAGAAAGACAGCTAAACAGATGAACTCTGAGCCAGTTTTAAAGTCTAGAGTATGAAAGAGAGTACATACAGTTAGTCGCAGTAGCTCAGCCAGTAGCTATGTCTAGGAGAGAAACAGGGTTGAACACTGAAAGACAGCTGAAACAATAGCGAATAATGCGAAATTTAAGAGTAGTATGAAAATGTTGCAGAGAGAGTCAAAGTGATCATTATGTCCTCCATAATGAAATGTGATTAATTCAAAGTGAAAGTGCGAGTACAGTTTCTCCTTTTTAAGGTTATTTTTAACAAAGCATAAAGCAAATACGTCACTCAAATACATACTCTACTTTTTTAATATGATGAAAATGAATATTTATATGTATATTTTTAGTGTCATATCTAATATGAATGTTTTTATTATTTTCAGTTATGTAAGAATTGTATATTCTAAGGAGTTAAAGGCTAAATTAACATTTTGACGTTTTCCATGCAGCTTTCATCTAGTACATTTGAGATGTTTATCAACAATAATACTAATGGAGAGACCAAAATCTTCCTGCTAATCTTTGTTTTTCATTTACTGTATGTTGTGGCAGGCTTAGTCCAGCTGAAATTGCTTTTCTGACTAATGAGTATGTCATTTATTCATGTTTATTTCTGTGTTGCAGTTACCATTATCCACCTGCCTGTCCATCCTCATCCACAATCAACTCCTGGAGATGAGTTAACTTGGAGAAACACATATATGGCGAGCCAAAAGGGTCAAAAATCATCTCTATATTAAGGTGTTGTTGTAATCCATAAATAACAACATATAAAACAATAAATAACTTTTAAAGTTTTTTATGTACAAACGCGTTGCGAATCAGGAATCGATTTTTAAACGTCTATTAGCCCTTTTTTTTGTTATGATCGTCAGTGACCAGTTTTAATATCTTAAATGTCCAAGAATGCAAGTAAAATGCAAGTAAACCCAGGATGAAAGTACGCCATTTCTGATGATTACACAGTAGTATGTGATGCTCTTGTCCTTACTGCACAGTATCTTATCATTAATTTTATTTCCCTGTTCATTTGTTTTTACTGTCTTTCTGTGAACCTACATGTCTCATTGCTATGGTTTGTATTCTAACCTCCCATGAATGCTGTTGTCTAGACAGCAGTTAAAAACAAATCTTATAGTTTGTATTGTATTATAGATGTATATGCTAAATGTTTGGAATAAACTACACCTATTTTTACACAATTTGAACTGCAAGAGTTAGTCTAACAAAACACCTGCAACCAGAGTCCTAAATTACCACCAGAAGAAAGGAGCATGTCAAGGTGACACTGAGTGAGCATTAGGTCAAATATTTAGTGGACTACTGGTTCCCTAACCCTTCACACACTCAGGTCATCCGAGTCTTGCTTTATGTGTTCCTCGAACCTGCTCTGCTGCTCCTCACCTGTGGAACACTTCCTCTAAGCCTTTTTGTCCAGAGTGCACTTAAATGCTTTATTCATTTCTTCAATCAAGTTTAGACAGAGACAGTTTTGAGTTTAACAACTTTAACTTTATCACTATCATACAAGAAAGGTCTGTGTCTATTCACAGTTTAGCTCCAAAATCAGACTGACCTCAAACTTGCAAAGCATGTTGCTGAGGGTACAAGGATTTGCCTTTACTGCATTCTGTAGTTTTTCAGAATGGAAAAGATGTTTTTTTTTTTTTTACATGGAGAAAATTTCTCATTAGGTATCTAGAATTGACTTACACAATAAAACAAATGCGGGATCTTTATTTATGATGAGCGGCAATTACACGAATCATCTTCCTACAGGTGTTGCCTTAGTTCAAATATATTTGCCTTGCCTCGAAACAAAACCTATGTGGATCTTGATGTGTTCTAAAATTTCTGATGATCCTACCCAAAAAAAGGTGGTAAATAGAATTTTAAAAATTGACTTATAATATGTGGAGTGAGATTTAAATTCATGATGGTCTTTAATGTAGCATTTCGACCTTTTACTGACATCTGCTGTCATATAAAAAGAACTTTTTAAATATATCTTGTCATTTTAAACATGAAACTACCAAAGCATAAGTCAAGGCATGGTACATGTCAAAAATAAATAAAAAGATAAATAAAATACTGCAATGTACTTAATAGAGCCAGCATTTCTGTAAGTGTTATATGTGTTATCACATGCTATTATCTTTTTAAATTAATAATTAATTGCCTGTTAAAGAAGACACTTATTTTCTGCCCCAGGAGAAAGTGTAGAGTGAGTTTTAAGTCAGACTTTATTGTTGAACTGGGTGTGATTTAGACAGGAGCAGAATGAGAGGTGCATATACTTTCTGTCTTTCCTCAAGGATCAGGGATCTCCTGGTTGTGTCTGCAAATGCAGTGAACTGATTGGGTAAAATGCCTTAAAATCTAGTGGCTGAGCAATAATGCGACGATGATAAAATATGCACCACACGTTATTAATGCCACCCCCGCAACACGTTTGCATGTAAAAAACAGTGCATCCCGATATTTACGGATTAGAACAGTGCATTAATATACGATTAGAATAAAAATAGACGATTTCTGACCCTTTTGGCTTGCCATACACATAAGACATACTCCCAGCAACCTACCTCATCAACACCAGAGCAACCACCATAAATTCTTTAGGCTTCCCTCTATACTGCTATCCTCTCTTGAACAAAAAATATCTGGCTGCTGAACGTACCATCTGTTACTAAGGACAACCTCACATAATCAACTTCTAACCTTACCTGCTGTTCTCAGTGTGTTTGTGAATTAGGCAATAAAAAGTTGGTCCTCAGACACTTTCTTCATTCTGCATTTAAAATATTACTAAAAGTACCTGTACACTGATTTATAGGTTTGCTTTGTAAGACACATTGTTTGGGTGATGCCGTCATGCACATTTTTTCTTCTTCAAATTTTCCCACACTCCTCTGATAATGCTGAAAGTGTGCGCCTCTCCACCACTGATGCAATTTTTTGCTGTCATCAGAGGATGCAGAAGAAAAGCAAGTATCGCGGCGTGCATGTTGCAGCAACACATGGAGGCTTGCACACCAGGCATGGCTCCATGGTAGCGCAACAGGTACAATGGTAACACACTTTATGTTCAGTGTAAGATATAAAGTATTTTCAAGTCAAGAAGCTCAAGTCCAAGGCTTGAGTCAGTATAATGAAAGTCCAAGTCGAGTTCCAAGTCTTTAGTTATCTCATCAAGTCGAATCTATGAAGCTACGTAGCTCCCAAACGTTGATGTTTATTTTCCCTTTGCAATCTGTGTTGTTAGTGCAGCATCTGGCATGTTATACATGTACAAGGAAATATATTCGTGGTGGCTACCTTGAGCTAAAAACGGTTTATTTGTTCATATGCTTCAGCCATCATTTATGAGATACCTAGAGTGACTATTACTAGTTTAAAATAGTTTTAGTAATTAGTATGGTTTTCCTTTTTTTGCTTTCCTTTTTTATGTCAACATTTGAACACAGGTACATACATCTTGGCACAGGCTTTGTGTTAGCAACAAATCAACATCCTGCCCATAATTGTACCAAGGTAACTGTAATGCTGTACACCTCAACAGCCCATCCATGGATAAAACCTGTGTGGCATGGTGGTGGCTCCTCTTTAAAATCAGAACTTCGCATACTGTGTGTGCCATGGGTGCCTATAGAAAGTCTGAAATTAATAAGAAAAAAAAAACATTATCTCTTAACTTTCCACTTGCCCTATCCACTTGAAGCCTGGGTTCTCTACCAAAAGTCAGAAAACTTTAGGACCCTGCCCAGTATCTAAGCGGTTCCCAGGACTGCACTCTTCTGGACAGAGGTCTCAAAGGTTGTTCCTGAGATCTGCTGTAGTCTCAAGTTTGGGATTACAGCTCTAAGTGCACCGATGACCACTGGCACCAATCATGCCTTGACTCAGAATTTTTTTTTCCTCTTTGAGCCCTCAGTATTTCTTGAACTTCTTGTGTTCTTTTATCCTTGAAGTTGCCATCGCTTGGGATTACTACATCTATAACTACTGTACTAATTATGCTTTGTCCACCACCACCATGTCTGGTTGGTTAACTATCACCTGTTTATTGGTCTGGAGCTGGGAATCACGATCTTAGTCCTATTGTTCTCCATCACTCTTGGTGGTGCCTCCCACTTTGACTGGGGACCTCTAACCCATACTCGACACAGAAATTCCTTTTAACCAGAGTTAGGGTCCAACACAACTGACCCAAATGGCTGTATTACCTCCTCGGCATCCAATGAAGTTCTTTGGAATCCTGCTAATAACCTGGCCATTTGATTCAGGTGTCTTGACGCAAATGAACATCTAAGAGTTGCAGAGCATCGGTCTATGAGACTGAAATTTGACTCCTGTGGTGTACACTATTCCCACCACTTGGTTAAGGAGTTCCATGTGTGTTTGTATACCTTATTTCTGTAAATTATGATGGTTTTCTGCTTACAGCTAAAAACCACTGTTGGGAGCAATGGCGTTACAAAATAATAACTTTAATAACTGTTACTTTTTCGGTAACAGAGTAATCTAACTAATTACTTTTCTCATTTCTGTAACGCGGTTATAATGTTTACAATATTATACGATGCGTTACTACAACTCAATAAGAGGGGTTCAATAAGAGCACAGTCTGCTGCTGCAGAGAGATCTACTTTTCTCACAGAGCTGCAGTGAGTGTTTTTTAAAGCTCTTGAAGGAAAAAGCAGCAGGTGGGGGAGAGGGGGAGAAGGGCACGGACAAATAGCAGTATACGTGATGCCAATAGGCTGAGAAGGCACCAGGTAGGTTTTTCATCACACAGACAGAGTAAACCAACAGCAAGAGAGAAACATGACGATGGAGGGGAGTCTTGTAAATTCAAAGACAGTGTTTGAAAGTTGAAAAATAGGCAATATTTCACATTCGTTGAAGTTAAAAGCAAAAATGTGCATGTGATTTGTAAGATTCCAACCTTGGATGACATTTGTGGCTAACAACCCGAGCCCTGCTGCTAAAAACACAACATTTAAGATTAGAATATTTCATAATACAAAAAACAACACTCATAATACCAAAACATGAGCTCAATGAAAAATACATTTTTTAAAACTTTGTTTTTAACGTTCTTACAAAGTAGGAAGAAAAAACATACAGTAGAACATACAGACCACTACTAACAAGTGTCTACAACATCCAGGTCAGACAGAGGCATATTAAATCAAAAATAGAAGTATAAGCCAGTATAGGACATTCAAATAAAAGAAGGTGATTACGATGATCATACATTTGATACCAAATTCAAGTAGATGTTCCATTTCCTTACTTGTCACATTTATCAGCAGGATGCAGGTAATATTTCAATGCAATTTTGTCTGTCTTTCAATAACTGTCGGAGTCTGGGATTTTGTGTGTGTTGTTTCATGGCTGCTCTTAACAATCATTCACCACTAGATGCCGCCAGAGCCTCTGATTATGTGAACATAGGTGCTGAGCAGGTGCTGCCAATCTTCCTCTGGACATGTATAAGAAGGCTGGGCTGTCTGCAATCCAGTGCCTGAGTGTTAGCCTTTGTGGTGACTTCCTAGTCCTGGCTCCAAGCTCCTGTGACTCATTTGTGCTGGCTTCAAACTCCAGTCAGCCTCCAGCCAAAATCAAGATTTCAAGCCTTCAAGAATTGTTTTGGATCAAGTTCCAGCGGACAGCCCAAGCCCTTCGACTCCAAGGATCTCAGGCAAGCGAACCCTGCTCACCCTCCACCTGTAACTTTACATCAAGTCTCAAGAAACTTCACCAGAGAGCTCACCACTTAGCCCTGATTCAACAGCAACTATCAGTCCTCCCAGGCTCCACATTGTTCTCCCTCAGCCCACCACGTTTCCCTCATCAGTAAGCAAGAACTTATTCTCAATTACTTCAAACCTCAAGAAAAACACATGATCTTCCTTCCCACAAAGTTTTGTGTATCCAGTCCTGGTTCCAGCTCCATTTCCACTACCTGTCAAAATAAACTTGTTAAACTTTTCTCCTGCCCCCTGAGTGTCATTCTGCATATGGGTCAAATCAGTAAAGAAAACCATGACAATAGCCTGTTATGCCCTTCTGTAGGTTTAACTTCTGTAGGTTTAACTTTATATCTTGTGCCGAATGTCCTAAGGGAGGAGATTGGATAGACCGACTTCACGATTAGTTAGCATTATGAGCGCATCATCAGCGTACAAACAAACTTTGTACTTTATGTTATTCATAGTCACACCTGTAACGTTCTTGTGTTTTCTGATAGCCTGCACCAGAGATTCAAGAAAAAGCGCAAAGAGAGTGGGGCTGAAGGGGCATAGACATATTTTATAGAAATAAATTAAGTAAATGGTTGGATCCATTTGGTCTTTAGAACTGTTTTTATTATTCATGGCATAGATGTAAAGGTTTGTTGGAAACCTTCAGAGATTTTGGTCAATAGAAGATGGGTACATTGTGGTCAGAAACAAATGGGCATGGTCAGCCACAATGCTTAGTTGGTAGTAATGGGACTACAGTGTGTTAAGAAAATATACCCAAATATACACCACCACAAGCTATAAACCATTAATACAAGACAGAATGGATTCATCCAATATATTGCTTACCTAAAATTCTGACCCCACAATCTGAATATTGCAGCTGAAACTGAGAATTTTCAGACCAGGCAATATTTTATAGCCTGAGTGAATATAGCCTCAGCTCCCTGTTCTTAACTGACAGGAGTGGCCCCTTGTGTGGTCTTCTGCTGCTTGTAGCCCATTCGCTTTGAGGTTTGACATGCTGTGCATTCAGAGATGTTATTCTAAATACCTTAGTTGTACCATGTGGTTATTTGAGCTACTGTTGCATTTCATCCATCTAAAGCCAGTCTGACCAACCTCCTCTGATATCTGTCATCAACCAGGCATTTTCATCCACACAACTACCATGTGCTAGACAGTTTAATTGTTTTTGAACTATTCTGCATAAATCTAAGACATAATTGTGAAAATCATAGTAGATAAGACACTTTCTCAAATATATTGCATAACATTCCAATATGTTTACGTCCATACTGTACAGTCAAACATTCCCCTTTGACTTCACATACTGTTGAAGCAGATGGAGCTGCATGTCTATTTGCTGTAAATCTGACAGCTGCCTGTGAAGCCTTCTGGCACTGCTTCACTAATTAAGTTTACTTTCAAACCTACTGAGCCTTCTGGGAATAACGGACCTGTTCAAAACAGTCAGCATGATGAGCCTTGTTAGTCAGATTTTATATAAATAAACTTCCAGTTTCAGAAGCTGATTGTGTTCAGCACTACAACAGCTTGGGTTTGGATTATGAAATATTACTTTTACTAATAAAACCTGTAAAAAACATAATTACCATCCTCCTCTATTGAAGTAAACAAGCTTATTTATTTTGCATGATCTGTGTTTTTGGCCACGTTGATCACTTTAAACCAAGTTCCCACTCTCTTTGTCTTATTAGATTTTTAGTGTTCACTGCTTAGTCTTTAACTATCGGATCTCTGATCATACAGAGCAAATAAAGCCTTAAAATCCAGATGTGAAATAAATAAAATGAGTACACACAACTATTTTTGTTATGGAGCTGGGAAGAAATGCAGAGTCAGATTTCACTTAATGATGTAATCATCAGAGGGATCCACAGCCCCATTTATAGTCACAACAATGTAAAACATGGGTAAAACATGGATTCTGAACTGTACAGAAAGATGCTGGTATTAAACTCTGTACCTTTTAATTGCACGCATTAACCCACTCAAACTCCAGCTCAGGAAGGAGGAGTCACAGCTGGAATCCATGTGATGTCATGGTATCCCTGAATGAAACTGTTCTCTAAGTCTCACCTCGTTCTCTATCCTGCTGCATTGCAGTGAAAGTAGGGGCTGCCCGCAAACCCAAATGTCTGACTTGCTGGAAAGCTGGACTTATTCTTTAAACATGATCCAGAGTTGACTACAATCTGGCGTTCGACAACAACATCGGCACATAACTAGCACCCTTTGGGCCTCCTGCTTCAGAATGGCTCATGTAATAGGTGGTGTTGGGGCAGAGAAAATTTGTTTAGGATAAATTAAATGTTGTTTTTTTTAGTATGTTTTGCTTTCTTTGTACGAAAAGCTAAACTATTTTGAGTGCTGGCAGAATATCTGCTCAGCTAATGTGAACAGGCCTCTCAGCCTTGAGGGTATTTATTTGTTTATCTGTGTTGTGTCTTGAAGTTGATACAAACATTATTTAATGAGTGGTTTTAAACACAGATCTGCCATAACGTGCTGTCAGCGCTCATATGCATCTTAATATTTGTATTAATGGTAGTTGGAGTATATGTGAACTAATAGGGTTGGTAAATGAGCTACTTTCCTTTGTTAAGTCAAGTAAAGAGTTTGTTAACTGAAATACGTTGAACTTGGAGTAACATTTTTTTGTTAATAAATTCTTATGAATGGTGAATCAATTCTGTAGAGAACTGTTGCTACCTGTGCAAGAAAATATATAAGATGTTTTTCAAACTGTTTAAAGTCCATTGTTTCACAATAATGAAGAATATTTACAAGTGAAGCAATCCCCCTTAGGTCAGAGAATGTAATATTTAGAGAAATTACAATTAACTCAAGAGCTCCTTCTCAGACTGTACAGGCCTCAGTTATAAAAATGTTTGAATTTCGTTATAGAAACATTTGAAAAGTACTGAATATATATAGCTTGTTTGGAAAGTTTGCCAGAAAAAAAAATCCTCCTGGGTACACTGGATAAGTTTGTGAAGTTGCGTATAAACAAATTAGAAGGTGTTTGGATTTCCCAGTATTCATAGTAGTGGCATAAGTTTCGCTGACCGCACTTATGTATTTAAAAAAAAATGGTGCACAGAGAAAACTGGCTTTTTAATCCTGACAGCCCACCGTGTAAGGGAGCACTTGCTGGTCAAGCAGAGACTTTGTGAACTGAATATAAAACTTAAAAAAATCTTTAGGATCACTGTCTGTGTATCTGGTTATTATTACGGCCAAAAACTTGCTGACTTGGTGACCTGAGACTTGCTGCTTGCAGTCCCAGCTCTGTAGAATCTAAGCATGGATTCTCGAAGAAGAAACGAGTCTTTCTCTAATCATGTCGACAAAGCTGTTTGCCTTCATTACCAAAGAGAAGGTAGTCCGCGGTTCCAGAGGCCAACCAGCTGCTTACTGAGCCTGGCGCATCCAACCCGACACAGCCCTTGGATGTACTGGACTCCATACTCAGAAAATTCTATGGAGGATCATAAAACAGTTACTGGCTTATATCTTGTAGACAAAAAATGTGTTTATTTTAAAACGATTTAGATATTATTTTATTGTGTTTGTTGATGTGCTTTAAAATGTTGTGTTCAGACTGCCAAGCCAACGAGTTCATAGCTGGTCACTGGGTCTGCTCTGCACAATTGGTTAGATTGGGTAGCATTGAAGACCAGCACTATTTGATCTGTTTATTCTGTATTTTTTTTTCTTTTCCCTTGCACCTTACTAATCAGTCCACACTCACCCATACTGGAATTACTAAACAAGTAAGGACCCACAAGTTCATGTGTCCTTTTTCTGGTCTTAAATGCTCGTTGCAGCCATTGTTCTATTGTTCCTTTGTTCTAATTTGGCACCTGTTTTGCACATGGCCTTCCCACTCAGCATTATCCACCATCCAGTGTGCCAACCCCTTTGCTTCCGCCACTAGCTTTCTTGTCAATTAGCGTGGCTTCACACATCACTCCTACACACACATCCATACCTGTGTTCAAATACAGATGGGCCTCATAAAATTGTACTTGCTTTGACTGGTCTGTTCTGCTGTTAGCAGCCACTGACTTTGTTTTACCTTGCCACAGTCGTGTGTGTTCTCAGCTCATTTTGTCTGTTAGTGAGCTCACTAGTTAGCCAACCCACACACACGCATATACACTAGTGTTTCTGTGTTAGTCTTTTGGTTAACACTAGAACTCCCAGAATACTGATACTACTAGACCTCCCACTGGCAGTCAATTTGACGGGTGAGATTCTGCCCAATGGAATGCGAGATTAGTGATGATGTCATTGACTAAATGGTTCTAGTGCGCTATATTAACCCATTATGGAAATGTAGACCTGTACTGAAAAAAAAAACGTAAATTGAAAAAAAAAAACTACCCCAACTTCAAAGTTTGAAATAAATTTTTATTATTACTTTAAATTGATTGATTTTTAAATTGAGAACATTTGAGAACAATGAATAGTTGTAAACTGTACAATAATAATTAACATATTAAAAATCTAAAACATTCAACAAGTGGAACAAAAAAACTAAAAATTTACAAGATGAGAAAAAGATCAAATACTTTTTTTGCATGTCACAAGCACATCATCCGTACATTTTCCGCACACCACCTTTTAAATTTGTGACAGACATCATGTGAGCGGGTTTTTTTGTACAGTGTAGACGCACCTGACCCCGGGTTTTTCTTTGCCTCAAAAAAGAGCTTTCCGCGGGGGGGTTTTGCTAACCAGCAGCTCTTTGTTGCGCATGTGGTTGACACGCAACTGTTTTGCCAGTTCAAGATAAAATCTCTACGTGAGATGGTCATAGTCAAACATTTCCTGAACAAAATCAATGCATTATATAGTAGCTATGTCCAGGAGATTGTAAAAGACTGCCACAGGCCCCCCTTCGCGTTGGGGCTTTTCACCGCAAACTTCCTAATCATCTGATCCAACACATCCACACCAACCTTTGTGTGGTTGTAGTAGACCCCGGGGTTTGGTTTTGCTTTTGGGCCGCTAAGGGTACGGCTGAGGTGTGGGCAGTGCTAAGCACACAACATTTTTTTTTGGGTTGCACTGATAGACAGTGAGTGTCACGCCGTTTTTTTTCAGCCCCCAGTGCTGAACAGCACTTTTTTCTTTGACACATGGGGGAAGCTCTCTTCTGTTTTGTTATTGTGCCAACAAGACTCATCTTCTTGGTCTCCAGTTCTTCTGCAAGTTTAGAGACATGAAAAAGTTGTCGGGGGTTAGTTTTTTCCCCCCCTCTATAAAAGGCTCCCCCAGTTCCAGCACCACACTGTCCCCCAGCTGTGACCCCCCTATGCGTTTCCCCCATCCCTGCCTAGATAGGGGGCACCCCTTCAACATATATTTAGTTTTCACCCTTTCTGCAAGCCCCAAATTTTGATGCCAAACTTATCTGGCTTTTTTGCCATGTACTGCAGAAAAAATGCATCGGGCCTTAGTGGGAAGCAGCTGCTCGTCTACGGTAATGTCAGCTCCGGTTTGTAGCAGGAAATGCTGTTGTTCACAAAAAACCTTCCCAGACCTTATTTATCAGAGCGAATTTTGGGATTTGGACACGTTCACCTTGTTCCCTTTTTGTCAAAACGGCGCAAAAAAAAGAAACGGATTATAGTATGGAAACGGTTTTTTTGACATGTTTCCTTGAAAAAGCTGAACCCAGTTCGCGGCCAAAAACCTAAAAGCTCCATATTTCTCCTCCCCCTATGGGCCCGGACTAAAAAAAGAGCAATAAATGCCATAAGGCTCATCTAACCCCCAGTCCCACGAATCATCCCCAAATCCCTGTGCGCTTCTGTTACGGTGCAATCCCCTATGTGCTTCACCCATGTCAGGTCCACTAAACAGAGAAAGGCGCTCAGGGGGCCTGTATGTTGGGGCTTTGCATACGCGGGGGGTCCCCGGCCCCAGTGAGAAAATTCTGACCGGATGTCTACCTCGTTTTTTTTTCTCCGTGGTCCACTGTAGTCCCCCCTGTGCCATCCTTTTCCTCTCTCCTGTCCTTTTTATTTGGGAGGAGGGGGAAGTTTTTTAGTTATTGATCTCTATTGTTTATTCCATAATGTCACTATTATAACACTTGGTCATATTATAATCTTGTTTCCAAACCTTGAAAGAAGCTTCCCTATTGTCTGTTGGGTGACTGACACGACCCTTTTTGCTGGGGGCAGGTGATCATCTTCAGACTCACTATCAGAGTCTGGGCTACATTTTCCTACTTACCAGTTGTCATCATCTGTTTCTCCCTCTCCGCCCGAATCAGCTTCATCAATACTTTGTAGCATTTTTAAAGCCTCTTTTGCAGATTTTCGTCTAAAAGCCGTTTTGGCGGCAGCATAGCTAAAGATTTCCAGATAGAATGTTTGGTGCTAGGCAACGGGACCCCTTTTTACATCAACCGCGGGAAAAATTTCAATGCAACTAATAGAGCCGTCAAAAAGAGGGGGGAGACAAAGGGAAAAATTAACCAGATCTGTTTTTGTTATTTTTTATTAAAAAAAAACACATTATGGAAAAAATTAAGGACATACAGAAATAGGAAAAGTCAGATAGCAAGACCAACATAAGAGTAATGTAACTAAAGTTATTTCACTTCAAAATCTGACAACCGTCAAAATGACTGCCGTGGGAGTTCTAGTGTTAACGCTGTATTCAGTATTCATTTCCTCATATCATATTTTGGTCCTGACACATACATATCAATGTTGAACTGTGATGTTTTTTTTCTATTATTTTGCCATTATTAATTAGTTAATAAAATGTGCAGTTCTGTATCATGCCTTCCTGACTGATTGTGCCAGTAAACAAAGTGGATATGTCTCCTTGCACTCCGTGCAGGTTGAGGAATTAGGCTGGTATTCATGGAGCAATACCTGAGAGAGACTGAAAGTTGTTTGGCTAATGATTGCTAATAATAATACGTTGTCTTGATTTGTAAATTTGACTAAGAACATTCTAACGTTATTAATAATTTTGTTAACAATTAATCATTATTATTATATTTAATAGTAATTACTGAAAGCCAAACACTGTTTCCAATGTACTACAACAAAAACACTACAATATTGAGCTATAATGCACAGCACAAAATTTCATATATATAATTAGTTTTTGTTATCTGTTGATGGTTAATTTTGTGAGTTTTTTTTAATAAAATGTCCATATTTTAGTGTGATGTCACACAATGAAGTTTATGACATAAAAAAGCAAAAATATTCATACATTTTTACATTTTGTCAAGTAACAACAATAAACTTCAACGTACTTTGCTTCCCCAGCAATCAAAGAAACATATATATTTTATGGTCTAAACCAACACAAAATAGTTCACACTTGTGACTTGTGGCAATGATCCAGTGACAGAAAACCATGCTCATGAAGATGTGGCTTTGGCTCATTGAGTAGTCGTCTTGCAATCCGATAGTTGGGGGTTAGATTCCAGCTTCCTCCTGTTACGTGTCAGTGTAGCCCTGGGCAAGGCAAACTCATGTTGCCTACCAATCTGTGTCTGAATGTGTGGACATTTGTTATTGTAATGTAAAGTGCTTTGAGTGCCTGGTATGACTAGAAAGGCGCTACATTATTTCTGTCCATTTACCATTCTTTTTTGGAAAATGCACTGCTTAAAAACTTAAAGGGACACTTGTTAATCTGAGTTTAATATCAAGTCAGTTAAACATCTCGAATATTGATTTGGTCAGTTCAGTAGTAAAAGGGGGTTGTTAATTAGTGTCAGCTGTTTTGGTTTTAATGAAATTAACAACAGGTGCACTAAAGGGTCAACAATGAGACAACCCCCAAATCAGGAATGGTTTTGCGGATGGAGGCCAAAGACATTTTTCCTCCTAATTTTTTTTGACTGCTTTTCAGTGGTTTTGGATTTGACCAGGGTCTATGTCACTACTGGTAGCCTAAGGCGATACTTTGCCTCTTCACAGGTTGTACATGCAGTCCAACTCCACCAAGATGGCACATCAATATTTGCCATTGCTCGAAGGTTTGCTGTGTCTCCCAGCACAGTCTCAAATGCATAGAGGAGATTCCAAGAGACAGGCACTTACTCTAGGAGAGCTGGACAGGGCCGTCAGAGGTCTTTAACCCATCAGTAGAAATAGTATCTGCACCTTTGTGCAAGGAGGAACAGGATGAGTACTGCCAGAGTCCTACGAAGTGACCTCCAGCGGGCCATTGGCGTGAATGTCTCTAACCTTTAGATACAGAAGTCATAAGGAGGGTCTGAGGGCCCAACGTCCACTACTAGGGCCTGTGCACATTGCCCGTTACTGTGGAGTTCGACTAGCAATTTGACAGAAACCCTGTTCTTTTCACAGATGAGAGCAGGTTTATTCTAAGCTCATGTGACAGACATAAAGGGGTCTGAAGAAGCTGTGATGAACTTAATGCTGTCCGCAGCGTTGTTCAGCGTGATCGGTTTGGTGGTGGGTCATTGTTGGTCTCGGGAGGCATATCGAAGGATTGACGCACAGGATACATGTCGCTAGGTATTGGGATGAAATTCGTTGACCACTTGTTAGACCCTTCACCGGTGCAGGGGGTCCTGGGTTTCTCCTGCTGCATGATCATGCCGGACCTCATCTGGCAAGAGTAGTATGCAGGCAGTTCCTGGAGGATGAAGAATTGATACCATTGACTGGCCTGCATCCTCCTCTGACCTAAATCCAATAGCACATCTCTGGGACATTGAAAACCACCAAGTTGCACTTCAGACTGTCCAGGAGCTCAGTGATAATCTGGTCAGGATCTGGGAGGAGATACTCCAGGGCAGCATCCATCTTCTAAACAGAGCATGCATACAAACTACTGATTACCATTTTGAGTTGCTGCAATGACAGTTCAGAAAATTGGACTAGCCTATCCCATCAGTTTTCCAGTTTAAGTTTCTCGGTACCTTTGGCTTAAACCCTCTGTGGGTTGATAATTATAATTTTCATCAAATGATGTGACATCCCTTGTTCCGAACACATTTCTTATTGCATATCAGAATGGATATCCAACATGATTTTTTTTCTCCAAATGAGATCTGATGTATTTTCAAAGTGTTCCTTTAATTTGTTCGAGCAGTGTAGTTCAAGCTCAGTTAGGATGGGCGAGAGCCCTTCTGAACATTAATAGCTCTTGATGTATGTTTAGTGTTGTTGTCCTTGTTATCCTGCTAGAAGGTGAACTTCTTGCTCTCTTGCTAATCTATGGCATGAAAAATTCAGGCAATTCTAAAGGCAAAAGGAGGTCCAACCCTATATGTTAATATTATGTGTAACCACATCAATGAGACTGGCTCACTAATCCAACTAACTTAACCATCTTGACACAATGTTTAGAGAAAACCTGAGACCATCTGTCTGTAACTTGAAGTCAAACAGGAGCAGAAATAATACACTACATCTGTTGATAATTTTGTTAAATTGTTTAAACAAGCTTTCTTGATAAAATATATTCTGCAGGAAGTGTATCATGGAACACATTTTGTCCATATATATATCAAAAGAAAAATTTTGGTGAAATAGCCATGACAAAAACCACCTCGCAAAATGACAGGCAGCATGACCATAAATGTCTGAATTTAAAGTCCCATAGTTTTTAATCAGCTTCAGTTTCCTCATTATATTGATGTGTTATTAAAGGTGAATTATCTTTTGAACTATGGAGCAGCCACAACTTAACTTCTATAGCAGTTAAAGCAAGCTTATATTAGAGTTCAGATCTTAAACTGGATTTTTAAACTTATAGTTGTCCTTTTGGCTCAGCTTTGAGGCCTCTAGGAGTCATTGGATGGCTGTACTCATTTATATAGCTAGTAAATAAAACAATACTCAGCTATGCAGCATATCATCCCTGAGAAACCTTTCAAATTGTTCTGCTTGTTTTAATAGTTCAAGCTTCAAACTGCAGTGTTTGCAGACTGAATCAAATCAGTTTGTAAAGTTTCTATTTTCTGCTCCCAAATTAAACCCAGCTGTGCCAAAAGCATCTTACAGAAACGCTGTTCATTTAACTGTACTTTTCAGTAAGCATCCCTCTCACGGTGTAGTACCTCACAGCCAGCAGGTGGGACTGTACATCCCACAATGTGAGCACTCTTTCCTTAGGGTTCCACAGTGAACACCAGCGTTTTCCTTTCTCTGTGCCTCTGTTTGTGGTGATGTTCTGTGTGATCTGGGTGGACAACACCTTCTAATATCAGTCTTGACATCATAGGCAACAACTGCATACAATAACCTCCCACATCACATCATTAGATTGAAACATGCCAGTGTACACAGTTGCTCTCGCTTCAAATCTTTAATGACATCAAATCTTCATAGGAATTCACGCATAGTTTGTGATCAGTCAACAGTATTTCCCACAGAAAGTCCATACAATCACATGTGACAGTTCTGAGGCTTTTATCTGTCTGCAAAATGTTGTACAACAAAAAAGCTCTGTCTTTATCATTATTTTATCTGGATATGCTTACTAACGAGAAGATTTGAACCAGAGGAATTAAACCTGCACAAGCACATCCATATTCTGGCAGTGGAGCACTTGGGTCACCCAGACCCTTCTTCAAGTTAACAGTTTATGTCAAATCCTCTCTGAGTGTTTGTCTCTGCTTTCAGAGAGAAAAGGTCAAGGCCTCGAGGTTTTCAACAACAGTTCTCAGCTGGATTTTTCAGTGACTTGTCATTTTTGTGGCCCAGCTTGTGAAAGAGTCACTTGGTCCACTTACATCAGCATATCCATTCCTGCCCCCTGCTAAGAAAAAGCTGCAAACCTTTCTTCCCTCAGACCAAGGGTGAACCAGTTATTTCAAAGTCTACCCACCATCATCTGGGGAGGTACTCCTGTGGAATTCTGCTAAAGTTTCTGCTCTGCAGTGCCAAGTCAACTGTAAGAATGAAGGAGTCAATCATCTGCCTCATGTCAGGAGTGAATGGGTCGAAGGAGGGCCGCTGGCCCCCCGGGCGTTTGAAATAGCCGTCCTGGTTGCTCTGTGAGCACAGAAGCCTCTCCTCACTGATGGTGACATTTAAGAAAGCAGCGATGAGTCCGG